>JADRCH010000080.1:1526579-1562829 GCA_019843965.1 Rhynchomys soricoides
AATTTTTTTTATCACCTTGAACTTAGTCTCCTATAAGCATTAAATATCTTGAGTTCTATTGGTACCCTACTTTCTTAGTCTTAGTTATTCTCACTGCTCTCAAGACGTCCCGAGAGAGCCTGCACCTGGCCACTTTTCTTACTTAGAGCAAATGCATCCAGTTTAAAGTCAACATCAGGCTTCTTCTATCAACAAACACAAGGTGGGTGCAATTGGTGTGTCTCTGTGGGAAATCCTTTAACATTGTTAATGCAAGCATATTAAATCCACTAGGTATAAGACAGAATAGCACCTTTAAAAAAAAATACAAAGCTGTGCATGGCGGCACACGCCTTTAATCCCAGCAGAGGGAAGCAGAGGCAGGCAGGCAGTTCCATGAAGGTTTGAGGATAGTCTAGTCTCGTCTAGAAAGCAAATTCCAGAACAGCCTGGGCTGTCACACAGAAAAACGCTGTCTCCCAAAAATAAATGAAAGAATAAAGTGATTTGCAGTAACCACAAATGGTAAATAATCAAAGAAGCTTACTTAATAATTATGGGGGGTGTGGTGTGAGTACACGTACCTGCTAGGCACTGGATTTCCTGGAGCTGGAGTTAACAGGTAGTTCTGAGCTGCCCCAAGTAGGTGCTGTGACCTGAACTCTCGTCCTCTTCAAGAGTAGTAAGCTCTTAACTGTTGAGCCATCTCTCTAGACCCCTAAACATCTAAATTTAATGTGAATATAATTTCTTAAAACGCTGTGATTTCTGACTCCTTAGGATGACAATTTTTGTTTTTATCTCTTTGGGCCTGATTCTATATAATCCTTCCCTTTTCCAAGGCAGATGTGGGCTGCTTCTGTTTATAATGGCCTTTCCTTAGTCATTCTGGTCTGTGTCTCCCCAGAATACTGTTGGTGTAACTACAGTAATGTGCAGGCTTGACTTCCCTCAGTCACACCTACAGCAGTGCTGTGTATGAACTTGACATGTGCAACCAGATGGCACTAGTTAACGGTGAGAACCACACCGGGCAAACTGGTAAACTGGCCTTTGCTGCTTATCTGTTGTGAAGCTTTTGTGTAAATTCTTTTTTCCACTTGTTAATCTCTTTTTTGAGACAGGGTTTCACTATGCAGGTCTGGCTGGCCTAGAATTCAGTCTGCCTGCCTCTGCCTCCTGAATGCTGGGATTAAAGGTGTGCCTTTACAACAGGATTGTTGTTAGTTCACATGCATAAAGTCAATCATTCAAACATCTTAAATAAAATCCAGGAACAAGTTTGACATTCAGATAGAACAGCACTACAGAAGACACCCAGGTTATACAATCCTGAGTCCCCCAAAAATGCCTTCATGATGAATAAAATTTCACCAGCAGTGCCATCTGGCCAACATCTTGACTGTGGCACTGTACCCAAGAAAAACATTAATGATCCAGGTTCAATTCCCAACACCCACATGGTAGCTCACAACTGTAACTCAAGTTTCAAGGGATGTCACCCTCACTCAAACATACATGCAGAAAAAAATCAATGAACATAAATAAATGATAAAGAAAAAAAAAAGCCTAACAAGACCTGGCCTATAAGCCAGAGGCTAACTGCAGCTGAATGTGAACAGTAGAACTCTCCCAGAGATGAAGGGAAAGTGGGTTGTTACACCAGCCTTTCCCTTTGATTACAGTTCCACTTTAAGTGTTTTTACCTGCTTTAAAAATAGTTAGGCAGGGTGTGATGGTACACACACCTCTAATTCTGGCACTTGACAGGGGCAGGGGGGTCTGAGTTCAGGGCCAGCCAGAGCTACATGTACTTTAAAGAATTCTCTGGACACCACTGCTAGACCATCGTCAATCCATCACTGCTCATAGCTAGTAAGTGTTGTTTAGTTTGAAGACTTTAGACATATTCAGGGTCTATATTTGAATTTGCATGTCAAGCAGACCATCAAGAGAACTATTTAACGTCTTCTCCCCTCAGACTGTCCATAGAAAACATGGAGAAACACACACACAATTCTGGCACTTGGAAAGTAGAGGGTGAAGAATTATAATAGGAGACCCTGTTTCAAAAAACGAAACCCCAGATTGTTCACAATGCTTGTCAGCTATTTTTGCATAAGCCATGTATTTGAAAAACAAAACTTATATAAAAGCATTAGATCATTCTCATGCAAAACTGTACGTGGGACTGCAGGATGTGCTGCTGGGCTCTGGAACACAGATCAAGCACACTCTGCACCATCTTTTCAGGCATCCCAGTACAGGATACTAGTCAGGTTCCCAGTATGCCTTCTCTGTGCTCATGGGATAAGTTCAGATTCATCAACAAGCTTTCACTTTCATGTGTTTCACTAAATTGTCAACTTTGTGACATATTTCTTTTTTTCCAATGTTTGCAGGAGAATGCAGAGAATAAGACTTCCATGATGATTCAACATTAGAGGATGTCAAGTGCAGGAGCTGAACTGCCCACCCAGTGCTCCTTCCTCTTCTCTATGTCCTTATCTATTTCCAACAAAGCTCCGTGAGGTCTCAGTCCTTTGGCTATCAAACCATGTCACACCTGAAGAAAGTCACTTAAAAACTCTGAAGGACAAAGCAGGTTTTTCAAGCAAGTTCTAAAGCAGTTTCCAGCAAGTTCTTAACCTTCCTAATGCTGTGACCCTTTAATATTATGGTGACCCACAACCATAAAAAATGCTACTTCATAACTGTAATTTTGCCGTTATCAATCAAAATGTAAATATCTGATATCCCACCCCTGTGAAAGAACTGTTTGGCCCCAAAGGGTCATGACCAACAGCAAAAGAATCACTTTTTGAGTGTCTCCTCGAGTCAGTACACTGCCAGTCCTATATCTGTTTTTGGAATAGCTTGAGATTGAGGCATCGCAACATACCATTGCTCATATTTTGGCTTGTGTGCTGCAGTGCCTATGTAGGGGTCAGAGGACAACTTTCTGGAGTGGTTTTCTCCTTCCACCATGTGTGTCCCGGGGATCAAACTAAGGTCCCTGGCAGCAAGAGCCTTCACATGGAGCCATCTTACCAGCCCTGTCCTCATTGCCTTTTCAAGAATTACCAACAGTCTGTTTTTCAAAGTAGCTGCCATTTTACCTTCCCACGGAGCAATGTATGTTTCCAAGCTAGCATCTTGACATTAGCTCACGTTTTAATCACAGCCACTGACTGTACTGGAACTATTAACACACCTTCTCTTACATTCTTGATTAGAGTGATTATCATCTTTTCATGCATGCTTTGTGACAGTGGCTCTGAGCCTGTGCAAAACACATGGAGGTCTGTAAATCTTTCAGTTATGATTTGGCTAAAGCAAGTGTCCTTTCTAGTTCCTTTAGCTGCATATTGCCTTGGGTAATCATCATTCGGATTGTATCCTGTGGAGGAAAGGGAAATCTAGTCATTCTTTTACCATGTTAACCACGGCAAAGTTCTATTATTGTATCTGCTACATTCAAGAACCAACAGTGGCTGGTTACGGGTTGTAGCTGTGGACTTACCATGTCCAAGGCCCTACATTCAATCCCTTCACCAAAAGAACCCCACCCCCACCCCCCAACACCACCAAAAAGTAGTGGAAAGCGGAAAGCCAGACGCTAGGCTACACAGTACAAAGCCAGATGCTGCTGTAAAACAAATGTAAAATATCCAGCAGTGATCGAAATGATCCACCTCAGTGGCATATTGCTAGATGTTCGCTAAACTTTACAAGTTCTATACTACAATGGGACAAAGGAGCCGTGGCTCCAGAGTGGTCTTGCTCTCACCTCTTCTGTGGCACTTTTGTTTCTTTTAAATTCTTCCCTGGCCCAGTCCTGAAGGTATTTTCGGTCAGAATCACTTGGAACTTGCCTAATCGCTCGCAAAATCTTTCTGTAGAGGAGGAGAACTTGTTGCCTTCTTATGAACTGCTCAGGGAAGGAGAAATACAAATTACTACATACCCACCGGTACCACCTCATCAGCTAAAACTGTAAGCAGAAATGTCCCTTTGATCCCCAATATCAAACAGAACAAGACATAAATCAAAGTTCCTGCGGGCGGTTTGCGTGGGTAGGGCACACCTCTCACTCCCGCCCTCGGCCGCTGTGGTGAGCCAGGTCGCAGGTAGAGTGCTTCATAAGACCACACAGGAGACAACCCCTCACGAGCGGAGCTACCTCCGCGGGCACCGCCAGCTTCGGTCTAAACCGACGCGGTCAGGACTACGCGGGCCTGCCCAAGGCGAGCAACCGGGGCCCGCGAGCTGAGAGAACAGCGGTACCTGCTTCAGCGTCAGGGCCGCGGGAGGCAAGCGGGAAGCCGCCATGTTGCCTACGGAAGCAGCTGGGGCACAAGAGCGGAAGTGAACCTCGAGCACCTGGACACGGAAGCGGAAGTAGGGGACTGGCGAACCTAGTTCCTAGGAGACGGACGCGCGAGTCCCGGGTTTCTCCTGTTACCTGTGGTTTTGCCCAGAGAAGGCCACAAGGAACTCATCACCCAGGAGCTTAATCGTTTTACGGGAGGGGATAAATGGTGTGCTTTTTTGAGCACTCTTGAGGCGTGTAACTGAAAAGACTGTCATTATGCTAACAAATTCAATTTGCATCCTGAGAGCTTTTCTTTTTCTCTAAACCTTATCCTATAGCACGCCGGTCAAGCAGATCGTTGCGGCTCCGTGCACTTTCCCTATTATGAGGCCTCTTGCTTTTTTTTGTTTTTGTCCCTCCACACCACACACTCAGAAGTCAGGTTATTGAATCTCTGCAGAATTATTTTCCAAGTAGTACTATGTGAAATCAACGGAGAACCAAAAATGTCCAGCTATGCGGTACTGATCATCTGATTGCTTCACTTGTAGTCTTAAGTGCTCAACCTTTCCTGCTGTGTTCTACTCCCCGCTATGGTCTCTGAACTATACAGTGAACCAGCCTCCTCCTGGCAAGTGTATCATATGTAACTGCTCAGAACAGCTCCAGACGCATATAATTCTAATTCTCAGTGTTTAATTTCTCAGGCATGAATGATGCTTCTCATGTGTTTTTTTCAATTTTTCTCTAATATGGGACCTTGGGGTTCGAACCTGTATCAACAAGTTTGGGGGCAAAGCACCTTTACTGTCTGAGCCATTTCAGTGGCCCTTGGATGTTTCTTTATACATAGAGCTTTAACTCTACAAAAACGTATTTGTTTCGTTTGCAACTTCAGTTTTATCCTTTACTCACAGCTGTTGTAAAATTGTATTATTCTGATCAGTTTTATATTTACTCCACCTAAAAGTTATTTTTCATTTATGGTACAATATGGATCTAAGTTCCTTTCCAGCCACTAGACTAAAGATTCAAGATCACATATTAAATAGTTCACAACGTTCTCTGGCCATTATAGAAATCTTTTTTTTTTTTAAGATTAATTTTTATTTTATGTATGTGAGTACACTGTAGCTGTCTTCAGACACACCAGAAGACGGTATTGGATTCCATTACAGATGGTTGTGAGCCACCATGTGGTTGCTGGGAATTGAACTCAGGACCTCTGGAAGAGCAGTCAGTGCTCTTAACCGCTGAGCCATCTCTCCAGCCCCTGTAGTAATCTATTTAACCGAAGGGTCTTATAGGGTCTGAATAATCAGTCTTGTTTTATCTTGAACAAGAATCAAGCTATAAAATTTACTTTTTTTTGTTGTTATTCCGGCAGATCCAGTAGTTTCTTGTTAGAATAGTTTATTATTGTTTTCTATGACTCTTGGAAAGGCACTGAGTTATTTCTTTCCACATCACCTGGGGATATCTATAAGAATTCTGAATTAGTGTTGTGTCTAAGTTGGGCACCAAGAACAGGTATTTTGTATATTCTTTTCTATACATTCATGCTAGCCACAGGCAATATTATCATATGGATATACATTCCCTGTCTCAAAGATTTATATTTTGAGTAGGAAAGCTTTGAAGGTCAACACAGTGTTACTAAATTGACTGAGAGTAGGTTCTTGCTCAGCGCCAAAACTCAGGGTACAGTGTTTTTAAAGACAGAAGACACAATGACATCATTGTCAGGTGTAGGTCAGGGGAACCTGGTAGAATATTTGTTTTCACTGTACAACCAGAAGATATTTTATGTTATCTGAACCATGGAAAGTCCCAAATGTGTTGCCACATGGATGTTTCTATTCAAGGGGTTTAAGGGACTAAATCTGTACCTGAGCAGACACAAAATGGAGTCAGGGTAAGATCAGGACACAAAGATGTTACCTTAGTCACTTCATTCCTCATTTCTTTTAGTGATTTTTAAATATTTGATTTCTAAGAACAAAAAAGATTTATAAATTCCTAAGGTCTACATAGATTCACAATATTAGTTTTATTTTGATACTAGAGAGCTTCCAAAAAGTATTTTTTTTAAAGGCTAAATGTAACAGGGATGGAATGTCTAGCCCTAGTTTTATAAAAGCTAACTTATTGTAAACTGTTAAAGATAATTAAGACATGCAATAAATGATCAAATTTTTTAATGTGTTCAAAACCACACTTGTAGTCATGCTAAGTACTAATGTAATTAATCACAGGAATAAGCTTTATTTAGCTTTCTGTATGGTTTTTCAAGAACTAAAGCAAGTAACTAGGAACAAGGAACCCAGGGAGACTGCCCAGGTAGCTAGTAAGTCTCTGTTATTTTTAATAGTCAGGAGCTGTTACATTTGTACTTTTCTGCTTACTCCAGTAAAATGTATCCTTCCCAGGTCTCTGATGGTTTGTCAGTTTAACAGCAAGAACCATTTCACATGTAAAAACCAGGCTTGACACTTCAGTTTCCTAGAGCTACTATCATGTCTAGACACAATTTACCTTACTCCTAGACTCTAAAAAGAGATAAACTCATGAAACAGATTTCAATGTAACTTTACTATTAGTTTATTTAAAGGAACTCAATTCACAGTGACTGCTCTCAATAATCAACCACCTGTGTCTCATGGTGAACAACCGGACAGAAAGGGTGCAAAGTTATAAAGGTCTGATGGTGTGAAAGCTTAAGTTGTGAGGTCTGAGGGGGTGTTTTAAGGGGTGTAAAAGGTACAGGAAAGTGACTTAAGGTAAAAATGAAAAACATTTCTCAGATCTCCTCTCTCTGCCATTGTATTAAGATGTCAAAAGTTCAGTTTTAACATTAATCACTGGAGTTCTGATAAGCTAGTTCTGGTAAGCACCGATTATAGTCATAAGCTCAAGATTTTAAATTCCCCTTGGCTGTCTTGTAAGTGTAGACTTTAAAGCGCTTCTCATTGTGCTAACGTCTGTCTAATCAACATGCATCCAGTCTTCTGGATAGAGGAAAAGGTGTTCATGCTTGTAGCCAAAATAATTTTGGGCTCGCAGGCTCCTACTATGACTCAAAGGCATGAGTCTACTGTCTTTTCTACAATGTGGATTTCAGTATAGATTACAAACAATGGCAATGCTAACTTATCTAAAAGTTATCTTGTCAACAGGGAATTGGTTTGAATCCGTCTCACACCGGTCAAATGGACTCCAGATAGGTATTGTCAATCAACAGCCTGTTTCCCCACCTGCCTATTTCATCTATTCCTGAGGGTGCCACCTCTCTCCTCTGTAATCTTGGGACTCCCTCAACTGCCCCGACCATGGGCCTAAGTATCAAATGCACTCCCTGGATAATCATTTTCTCTTACTCCTTACTGCTCCAGCTGATTTCAAGTCAACTGCAGACTGCAGTGCCAGCTCCAGGTGTTCCCTCAAGCTACATTCCAGACAGATTCAAAGTGGCTAGCCACAGCCTCAGCAACTGCTCCAACTACTACTGCCTGCATAGCCCCAGGTGGTGCTACAGAGCCTGGATAGCAAGTGAAACAGCCTATACTTGCAGAGCGTGGCCAGCATCCCAGGTTTTTTGGGCTCCCAAAGATGTCGATGATGCCTTGAGACAGCAGGAAGCAGCTTAAAGAACAGTGCCTACCTCACCAGTCATTTCTTCCTATTTTCTCGCCTTTTATGAGAAACGAATGTTAGAAACCGGTTGCTCCCCCCAGCCCACTTTCAGAGACTTACATGTCATTATCAGCCAAATGTGAAAAGTGTGCCCTTTAAAAGGTCCTCTCAGAAGTGGCCTTTCAACACCGCCCCCCACCCCCACGTGTGGTGTGACCTTTACAGCATTCCCACCCACCAAAGTACTCTTCTGGAGAAACCCTAAAAACCTTTATAGACTTAGGGTGCCAACCTGCTACAAGTTTTAAGCAGACTTTTTCTTTTAGAATTGTATAGATTTTTGATTTTTTTTAAAAAATATTTTATGTATATAAGTACACTGTCTTCAGACTCACCAGAAGAGGGCATCGGATCCTATTACAGATGGTGGTGAGCCACCATGTGGTTGCTGGGAATTGAACTCAGGACCTTTGGAAGAGCAGTCAGTGCTCTTAACTGCTGAGCCATCTCCCCAGCCCAGAATTTTACAGATTTTTTATCCCTCCCCCCTTACAGTCTTGTAGATCCTGAAAGTTTATATTTCAGCAAAAACCTCAGATACCAATGAGCTTGAATGGGGAATGCTCTTTGTAAACAAGGCCCAAGAGTACTCCGCTAAACCACCTCCAATTACATACATACCCTTTGAACTTTATCTGGTTTTATGCGCACAAAGCCCACCCAACACCCTGTAGGCTCATATTTTTCAAAATATATTTTTTAAAAAAAGATTTTTTTATTTATATGTGGACACTGTAGCTGTCTTCAGATGCACCAGAAGAGGGTGTCAGGTCCCATTACAGATGGTTGTGAACCACCATCTGGTTGCTGGGAATTGAACTCAGGACCTCTGGAAGAACAGTCAGTGCTCTTCCAGTCCCCTCAAAATATACTTTAATAAGGGTTCTTAAACACAACAACTTTCCTTATAGCCCACTGACCAAAGGCAAGGGAGGAAGATGGTTAACAGGACAAGGGAGATGTGGACTTGTTTAGAAATAGTTTTTTTTTGGACAATTCCAATCTTTGTCAGCAATTTAGTCCACTCATGAATTAGCAGCAGCAGCTTGATCCAGAAGGTACAAAGGAGTCCGCTGAAGCAGCAAGAAGCAGCCAGAAGTTTTTTTGATGCATTTCTATGAAGTCAGGACAAGAGAAGATCAGTGGCAAGGACCAATGCCACAGCGTCCTCAGTGAAGACCAGCAAGGCAAACCAATGCCAGAGCCCTGTCCACTGTCAGGTTATATTTACACTCTTTCCAAACATCAAGTGTCCTCTCCAGGCAAACATCACAGGCACAACTGGGAGCCAACTCGGATCTGAAACAGGACAAATCCCATCTCTAGAAACAGCTTTCCAATGAATTAAAAACAACATACTATATACACACATATGTATACACACACATATTTGTTATATATGTATATTATATACATATGTATATATCATACCCAAAAGGTATTTTTCTGCTGAGAAGCTGAAATAAAAGCAAGCACCTCCAGGCTTAGCGGTGCAGAATGTAAACACAGGGCAAGAGCGTCCCAAGAACACAGCTAGTGTGATTTTATGGGTGCTAACCAGGTTCAGGCTCTCAGACAGTGTGTGGGAGCTGAGTGATGGGAATGAGAGGGGTGGAGACCTCAGAGAAGGGGAAGAAAAGGCCACGAAGGGAGAACCAAGTAAGGAGAGACATGGAGCCTGGGAGGGAAAGGAAAGAGGTAGCTGTGGGCCCACAGACAAAAGAGAGAGAATCAGAGGACAGAGTTTCCTGGAACTGCAAGGATAATCCCAGAAAGGAATCTGCACAACTCATTTGGCAGGTGACAAGGGCAGTGGATTTCTCCCTTAAAGGTGAGGTGCACACGCCAAGTTGGCTTCTGGTCACAGAGTTTGGAGAACAGTCCAGCTCTCTTGTCCCTGAGACAGAGCCAAAGGAGACAAGGCAGAGACATTAATAATAACAAATGCTACTCTCTGGGCAGAATCTGTCCAGAGTGCATATAATCACTCACACAATTCAGTTCCTAAACCCCGGTCTCCCAAACACTGAGGTAGAATCAGAATCCCATGTTCTTTATTGGTTTGACAGGACAAGGGAATGCCCAAACCTTAAGAGGGCTCCTCAGGAGGCCTGGCCTTCTCAACTAGAACTGAATTCGGTACACGAATATAACTCCTAGGACCAGGACTTACTCTGCTTTGGTGTCAGGGAGCACAGCAGTCATTCCAGACCACTCTGGGCTCAGTGGGAGGCATGGAATGTTTTCAGCACCCCACCCCTCCCATCTTCCACACTGGCTGGGAAGGTCTGGAGTGAGGCTGACTCCTGTGGGGAGGGGGCATTTCCCTGGAGCTTCTCTTGTTTTACAGTCCAGACTACTACACATATAAAGCCAAATTTAGAGTTATTAGTTAACAACCAAGGGCAGGCTCTTGCCCCAAAGAAACTGAGCACCAATGCTCAGGGGTCAACTTTTCTAAAGACAAAACCCACGATGTCATTACCGCCAGTGTAACATGTCTTGGCTATATACTCAGCAAGTATTTTGTTTATTCGTCTGGGCCATGGTCAGAGGCATGGTACTTCCTCATGTGTTGCTAAGGTAGACTGTTCTCACTCACTTCAGAAAGGATTCCAGGCAACACACAAACACTGGTATCTTATGGCAGTCTGGTTTTCTCTCTGGTGGAGAGGGGAAGGAAGAACAGGAGAGTTAAGCAGGGTTAAGAAGCTTACCTCGCATATTTACAGAGCTATGAAGGGTTTTTTTTTTTTTGAGACAATATCTCACTCTGTAGATCTAGCTGTCCTGAAACTCACCTGCCTCTGGCTTCCCAGTGTTGGGATTAAAGGCTTGCACTATTCTGTCTTGCTTCTGAAGGGTCTTTCAGCTGGAGGAAGCTACTTGGATACTACAAGTAACATGAAGCAGAATAGGCAAAAACAGTTGAGATGTCAGGCTGGAAATTAAGAGCTGCAGCTGAAGTACAATCAGAGGCAAAGAAGGAAAGATGAGTGTCAGATAGTTCTGCTAGATGACTAGTTAGGATTTTGCTGGAGTTGTAAAAGAGACACATGGGTGAAGCTTCACCAAGTCAGGTTATGTAACGGTAAACAGGCAGGCAGACAGTGCTGAGAAGAAATGGTGTATCTGAATATACCATTCAAATTTGGTGTATCTGAATTTAGTATATTATTTCAAATATACGGTGTCAAAAAATACTAGTATATTTGAAGTCTGTTACCCAAGTCAGACATTGTCAGTTAACAACAGATGACAATACCTGGTGGTGGTCTCATAAGATTATACGGACTAATCTCATAGATAAGTATCACAAACTGTACCTATACGACACTGTCTTGCTGCTATGTGACCTACGACCACTTGAGAGCACCAAAGATCAGCCTTGCTGTACCTTCATACACTTTTACCGGCTTTTGATATTATGTAGTCCTGGAACACATTAAATCCACCTGTCTCTACCTCTCAAGTGCTGAGATAAAGTGTGTACTATACCACTACGCCCACCTTCACAGGCTTTTTTGATGAGATGATTTTGAGGCTGTGGTGATGGAAAAGTTATCTGAATAAGATTAAGATGACTGATGGCATGCAGATAATTCTCAAATATGAGGACTCAGCTATCTGGCCAGAGTGGGTAGCTGCGGATAGGTGGGGTAGCTGTGGATAGGTGGTAGGGGCAAAAAGCCCATCATCCCCCTTTCCTGGGACAACCTAAGTTTAATGGCATCTGTTCATAAGAATTCTGCCCAAGCCCCAGGCACTACCCTATGGGCAAAGAAGTACATGATTTGGGAGGCCCTTTCTTAGCTACGTATGTTGACTGCAACTGCAGTCAATGTGTTATGAGTCAAGAGTTATGCCACAGAACAGAACCTGAACACCACCCATGTGGTTTTGCCAACTTACCTCTTTTCCCTTGCTACAAAGGCTGCGTGCTACAACTCAGGAATCACAGAACTGACCAGCAAGGCACAAACCATTACCATACTGAACTACAAGTCTGTGTACTAGCATGGTGATCAGCAGACAGGTTCAATCCCAAGCACACTCTTTCAGTCTGTCATATTTTTCATACTCCATGATCAAAGATTTAACTCAACAATTGTTTAATAGTTTTCAGAATATAAGCTGCATAGCATTTTTGAATAAAAAATAATATAACTTTAAGTACATGCTTTAGAACACTTTGTTAAACAATAAGCAATCTGTCTTTGATGACCACCATATAAGGGTGGCACACTTCACAGTGTCATCTGCAAACAGACATGGAGACAGATGTACAGCACAATGTCTACAAACAACATTTAAATAGAACACAACACATGATTTCAAGTATTCAAACACTGCTTTCTGGCCAAGTAAAGCTGCCCTCAGCCCCAAAGGAACCAAGCCTAACACTACTGTGCTCTGTGTGGGTGAGAGGAGGGACAGCTGTTGAGTTCTTGTGGATGCAGCATTCTTTCCACAGTGACACTGGCTTAGGATAGCTTGAAAGCAGTATGAGGAATAATCTTTCCTCTTAGTATCGGGGAAGGATGGCTAAAGAAATAAATTACAGCAGGGCTATGGCAGCCCAAGAATGAACTAAGGGAGAATCACCTGTCCATTATTGCATAGTCTTTTGAGGCAGCTACTGGAAGGGCACAAAGAGCTGCTTCATTTTTCACAGCTCTACGATCACCTTCGCCGACTGCTTTATGAGAACACACCAGCTAAGTCTCCTGCTTTCTAGTCAGGGTAAGATGTGTTCAACCAAGTGACTAAGTAGAACTTAAGGCAGGGGCCAGAGTGCAGCCCCCTTTAGTCCTCTGCCTAAAGGGCTGGCAAAATGCAGCCCATGTTCCTGGATTCATTTCCTCAAGGTGTTGAGCAGAAGAAAGCAAGTGGCTGAGCTCTAGAGAAGAGGCAGCGTGCTCCCCTGCTCTCTAGTCACGAGCCCTGGTACTACTGAGAGCTTTCTATGCCCAGGACAGCAGAGAGTCCAAGAGCTTGCGCTAAGCTCCTCTATGTTGTAAATACAAACGTATAGTGCAATACAAAATGTTTTTATAACTGTTGGGTACAGTAAAGTCAGATCCAAGATGAAGCAGAATCAGGGCACTGAGTTCACAAACAGTTGTGTAAAAGGGAGCTCCAGGGAAGATGCTGTGGTCCGGAGCCTCACTACAGACTCTTCTACGCTAGGAGTGGTCAGATGCAGTCACCAGCTCAAACCACTGCCTGAGGGCATCACCGAGGGTCTCAGGAAGTGCGTTCACATCCCGAAGAATGATGTAGAATGGGAATGGAAACTCTTCCATGTAGGATCGGATTTCCGGCATCTCTCCTGGTCCTTTAAATATTGGTACTTTAATGTCCAAGATAGAATCCTGTTTAACAAAAGACATTTTGAAAGAAAAAGAAAAAGAAATAGATCCCCGACTAGCTCATTGGCGTCCTTGTTAGTTGACATGAAAAGCTGACATAAGAGATACTTCCAAAATGTTTGAGAAGGCAGCTCTCTCTGACAAGAGGTTCGAAGAGGAACAATAAACTTGCTTTCCTTACGACACTGTCTCTTCTGTGAAGAGATCCCCGCTCACCTTGCCAGTCAGGGTCAGTGCAACCTGCAGCTATATACTTCCTCAGACCCTGAGTTTGCCTGCTGTTAGGATGGTATGTATGGGAAAGGCTGGTCTCCATATAAAGGAGCTCAGGGCCCACGCTGACAGCTGCTATTCTATTCATATAGGGTTTCTGCATCTGAGACTCTCTGCTCTCCTCTCTTGATTCTCTCTGTGTTGGAAACAATGCTCTTCACCTGGCAGGGTTGTGTGGAACTCAATGAAGGGACTGGCCTGAGCACCAGCATCCCAGGACAGAGCTGCAGCTATACTTCTGAACAAGTTCAAGGGCCCCCTACTCTGCAGAATGGTGGCTTTTGGCACTCATTCACTCACCCGTGAATTGGGATTATCCAACACAACAAAAATGACAAAGATGTTGGCACTCTGGGCGGCCTGGACCGCTGCTAGGACTCTATCTTTGCCTTCGAGGAAAAGGCCTCGTCCATCAGAAACTATGAGGAGCAGCTGGGCAGTCTCTGCATTACAGGAGGAAGAGAAAAGGTAAACCCATGTTAACAACTAGAAACCATCTGTGGGCTTTTGAAAGACAAATTCCTGGAACTGCCACATTCTGCACATAAACAGGAGACAAGATACTCAATTGGTCAGCACAGCAGACACAAGGTCAAGTTTAGATCAACTCCACAAGAAGTGACCCAATTAGTCACCCTAGAACTCTATCTTCCAAATCTCATATACTGCCTTCTGGACTTTTCTATCCAGGGACAATTCTATGTCCCTAATTTCCTTCCCTTTCCCTCTTCTCCATGATAGAATCAGGGCTAAATAAATGTCCTATTTCAAGCCTGAAAGCAATCATAATTACATTGACTCATTTTTGGCTTATATTCTATGACTGTGAACTTTATACTCAATTCCATATACTTTATTCCTATCCAACTCTAAACTTTATCATATAAATGTTCTAATTTTAACGAGTGACTGTCTATTATAAGCCTTAAAATGAATTCGGCATGAATTTCAGAATAATAAATAAATAATTCCATCAATGACAGAATTCTGTTTTTTTGGTTTTTCCTACAGAGAATGTTTTTAAAAATGTGATGGGGGGGTTCGAGGGACTCAGAAGATGGCTCACTTGGTAAAATGCTTCCTATGCAAGTAGGAGGACCTGCCTTAGGATTGTCAGCACCCACATAAAAGTCAAGTGTGACACTGCATGCTGAATTCCCAGTGTTGGGGAGCGGGAGACAGAAGGCAACCTGGGTTTGGTGGCCAGCCTAGCTATGAGCTCCTGGTTCAGTGAAAGACCCTTTCTCAAAAAATAAACAAACACAGTAATCCAGGAAGACTTCCAAAGTCAACCTCAGGCTTCTACACACACACACACACACACACGCATCTGCACATGCGTGAGCACCTATACATTCACTCACAAATTAAAAACAAGAGAGCACAGAGAGATAAAAGAAACTGCAAAGAGAGAGAAGCAGTTTCTTAGCAAAGAGGAAGAATGTGGCTCACCTGGACTGATGTTCTGGGATAGCTTCTGGGCAGCTGCAAACATTTTGGCTACAGATTCTAGAAACTAAACAGAACCAGCACAAATTAATACAACTACTTATGCTCCCCTTTCATAATTATAGATTCCCATGGCTTCTGACCTAAGGTCTGTCTTCCTACTGTGCAGCAGTTACCACTGAGTACTGACATGCTTAAGTACAGACAGGACTGTCACCGGCTAGTGGCTCGATTAGTGTTCTACAGGACACTCCAAAGGAAGAAAAGACAATCATATGAACAGCCATGAACAAAACAGTCTACTTTCAAATTAATAAACCTATTGACCCTGCCGGGCAGTGGTGGCACACGCCTTTAATCCCAGCACTTGGGAGGCAGAGGCAGGCGGATTACGGAGTTCGATTAGAGGCCAGCCGGGTCTACAGAGTGAGTTCCAGGACAGCCAGGGCTATACAGAGAAACCCTGTCTCGAAAAACAAAACAAAAACAAAAACAACAAAAACCCAAAAAGCAAAAAACAAAACCTATTGAGCAAAAGAGCAAGAACTAAGAACTTCTGGACAGGCCATTGCTTCGTCTCCTTCAGAAATCTCTAGCTTTACTTCCCAAGGTTTTGTCTCTATGCTTAATCAGAGACTAGGCCCAAACCCACCTGACCAATAGGATACCAGGCAGTAACTTGGCTTTTCAAATGTTTGTGCCCAGGAGGTTCTAAAAATTAATGTCTCTTACTATCAGCCTTAGAATTTGTGCAAAACAAACCTTGACCTCATCAGCATACCTGGGCAATCTTAGTCTTCCGTTGTTGGAATTTGCAGAGCCGTAGAATCTGAGACCCAGAAGAATCATTAAACTGCTCGTGGAATGGGTGCAACAGCTTTACCGACTCTCCAAAGCTTGGAAAGAAAAATCAGACACAACATGACTTCTTCAGTCATGTGATCAAAACAATAACGGTTGGTTGGGAACAGGATTTCCCTACTGTGATGAGAAGGCAACATTAGAGCTGGGCGGTGGTGACCCAGATCTTTAACCGCAGCACTTGGGAGGAAGAGGCAGGCAGATCTCTGAGTTGGAGGCCAGCCTGGTCTACAAAGCAAGTTCCAGGACAGCCAGGGCTACACAGAGAAACCCTGTCTGAAGAAACAAAACAACCAAAGAACAAAGGCAGTATTAGGGGACGAGAGATGGCTCCAGCAGCTAAGAGCATCTATCTCATCCACAGGACCCAGGTTTGGATCCTCATCCACTGGTGGCTCACACTATCTATAATTCCAGTTCTGGGGATCTAGTGCCTTTTTTGGCTTCCAAGGGTATTGCATACATGTGGTACACAGACATACAGAAAGGCAGAACACCCATACACATGAAGTAAAAACCACAACAAAAACAAACAAAAAAAACCAAAACTTGTAAAAGGCAACATTACCTGCACACTGCAATCTGACCAACTTCTAGGAGGGTTAGAGCATTACCAATCACAGCCAAGGACTCAAATGCAAGCTATGAAGACGAAAGAAGAGTTTAAGGCATCAAAATTCCCCCAAATCCGTTTGTTTCAAGACTTCACAGAAAACATGATTTTTTGTATGGCAAACAGGTGAACAATAGTACCAAAATGTCACACAACCAACTCAGGCTGGAGTCCCCTTGGGCCCTGCCCTGTGTTCAGCTGCTTAAACCCTAGTGCAATACACTGATAGGAATGGTTGGCTCTACATACTATGTAACAACAGTGGGATTAAAAAAGATGTTCCACAGATGCAAATTTCCCTTTCTTTCCCTGGCAAAGTCTACATAAAATCTTTTATATGTAACTAAAGTTAAACG
Organism: Rhynchomys soricoides; assembly: GCA_019843965.1. Classification (NCBI taxonomy): domain Eukaryota; kingdom Metazoa; phylum Chordata; class Mammalia; order Rodentia; family Muridae; genus Rhynchomys; species Rhynchomys soricoides. The sequence goes on from JADRCH010000080.1 coordinate 1,543,491, forward strand.
AGCTTGAGCTAATTCTCATGTGGTAGAGTCAGACTAGAGAACTGAGTTACAAATTTTATTACCAGAATGTTTCCAATTTCTGAGTCTGCAGTCACCTTCGCACAGAACCTGTCTCTGTGTCTACGGTGTACATGTTTTCTCCCCACCAGTAAGTGCCTTCCTTTGATTGTCGACTCTGTCTGCAATGCTTGAGCTTTCTCCTGCCTTTTAGTTCTTTAACCGGCAGAGAAACTGAATCCACTTAAGACCACAGACTGTAACACTATGTCTTAAGAGTGTTGGGGAAGAAGGAGTTTGAAAAACTGAAAGGGGAGAGGGGCGTCAGGGTTTCCTAAGGGTTCTGAAAAGCTCCTGATTTTTTTCCTTCCCCCTGAGTGGAAGGGGAAAATGTAAGGGAAAAATAAGCTTGTGGCTTATTTTTATTTTTAGTGAGTGCTTCACTACTCAAAGACCCCATGCAGCTTAGAGACAGGCCCAAAACAACTAAGTTATCAAGTCAGCTAGACAACCTGAAATCCCTTGAAACAAAATGACTCATATTTTGAAAATAACACTCCTGTCTACATAAAGAAAGAAGTATCTAGCTCACCATGAAATAAAGCATAAGAAGAAAATTGTTATTCATTTACAAATGGTTACTAGCATGCGTAACTGATTGGAAGAAACAAGGTTGCCAATTTGTGGGTCCTAAGTTTCAGGGTAATGACTAAGTGAAAATAAGTGTTCTAAGGCCCCACTGAAATGAGAACGCAGGGAAGGTGAGGCATGTCTGTGACCCCCATGCCATTCCTTCTGTAACCCCAACTAAGCTGTGAGGGAGCCAGGGATGAATCAGTCCTCTGTACACCTGGTGGAGAGCACACAACCATCACACTTCTACAGTAGTGTAACACAACCGGACTCTGGGAGATGCAATAAATAGCCAAGGTTAGCTAGCCCACTGCCTTCTTTGAATACTGTCAATTTTAACATTTAGCAGTTCATTACCTTTATCTGCAGCAAATCGAAAGAGATTTAAAAGTCAAAGCATTTGATTCAAATGTTTTACACAGAGAAGGAACTTTGAAGACATGACAAATGAAAAACTGGACAAGATCGTTAATTAGCCTTTGTAAATGAAATCATTTTCTTAGTTTTTTTTTTCATTCCTTTGATTAAATATTTGTCTTTAAACAAGTCTATCAGTATTATCAGGCTTTCTGTATGAAGGACAAGGGAATGAATGAAACAAAAGACAAACAAGCAAACAACCCCCCAAACTTCAAACTTGGTTTTAAAAACAAATCCCTCTTCATTTTTTAATTTTTTTAAAAATTTCTGGGCCAGAATTGATTTAAACAATTCTTTTATCATCTATATTGGTAAATCAACCCAATATAGTGCTCACATATGAAGAACTGTGAGAAAATTAAAAAGAGAAAATTCTTATTACCACCTACATAAATGACAGCAGTTTTAGAACAAATTGATTAAAATAAGTATTATTTTAAAAGATTTATGTATTTTATGTATATGAGTACACTGTAGCTGTCTTCAGACACACCAGAAGAGGGCAGTGGATCCCATTACAGATGGTTGTGAGCCACCATGTGGTTGCTGGGAACTGAACTCAGGACCTCTGCTGAGCCATCTCTCCAGCCCTAAACTAAGTATTTTATATATACACCATTTAATTTAGTCTTCCTCATTAAGGTAGGTACTGTTATAATCCTCTTTTTTTTTTTTTTTTTAAAGAAAGTGAAACTGACAATAAGCTGTCCAAAGTTATGGGGAGATGGGATGTGAACTGGACTCAGAGGGCATGTTTTAACTTCTTCCAGGACAGCATCACTATCTTAGATCAGCTGCTGGCTTACACCAAATAAAATCACCGTAAAAAGTAGCATCCCCTAGAAACAGTTTCAGAAATGCTGTGACGTGCAATCTTAAACATCCCTTTCTAGATGGAGTCATCATACCCTTTCTGCCAGCTATACTGAGTTTCCTTCCTTTCCGCCTGAGGATCTGAGCCTGCTTCTCCCCCTTACCTGTTTGGTGTGGTTGTCTACCATGCTTGAGGAGTCATCAATAGCCAGACAAATCTGATACTGCCGTTTACTGGGCTTAGTCCTACGAAGCCAAATCCTGTCTTTTCGAAACTGACTGGCAATGTATGGAATGATCTTCCGCATGTTCAGCCGTTTCCCTGTTCGATAGTCTCCTCTGTTACAAGAATCAATGGGAGCAAAGATGAACACAGGCTCATGCCTCAGAATCTTAAGACAAAATCACATTATTAAAAACTTTAAAAAGCTACAGATCAGGTAACTAGTCCTCAGGCAAAATGGAAATGTCGACATCCAACGCAGACCGCAATTAGCACCTTCTAATGGCCAGCCAGGGCACTGGCCTCAGATCTGACTGTAATAACTAAGTTTCTCCAGAACAGCTAAAACACATTTACAGAATTAGAGAGTAATTTTTTCTCTATTAAATACAAAGCCTCATATGCTTCCCTTTTCTGTTCTAAACCACAACTTTGACCAAATCTTTGTGGTTCTGATCCTAGCTGAATAACATACCATAAGCACAGTAAACAGCATGACATCTAAGGCTGTTTCCCACACAGCAGACTGTAAACTGCCTTCACGAATGTATTTCCTCATCACAGAAATGTGCATACGCGCACGCACACACATACACACACACCCTCACTCTCTCTCTCTCACTTTACAGCTAATGGGGGACAGTAGCAGACACCACAAGTGCCCAGATAGCAGAAACAGCAACCCAGAAGCCAACACTATGTTTAGTGCTGAGTGTAACTGAACTGGTCGACCCTGACCTCTAAGAGCCTCAAGCAGGGAAGACTTACCTTAGTTTGGCTGCCTGTGTAGGTTCTAGTAGGAGACGAAGCTGCTCACACAGCTGTTGTGAGAGAGAGGCCGTTAAGACTAGGTAATTCTGCCACATTTCAGCTGCGGCCTTCTCCTAGGACAGGAAATAGAAATTACTATTAGAATGCTGAAGCAGAGAAGAACCTGTACAAGCCTTCTCAGCAAAGCACTTTAAAGCTTTCCTCAGCAATCAGCCATCCGACTAAATAAAACCCACTGGCCCCCACATCCCATAAAACATAAAGTCCATGGGGTGGGGGTAGGGGAAGTAAACCAGGCAGTTAACAATGGAATTCACAAATAACTCAGTTTGCACCTGCCAGTTCACCAAGTGGACCTGATGCTTTGCACAGTGGCATGTGAATTTGGACTCTGGGCAAGGCTCAAGAACCTGAGCGCTCAGCAGTTTTCTTTTCTTTTCCTTTTTTTTGGTTTTTCAAGACAGGGTTTCTCTGTGCTCAGCAGTTTTCAAATGGGACAGTGACAGTGTATACAAATCCTCAACAGCACGGATTCACGCACACAAAGGCTTCATACTGACTACAGCAGAGCACGTAATACATGTGTAGTAGGGAGAATGATGAGAAACACAGAATATAGGCATGTACGTGCACTGTATATTTAGAGGTTAAATCATTAAAATACACTCCACAAAGCCAGCAAAGATCTGAAAGACCGTTCAAGACTACACGGCACAAACTTTTCCCCAGCTTCCTTACAAAGCCAGCAATACAAGTTAAAGGAACCAAATATCTGTTTGTTAATGGGACTACAGATTTACTGGCAGAATATGCACAATCAAAGGACACCCAGCTTAGGGAAGGTTCTTAGTACAGTCTCCATCGGCATTTTACCAAGGTAACTGGAGCTAAGAACCTACTGAGTTATGTCTTTAAGAAAACAGGGAAGCTATTTTGTGGCAAAGAAAAACAAGCCTCAACAACTCTGACTTACTTCTTCTGCATCCCCATAGTTGTGCGCCTGCCATGTCTCCAGCTGCCTTTCCATCTCTTGTCTCAGCTCACTGACATCTTTTACAAAGGGCTACGAAGGAAAAGCTACGTAAGTGGTGGCCCAGGTTGGAATCACTGACTTACCATTGACTGTCGACTTGTGGTGTGACCTTGTTGCAGTTGTATGCCTGAACTCACAACTCAAGCAAATTTATGGGTGCAATCAGATGATCCCATTTCTTGTTTTCAAGATCATATGGATGAATGGAACTTTTATTACTTATAGCCTTGTCAAAAACCCCAAAATCTCTTTTTTGTGTGTATATGGATATAGGTGACCAGAGACAACAGACAACCGCAGGGGTTTCTTCTCTACTTTCTGATAAGCCTCTATCTCCACAAAGTCCAATTACCATGGGGCAAGGCTCAGTTACAAGGCTCCTCTTTTTGCTTCAAAGATGGTTAAGTTATAGTAAGTGCATGTCTTACAAGTGTGACCCAGGGGCTGGAGAGATAGAGATAGCTCAGAGGTTAAGAGCACTGGCTGCTCTTCCAGGGGTCCTGAGTTCAATTCCCAGCAACCACATGGTGGCTCACAACCATCTGTAATGAGATCTGGTGCCCTCTTCTGGTCTTCAGGCATACATGCAAGAGACTGCTGAATACACAATAAAACCAAAACAAGTATGACCCAAATTCTAGCCTCAGAACCCGTGCACCAGGCATGCTGATACACAGTTTAGCACAGCTGACCCGTGTTGAGGTAGACATACACGGGTCACTGGACCTGGCTGCTCAGCCTCCTTAGAAAATTCTAGGACAACCAGAGACCCAGACTCAAAAAACCCCAACAAATGAACAAAATAAACAAAAAACTACACACACACCAAATTAAAAATCCCACCTAAAACAAACAAAACCACCACCACCACCACCACCACCACCACCACCACCACCACCACCACAACGGATTGCTCATGAGGAATGAAACCTGAGCTTGTCCTCTGGTTTACACACACACACACACCAAACCTCACTGACCACCCTTGCACCCACCATCCCAAAAGTAAAAAAATTGATACATAACTGTCATAAATTGTCATTTGTACATAAGAGGTGTTGGGATGTCAATGCTTAACAGCCAATGCCAAGAACTAGTGCCACTATAATGGGTAATTCTGGGCACAATTTGTAGTTAAGGAAGGATATACCATTTGCTAAAAGATTATCTGTCACACCAAAAGCACTCTTAAAAATTTTGGTAAGACTTGATATTCCAAATGAGCTATTCCATAAAAGTTCTAAAGCAACTTAAAACAAAAGTTAGCACAGCAAGCTATGAGTCCAGTACTTGGAAAACTGAATCCACGAGGAACTGACGAATTGTATGAATAGTTGAATCTCGGCTTCTTTCTGGCCTCTTGCTCTCTGTCTCCTGGTGAGGTGTGGTTGTTCTTGGGTCTTGGTCTTCTTTTGTTGGAAGTGTTTGCATATCCACCTCCATCTCACTTGAGCCTATTTTCATAGAAAGACAGTTTCATTACCACGTGGTTCACTAGTACTGTCCTAACAAGGAATCAAACCTCAACTCAACCAACAATCTCCACATGTGTCTCCTTGCTCCATTTCCTCATTTTCTTTTACTATTTATCTTTACTGTGTGTATACCTTAATGTAATAAAGGAATCTCTATAATAATCAAGAACATACTATTCTGCTTTTCCAAACATATTTTAAGAGACAGGTGTGAATTTGTCAGAAATTGTTTCCCCTCGATGACTGATTCAAGACTATCTTTTCTGAGATCATGATAGGTGAATTACTGACCTAAGCCAGAGATTAGAATAGAAGATAGAATGAAGAGTAGGCTTGACAACAGTCCAAAAGGACAGAAAGCATACAAGTCTGCTCACTAAGGACTCACCAGAGGCTGCAGCAGTCTCTGACTTGACTGCCTCTGGCTTCAGCTGCTCTGTGTCCTCTGCTCTGATCAGCTCCTCCTCTGTATCCATGAGGATATCTTCTGTCTCCTCCTCCTCCTCCTCCTCCTCCTGATCCTGTCCAGAGGCCTTTGCAGTCTGCTGCTGTTCACTACTGGCCACATCTGCCAACAGTGCACAGATGGATAAAGCTTAATTTTTCTGCAGAAAAAGGTGATGCTGAACGGATTATTTTATCTACCACTTCCATCTTTTAAGATTCTATTAAAGCTGGTTCTCCATTGACCAACCATGGGGCCCAGACATTTGCTGGTCTAAATACCCCCCTGCTGTTCTATGACAGACCTGCTTCTAGAGAAGTTATAAAGATAGCATGTACCTACACATGGAAAGAGAAACCGGCATTTATCTGGGTTTTTACTGATATAAACAGAAAAGACAGGATGTAGTATGGACATGTGACTTGAAGCAGCTACTGGGAGCCACTCTTGGAGTAACTTGTGAATAGAAAAACTAGATATAAAATGAGGGAGAGAAAGAAGTCTCAGCATTTTAACCTTGGACAAGTTCAACTTAAAGACTTCATAGCTCTCAGAGATTTGAGAAAATCTATAACCATATCTCTGACAGCAAAAGCTAAGAGTATACTCTTGTCTGTCTTTCTCTCTCATTAACAACGGATTTCACATATAGATTGGCCACAAACCTGCTATGTAGTCAAGGATAACTTGAACTTCTAATCCTCTGGAGTGCTGAGATCACAGACACCATACTTAGCTTTATGTAGTGGCAGGAATCAAATCTAGGGCTTTGTGCATGCACATGCTAAGCAAGCACTCTTATCAACTGAATTAACAACCAGAACTAAGGATCCAGTCACCATCCACTGCCCATCACCTTCAAGTCACTCAGTGTCACAAGTTTAAAGGGACCCAGAATGGGGTCATCTTGCCTTATTAAAAGCTATGGCACATTGCCTAATGTGAGGAAGGAACAAACTCGTGCTCCAGCCTGAGGGAGGATCTGGATCAAGTATATATACACTGATGAACTTTCTATGTTGGAAACAAATAGAGAAATAAAGCACTGTCATCATTTCTATCCTGTGTTCATAGGTACACATTATCATAGCAGTTTACTTCAGGAAGAGTGGAATACAAAGACAAGGAAGTGTGATGACTGGCCACTGACCTCATTCTCCCCATTTCTATTATGGCTGTTCACTGTTGCAGGACATTCAAAAACGCTCAATGCCAAGAAACTCAAGGTCAGCACCAGGTTTACAGCACCAGGTTACCAGGTGGCCAGCTGTCTATGAGGATAGAGGGCTTACCCCAAGAACCCTGAGCATTTACACTTGGCTACAGTGACCTTAGTACCAGAAACAAGTATTTCTGCCTTATAAAAATATTGTATTCAGAGAAAAGAGTTAAATAACTATTTTTCTTCCCCTTTACTTTTCTGAGCAGGCATTCATGTGGCATAACCTCAGAGAAATGCTTGGTGAGATAAAGAAGTATTCCTAGCACCATACCATAGGTTTGTGCATCATATGCATCACTGTCTTGTTTAATATGTTCAAACGTGTCTGCATCTTCTATCCGAGCCTGGGGCTGGGCTGGCTCCTGTTCAGTCTTTCTGTCTGTGTCCACAGTCTTCAGCCTCTTATGCACATGCTTATTGTGGTCACCTGTGGAGCGTTCATTGTCAGCTTGCCCAGGTCGCCTCTTAAAACTCTGCAGGAATTAAGGAGACCATCAGAGCCGTATTTGCAAAGGTGAAACCTCAAAACAACCAATGCTCATTCCCAGAATTCAATACAGATATTAAAACAATGGGCTGTTATACTCTTACGTAATTTCTAGGATAACACCCCCCCCCCAGCCCCCAAGCTCAGACTGGCCTTGAATTTACTCTGTAGATAACCTTTCAACTCCTGACCCTCCTGCTTCTGCCTTCCAAATGTTGGGGTAAAAGGTTATGCCACCATGACTAGATGTGATATAAATGAATAAGGCCAACAAAGCAAAGCAACATGCGTATGTGTATGTGAAACTCGTGGTATTCACTTGCTCTGGGAAAGTCCCTTCGGAGGTTTGGGAAAACAGCTTGTAGGCTTTTAGGGAAGTGTTTGGTTTGCTTTTTGAGAATACCAATTTCACAAGCATGAATACACCTCTTTTAAACACTGTTAAGTTTGAAAAGCAATAGAGAATATAAAGAGTAAGCCTGGTTAGTTGGTGCTGGATGGCAGCATATATCAGAGAGCAGGGAAAACCTTCTGGTTGAGGTCTTCTTTCCAAGCCTGTCATTTATCAGCCGAGGCTGGAAAGGTTGCCATTTGTTGTTCTTGTGTGTGTTTATGCTTGTGGAGGTCAGAAGAATTAGGTCTCCCGGAAACGGTGTTACAGACAGTTGTGATCTGCCATATGTAGGTACTGGGGACCAAACCAGGGCCTTCTGCAAAAGCAGTAAGTGCCCTAGCTACTGAGACATCTCTCCAGGGTTGCTGTTTATAATCACTTCATTCACAGCATCTCTTTCTGCCTGCCTTCACCTACACTTAATCAGAGAATGATAGAAACCTGTGTATTTCTGTTGGTGTGTTGCTGAGAAGACAAACGTGCAATCAAGTTGGATTCATGGCCTTCTGCTTGATTTGCATCCGCAGCTCCACTGCCATGTTCCTAAGAAATCCAAACCAGAAAAGGAGGAGAGAGAAGAAGTTAAAGCCACGGCTGCTATGTTGCCTTCCAACTTCTCTCAGTGTTCACTAACATCAGTGGGCTAACTCCCTGTATATCTATCTGCCTGCTACAGAAGTCCAGCACTAACAAAGGCCCTGATGTGAGCAGCACAACACTGACTCCTGAGGCCCTGGCTTTGCTCTGATTAGTTCCATGTCTAAGGGGACATAAGGTCTTATTCTGATAGGCAGACAGAACAGGATGGTTCAGCCAGCTGTGCACCTAGAGGTTGTCACTCAACTTAACTGAAGTGTATTTTCCTCAAATATCAAATGGAAAAACCAGAACAGTATCATCTGTGTTTAGAGTTGTTATGGAAGACTGTGGAATAAAGAATCCATCAGTACTGGATGGGTGCTCAATGAGCAGGGTAAGAAATACAGGCACTGCTGGTCAGTGACTGGGCTCAGAGCAGTGAGGGAGCATGTCAGTGACATCCTGTCTTCCCACAGCCTGAAGTGCTGCCATTAAACACATTACCACTAGGCCAAGAGAGAAGTCGTTTCCTTGTGAAATTAGAACATTTAGAAGCCTCAAATACAGCAGGGGAAAGTCAAACACCATTAGAAGTATAGGGTTGTTGAGAAGCCCAATTTGGCCTTTCTTTTTTTGAAAAATAACACAAACCTGATGCTCCTATAGAACTTTAAATCTAGTAACGTTTTCTTAGTAAGGACATCACTCAAACACAGTCTACAACACACATTCTTAATTAACTGTTTCCTAAGAAGCATATACAAAGAGGCAAACAATCATTCTAAGAACGGGAGATGATTCTTTACACATCAATAAACAAAAGCAAAAGAACACAACAGAAATCACACTTGCTGAAGAGAACATGATTTCAGACATACAGAGGCAATGGAGATCCATCACCTCTTTCCCCTGCTCCTTCTCCGGTGCAGCCCCAGCCAGTTCCACAGCCTGTGCACTCTGCACATTGTCCACTCCAGTCTGCCCACAGGAGTCATGCTCCTTTCTTTCTGTGGCCTCTGGTACTTGCTCTTCAGCATCAGACTTCTCCCCTTCCTCTTCCTCCTTCTGCACAGAATAAACAAACATGCTGTGGGGGATGAACACCAGGAAGAGTGCCCACCCCACTCCTTGCTAAGGGGTGTGGGGTGGGGGGAGAGGGAGTCTGTCTGTCTGGAGGAGACTGGTTAGGAGAGGGTTTTAAGTAAAACATAAAACTCTGTAGTGGTAAAGAAATATCTTACAAAAGATTCTGTTGGCATGAAGTGTTTTTCCTATTGCTTTTAATACAAGAAAAGCTCCACATCCCATAATACCTGGGGCTGGAGATCTTGGTCAACAGGACTGACACCACTGTCTCCACCTCTGTCAGTGGAGGCCCCATCTTGCTCCTCTTGCTCCTCTTGCTCCTCCTCCTTCCCAGAATGCTCTTCTGCATGGCTGGATGTATCTTTGTCCTGGTCATCAGCTCCTGTCTCCATATTCTCGCCTTCACTGGGGCCTTCCTCCGGCTCATGTGTACTTTCACCTTCATTGTGACCAGTTTCAGGCTCTTCAATTTCATGGTCCTTTTCTTCCATATCTACTGTTTTTTCTTTGATCTCCAAAGGATTCTCTTCTGATTCAAAAAACAAATTTTAAAACTCTTGATTTCTTAATATGGAAGGCAGCTACATAAATATTTTATTCGGGCATGCATGTGGTATGGAGACAGATGCAGCCAGATACATGGGGATGCTGCGGTTTAACTCGGGTTCTCACGCTTGCAAAGCAAGCACTTCAGTTATCTCCACTGAGTTATCTCCATGAGGCTCCAGGTTCTATTTATTAAAAGAGTATTCCTATACTTTGGACATTTCAGAAAGCTATTAGTCAGTAACATAATTGTTCTTTGTCTCATCCATACTAATCTAAATGAGCCTAAATAAAATGGATATTTTAAGGAAGACAGGATACTTAGCGGTTTTAATCTTAATTTTATGTATGCTTGGTTGCTGGAACTAGGATTTAAGTCAGAGTCCAAAATTAAGATTTTTGTATACATGGTCTTAGATCATTCTTTGTAACTTACCTTTTTTTGTCTCAATATATATCTAAATTCCTAAGTATGTGTGTGACTCAGTCAAATCAGTGAAGCTATCTAGCATCTTTCTGTGAGGTCAATCAGCCTTAGGCTCTTCAATTAAGAGTTTCCTATTTTCCTTAGAGGAATCCGTAGGGATGAAATGGGTCGCAGAGGCTCTGGGTTACTGTCATAGTATGTATGACTTTCCTGGGATTCTTTGCTCTCATTCTCCATTATCATGACGAGCTAGAACCATCTAGAAGAGCTGTGTGAAAGCCCTGACAGATCAAGAATGCCTGGTGTGCACAACAGCCCGCCAGGTGGGAACATGGTGATGGCTTTGGAGATAAAACATCACCAGTCCTTGGCCATGCAAAATGCAGGATGGGAAGTGACAACGGAAGAGAGGTATGCTGGCCTATGTGTTGGAGGTTTACTCAAACTGGAATGGAGCTGGCAAAGCAGTCTATCTAGCCTTGTCATGCAGTCTATCTAGCCTTGTCATGCCACTGGCTAAAAAGAAATCAGTACTGCCTATTGTCAATGACCTCTAGCTATGGGAAAGACGTACCTTCTGCTTCCTCATTGTCTGTGTCCTCGCCACCACTTTTGTCCTCACTGTCAAGTTTCAAGTCATCTGGAAGGTCCAAGGCCTCAGGTTCTGGCAGCTTTTCTTGATTGCCATGATAAGGGTCTACCTCATTCTCATCATATTCCCTCTTTGGGATAACAATGAGAGAACAGGGAGAGCAAAGACCTTATAAAACCAAAGACTACGATTTCCTTCTTAATATTACCATCACATTTTAGTGACCAAAGTCTTTCATGTTAGAACTTCAAATTTCGTTTTCTGTATAGACACTAAGGGTAATAGGCCCTCTGTTACTTAATGTTAAAACCCAGAACTTATGAAAATAAATAAAGGACCACAGATCTTAGCTTTTAAAACAAACAGCACATTAGCAGAAACCAATAGTGAAGATACATTAACAGAGTTGTGAGCCCCCTCCCTAACTATGCAGTCCAGGCTAGATGGGAACTCATGATCCTCCTGCCTCATCATCTTGAATGCTAAGATTACAACAGTGCATTCTACCATGCCTGCCTCTGATGCACTCTTCTATGAAATATGGGAAAGGAACTGACGAACAGGAGAAAAAAATGTCTTAAGACACTCAGAGGACTGTGGTCTGTAGTCAGGAGGTGCATACCATCAAAGGTTCACTACCTCATCAATCTGTTCATTAATTTTCTCTTGCCCTTGTTCAACATCTTCAGGTTCTGAGTCTTCCTTCTCATCTTGATATTTTTTATTTTTGTTCAAATTTCCAGCATCCAAGTTGTCATCGTTAGCAACAAGTTCAGAATCTTCCTAAATGAGTCAAAAAATAAAGAAACTTCGTCTAGGAGATAGTTTTCTGGCCCTCAGGTCTGACTTCTGCTGTCAGGCCCAAGCTGTACAGACAGGTACTACTATTGCTGATGTGGAGATAGCCACCTCGGTCTGCCCCAAGAGCAGCAAGAACAGACATCATACTGTTTCCGAATGTCTGCCCCACCCTGCCAGTCTCAGCTAGAGCTGGGAATGCAGATGCATGGGGAGAACTGGCTTGGCATGGATGTTCCCTCCTCCACAACACAGCAACTCATGGGAGGACATAGGTCATGCTGCTGTACACTCTGAATAAGAGGTAGGAGAGAAAAAAAGGATAGAAGAGAAGAAAAACAAAAGGAAAAGCAGGAGACAGCAGGGCCTGGGAGGCGCAGCTCCTCAGTCAGGGCCTGGGAACTCTGGGATTGGGGCTCGTAATTACCTCATCCACTCCTGGTCCTGTCTCTTCAGCTTTACTGTCATCGTCTTCGTCTTCTTCCTCATCATCTCCCCAAAGCCTCTCATCTAGTTTGTCGGCTTCCTCACCATTGAGATTGCCCATCTGCTTATCCAGGTCTCCATCCTCACTGTCAGACTTCTCATCATCCTCTTCTGGAAGGGAGCATGCTACACTTAGTTAGGCAGACACTCCACCAATCTAGGTCTGCATGTGAAAAGGCAAAGACACTTCCCAGAAAAGTGTCATTAGGATCTACTGTCTGTTTCTACAGAACACCGTGGGCAGATGCCAAGTATTTCTACCAGGCTTTGCAAATCATTTGAAGGAAAAAGGACTTTCAGGTGTGAATAAACAGTAAGAAGAGCTGCCACGATGTCTGGTTTTGATGCTGGGGAGGACACTAGCCCCCACACTTAGGTTTAGTTGCAATTCAGATCTATGAAGTGACAGACAACAAGTATTCCCCAATCTTTTCTTGAATATGTCACTAATTTTGTTCAAATACTTCACTATGCATCAGATGTACAATTAATGGGAAATTTCTTTCCTTCACCTTTGGTCATCTTGCCTCCTTTGGTTATGGGTATGGGTATATTCTTATGCTCCATTGGGAAAAATTTATACATTTCCTATACTGTAAATTAGCACTCATTTTTGTCAGACCTTCGCTTAAAATAAAATTGAAATACTGTATTTCAAGTAAAAAGTTTTTGTTTGGCCAGTGATTAGAGTAAGTGCTGAATTATGGTGCAACATGCCAGGGTTTAAAATGCTAAAAAATACTATTGTCGTATGTTTATAATGAGGCATGCTCGTAAGATGTTAAAAAACAAGAGTGACCTACAGAGCTGAGTATGGTCTATGTGGGTGCTCATACCACCAATTTGCTTCATTCTTAATTTTAGTAAGAAATATATATATTTATTTTACTTTATTACTTGTGTGTATGTGCGCATGTTTATGAGTGTAGGTGTGTGGTCAGGAAAACCACAGGTGTCAGTTTTTGTTTTTCTACAGCATAGGTCTAGTTTGCCTGCCAACTTCTAAAGTTTTTCTTGTTAATGTCTCCCATCTGTCCCTAGGACAGCTGGGATTATAGGTGCTCATTTGAGTTGGAGGCTCTGAACCCAGGCCTTCATGCTTCCATGACAGGTGCTATTACTTTTACACACAGCTATTCCCCAGTTCCATGTTTTTGCAATTAAGGAAAAAGTCATTTTTTAAAAAAAAATATAAAACAACAAAAACCTCTACAAACAAACAGAGCCAAGCTGTTAGAGGTCATCTTTTGGATTTCTCTGCAGACCACTGAGCCACTTCTACCAACAAAATCAAGGTTGTGGCTCATTCAAAGGAGAGCCACTGAACTTGTAAATTACTGCCTTAGAAAGGACAGTGATGGCACACAGGGCCGTTGGTGTGATCTGCAGCTCTGTGAGCAGCCAGCTTGGTGCACTTAACACAACAGCTCCCTACTGAGGTCCTACAAGCTTCTGTACATGATGGATAGTATCTAAAGAGCAGGAGATGGCATATCTTGGACCTTGTTCAAGCTGGCCATCATGCATCTTCCCGTCAAAGTCTTCAGACATCTCGATGGCGTTATCCTCGCCTTTAGTATCAGGTTTTGAGTCAAGGTCCTCCTCGTCCTTCTCTTGACCCTTCTGAAATGTATCTTCTACCTTTGGGGAAAAAACGTAAGAGCACTGGTGAAGACCACGCTTCGGTATGCTTCAGTTCTATAATACACACCAAGGTTGACAGTGTGAAAGTACTGTGTAGCAGGAGAGAAAAAACAAAAGAAACCTGATAAAGATGGCCACACGCAGTAATTTATGAAGGCTTGCTTCACATTTCTGGAGTAAATTTTTAGATCAGAAAATACAGAATGTTATTTGGCTTTCTTCAGGAGAATTGTAAAAACACTACCACCATCATAAAACAATCAAACACACCAACCAACCAAAACCTCAATCAATATTTCAGAGATATTTGTAAAGAATATGAATTCTTGCCAGGAGTGATGATGTAAGTCTTTAATCACAGCACTTTCCAAGACAGAGTTACAGGGGGAACTGTACAGAGTTTGAAGCTAGCCTGGTCTATACAGCAAGAATTCAGTTCAGCCAAGACTACATACAGAGACTTTGTCACAAAAAGAAAAGAATCCAACGAGGTGTGGTAGCATGCACCTGTTATCACAAAACGTGGGAAGATTTCAAATTTGAGGTTAGCCTGGACTACCTGACTCAATACTCCTTCATACACCAGTCTTTTTTATCTGAATCTTTTCTCTTTGTGTTTTTTGACACTTTGATCATTAGAACAACAGTGCACTCTGGGAGAGAGATGGCTTAGCAGGTAAAGACAACTGGCTGCTTCTACAAAAAACCTGGGTTTGATAGCCAGCCTCAAATGACAGCTTACAACGGAGGGCACTGTGTGCAGACATACATGAGACAAAACCTCCATACATATGAAGAAAATATACCTTTAAAAATATCTGTGTACGTCAAAATTTAGTGAATCTTAGTAACATTTTATTCTACTTTATGTTTGCAATGGACTGTACTTTTCTACTAGTCTCCCATAATTTTAAATCTTAACTTATTTTAATTTACAGAAATACTCTATGATAGTGTATATTAGAGAAATATAGAAAATTTGAAATAACAATAAAAAGTACAAAGTCATCACATAAACACCAGCATCAGTTTAGTTTTAAAATTTTCTCTCTTTCCAGTTTTCCCTTCCAAGAAAAATAGTTTGGATTGGTGTTAACTTTTTGTTTGTTTGTTTGTAGACAGGTACACTGACAAAATAATTCCACAACTTGTCCCCTGACCTCTTACACGTATATGCCTTATCCCACTCCTGCACAAAATAAAAATAAAATGTAATTTAAAATTAAATAAAACAAATCAATTACCACAGGCCCCAAAATACTCTTCAGAAATCATCAGCAAATCCCCATTTAAAATCAAATTGTAAAGGTCAATCCTTCCAAGACTATAACAAACGGTCGAGCTGCAAAGGTCCTCTGGGGATAGGTTTTAATGCAAAGACCTACCCAAGCTCCTGTGTCTCTAGGATACACAGATCAGTATGATGCTGTTGGCCTACTAACAAGTTTGAGAAACATTGAAGAGTCAGCTTACACAAGCTGTGTGAACGTACCTGTTCCTCATTTTCTATCCGGTCACTCACGTCCTTCATGCCCTCGCCATCTCCGATCCCACCTCCCTCGTAGTCATGAAACTGCGTTGCTCCCTCTCCTGCTGAATCTTCCATCAATTCTTTAGGTAAACAAAACCCCTTGAGGGGAAAAATTTAGCAAATGTTATAATCCTGCTGGAAATGAAGCAGATTTTTGACACTCTTTTCCCTCCTGGAACTGGCAGGGATCATGCAGTTTCACAGCTTGAGATTGTAATTTTAACTTTGTAGATGCCTCTGGCACACAGTAATGCTAAGTTGCCAAGAAAAAAACAAGAATGAAATATACCAGAAGGACAGAGAATGGTTACTTAGGAGCAAGCCACTGAACAGAAGCAGAACCTAGCCACTGAGGAGAGGAGAAAGGCTCAGTTACAATCACAAGTAACAAAACTGATTCATTTGGAAAGAAGCTTAAAAACAAAAGGAATGGATCTTAATAAGAAATTTTATTTAACAGAAAACATGCTATCGGTCAGTCCAAGGATGAAAATTGACTCAAAAAATGAAGCTACCAATTATCAGAGGTCTAAGATGGACAACACTGTGACTTTGCTACAAAGAAGCAGCTTTCTAGGAACTCATTCCTTAAAAAACAAAACAAAACAAACAAACAAAAAACCAAAGGAACTGAACTCAAGACCTCTGGAAGAGCAGCCAGTGCTCTTAACCACTGAGCCATTCTCCAGCACCTAAACTCTGTGCTTTAATTAAAATCTAAGCCTACTACTGAAGTCCTGTGTCATACCCACCCTAAAGCTCAGCACCACTCAGAAAGGCTGGATGACTTAGACACGTGGCACTCACTTTCAAGGTGTGTACATTTTTAGAAAGCTAACTGGAAATGCTCATGTATTTTCCTACTGAACTACATTATCATTTTCTAACATTCATTTACATACGTACATATGTAAAGGTAGTTGTGTATAATATGTCATGATACATGAGTGGGGAAACATGTAAAGATTTTCCCCTTTTACCACATGGGTTTCAAGAACTGAAGTTAGGTTGTCAGGCTTGGTGGCAAGTCCTCTCACCTGCCAGATTTATCGATGAATGAGCCCACACAGGAGTGAGATTGAGATACCTTGGCAGAGCATACCACTACAGTAGCTCCAGTGTGGACAGCCACCACAATGCCATGCTGCTATGGAGCTCAGGCTAAGGCCTGTTAGCAGACAGAGATGAACCTCTACTACTGTCCATTATGCTTTCATTATCTTTTGCACAGTTTTCCTCAAGAAGTAACAAGAAAGACAATGGGGCAAACCTAAAGACCAAGCCATCACTCAATAGATACACACACTTATCCTCTAGACAAGGATCTCGGGATAGCTTCCCACTTTCTAACTCGAGGACTTTAGAGACTAAGAATTTTTAAGTATTTACAAGTCCAGACTCCTATTCTGTTTTTAATATCCTACCTTATTTATACTGTACTTAGTTGAAAAAGATCTCAGAATACTGAGAAAGAAATCAAAGAAAACTTGTAAAAGTCATTTGATGGTGGTGCTCATAAAAATACTAGCAAGTAGAGTCAGATCCACTTGGGAAAGTGTCCGACTTGAGTCCAAGCTCTGTATTTTCTACACTGCACTGTCTGCTAGATTTCGCCAACTCTGAATCAAAGGCAGGTCTATAATCTATAGTTCTGCTGCTTTTCACAGTAGTGTATGTATCTTAATGAGAGAACAACTTTCTCCTCCTTAGCACCAAAAGCCCTTTTATCATTTAATCATAATCTGAAGCTTCAAGTACACAGAAAGGCTGACTTACGAGAAGGCAGCAGCCTTTAGACAGTCCTGGTGGTCAAGACTGGGATTTGCTAGTTTTAAGATCATACTGGAAACTTGCTTGGCAATCAGGTTCCAGACCAAGCCCTAAACCCACAAGGAGACAGACCACCCCCTGTTATTTCTGAATCTATCATAAAAGCCCAGCAAGCCCTGAAAGATGTGAAACGTCTGTGTGTGCTATCCATGGCATTCAACATGAACAGTCTTTACCTTCTGGGCAAGCTCTGTGAAGGTCTGGGCAAGTACAGAGAGCAGCTTCGCGGTGCTCCGATGAGTTGCCAGCGATATGGTCAGGAAGAAGAGGATGAGGTCTGAGAAGCTGCAGAGCATGGGTATCAGGCGCACTAGCAAGCCACAGGACTGGCTGAAGACCTGAGGCAAACAAATGCCCAATCAGTGCGTAAGAGGCACTCCCTTTGGAAAGATGGGATGCTTTAGAACTAGATGGTGGCATGGTGCTTGACTTAGAAACGTGCTAGGAGTCATCATGGGAAGTAGTATGTGTTTTAACCTCATCTCCTAGCTCAGAGACTTTTCATCAACATACACTCTACTTCTCAGCCAGTCATTTAGTAGACCACCACCACCACCACCACCACCACCACCACCACGAGGCAGGATCTTACTGTGTAGCCAGGCTGTCCTGAAACTCACCAAGTAACCTTGGTTGGCCTTAGATTATGGCGATTCTCTTGCTTGAGCCTCCCAAGTGCTGGGATAACAAGTCTGAGCCATGATACCCAGCATTTTTATTACTACCTCCTAATATAGATACTGGGAATCAAACTCATGTCCTGTAAAAGAGCTGTATACACTCTTAACTGCTTAGCTATCTCTTCAGCCCATCATTTTTGTTTTTTTTTTTTTAAAAAAAGTGTTTATAAATTCATTCTACAAATATACCAAAGTTGGCACTAGATGCGATGAAACAAAAAGAGCTGCTTCTCTGGGCTAATCACTGTGACGACTGCTTCTTACTGGTAGAGCTCATACCCAGGAGCACGTGATGGGAATGCGAACTAAGCCCAACACAGTGGGTATTCTGGTTGGCCAGCTCTTTTGCACCTATCAGAGAGCAAATGCTCAGTCTTTTTAGAGCTTATCAATGACCAAAACAAATCCAGTGAGCTAGTAGGCACTGGAGTCTGCTAGGGGGTCACCTCTCCCTACCCAGAGTGAGGTAAAGATACTATCGTTACTCATCCACTCCAAGGAGCACTCAGTGTGCCAAGAACCGTGGCTACCTTGTGCTTTGTTGTGTTGCCATCCTCACTGCAGGACTTCAGCCTCTCCAACAGCTCAGAGACAGAAGAAATGATTTTCTGGACATGTAAAGTGCTCACGCTGGCCCAGAAGTCATCCTCTAAGAGTTTTGTTAGATGTCCTTGCTGCAGGCTCTTAACACTTGCCTCTTCTTCTTTTGCTCCTAAACACACAAGCAGCAAAACTAACGTCTTCATATCTCCTCGTGCAGCCTGTATCTAACAGCTGTCCATTTAGTCAGCCAAAGAGCCCAGCTATTAATTTTAAAAGTTAGAACAATTCTGAAGTTAATTTCTGCACAACTTTCAGACATACCATCCTCTTCTTGCAGTCTCTTGTCAGCAGCACTGTCTTCTGCTTTCTTGTTTCGTTCTGCCAAATTCTGGATGGTGCAGAGAATGGCCCGGATGGCAGTTTCTACTTGCTCTGAAAAGTCTTCAACAAAGCTTTCCTCCAACATCTGGTTTCCTAGTAAGCAACACAGTACATAGCAAAGCCCAGCACTTACGATTCAAGAGATACCACAGGGAATAATACTCACGTGTTACTTTTCAAATGGCTGTTTAAGTGCTCTACTATTTGCTAGCTACTATTTTAACCTGTGCTGGATCCAAGGACAAAAACAGCAGCTTCCTTGCCTGTATAAACCTAAGAGCTTATCATTTTTTATCATTGTTA
>JADRCH010000080.1:1562929-1921107 GCA_019843965.1 Rhynchomys soricoides
AAAAAAAAAAAAAAAAAAAAAAAAAAAACCAAAAAAAAAAACCAAAAAAAAAAAAACCAAAAACAAAAAAAAACACAAAAAAAACACCCAACCAACCAAACAAAAAACCCAAAAAAACAACCCCCCCTAAAACCCTAGCAGTAGTTACGGAGGTGTGTACAAACACCTGGCTTCCTTCTACACTGGCCTCAGGCACTTGCGCCCAAGGGAGACTGTAATGGACGAGTGGGCCTCCACGCCCCCAACAGGACAGACCTGCACTGGATGCCCATACTGCTATGTCCTCACCTCCTTGCTTATGTGCAACGAACAGACATGTTTTCCAGGCAGTGAAGTCATCTATGGCTTTACTGACTTCTCCTCTTAGATAGTCCAGGCTTTCAACTAGCGCCATTCGTGAATCTGTTTGCTCAACCTCTATCCCTGGAGGAATGAACAAGGACGCTAGGCCGTGCAAATGAGCTGACACTTGGGACAGACAATTCAGCCCAGAAGAGCAAACTTCAAAATCTTCCCTGCAACAGAAATATCACAATGCTTAAAGCCACACTTACTCCCTCTCCCTCTGACCACAGCAAACATGCCATCTCAAAGCTCACAGTCACATGTATGTCAAAGTACCATATAGCAAACATGCCATCTCAAAGCTCACAGTCACATGTATGTCAAAGTACCATATAGCAAACATGCCATCTCAAAGCTCACAGTCACATGTATGTCAAAGTACCATATAGGTTTGCTGAAAGGATTTTAGCCCAAGCCTGTATAAGCAAGAAATATTCAAGACAGACACACTTACCATGTATGAAAGAGGGTCTCACAAGACTGCTGTCTAATTTTGTCAACACCAGCTTTCATAGTTTTAATAGTTTTCAGCATCTCTGTCAACCCTGCAGTTGACTGCTGCCAAAGCTGATCTTGTCTCCTCATCCGGCAACCAGAAGGCAACTGGCTTCTAGGTACTGGGGATGGGTAGCTCAGATCAGAGGGCAGTAAGTCTGGCATTATCCCAGCTATTGGCCCTTTCAGATCAGTTTTTTCCAGATGAGAGGCAGAAGAGTGTTCCTGAACTGGAGCATCACTGTGGCCTTCATTCGGCCCTGCACTGGGACAGCACTGGAAGAGCCAGGAGACCTGATCCAGGAGGATCTGGCTCTGCATGGCAAGGTGCTGTAGTCGCTCTGTCCACTGCTGCACACTGTCCTGTGGTGGAAAGGCCACAGGATAGACAGGGGGCCCAGTCAGTCTGCTGTGAATCTCTTGTACACAGCCAAGGAGGTTCCTGTGCAGGAAAATGTAGAGAAAAGACAACGGCATCTTCATTCATGCCACCAAGTTGTTTGTAAAGGGAAGATTTGTTCATATGCTTTTTCATGAAAATAAGAAGGGCTGGGGATGCAGCTCTGTGGGACAGGGCTCACCAGCAGAGTGCCAGGTTTAAGCACACAAGCAGTACAAATGCACCCGCCCATACCCACACACAAAGGCCAGAGTTCCCTAGGTATGTTCTTTGCAGAGGTTAAGAAAACAGGTAAGGAGCTGGAGAGACGACTCAGTGGTGCTCTTCCAGAAAAACTGAGTTCAATTCCCAGCAACCACATGATGGCTCTTAACCATCTGTAATGATATCTGATTCCCTCTTTCCGGTATGTCTGAAGAGAGCAACAGTGTACTCACATATATAAAATAAATAAATCTTAAAAAAATCTGTATTAAAATGCCTTGATAAACACATTCTTCAGTCTTTCAAAAGAGGTCTCAAGACTCATGCCATTATCAGTGGAAGCCTACAGCCCTCTGCCAGACAGCGAACAGTCATGGCACTGAAGTGATCTCAACTCTTACTACCTTGCAAATGTACTGTTTTGATAAATGAACCCCAATGAGTTGAGCAGAAATAGAAGCCAAACTGAATCCCAGCCAAGAATCCATCCAACAGATGCTTTTAAAAACCCTTCCTAACTCTCCCCATCTCTTGATTATCTCTCTCTATTGAGGAGCAAACTGCCCTGGGGAAGTCTAAAAGCCTGACAGAAGCAGACTCAACTCCAGTCCTAAAGACAAGGGACTCCCCTCCCCCATCACACCCCTGACTTCCAGCCTATGGCAGTAAAGTCCTCATTCCAGACCCAGTTTACACAACTCTTTTTACTGTTTTGGCTCAGCCATGAACTTAGTCCACAGACTGTTCTTGCCAGTAGTGCCATGGCTTGCCATCAAAAGGAAGCAATAGAGCCAAGACAAAGTCTAGCTGCCTCTTTGGGCTCAAATTCACTTCAGGGAGTGGAGGGTATCCCTCTCAGCAGAACTTCCTTATTTGCTGCAACCCTCCCTCCTTGCCAGAGCATACCTGAGGATGATCCACTGCTCAGTCAGTGTGGTCAGAGAGCGACGCTGTCGGATGAGCAGCTTCATCAAGTGTGCTGAGAACCCTTTGCATCTGTCAACGTTACCCATGCCGATTTCCTGGCAGGGAGAAAGAGCACACTGAAGGCATTGCTGCCAACCTCTGCCCTCCCAACGCATGCACCAGAAGCTCCACCAGGAAACTATTTCTTTTTTTTTTTTTTAAAAAAAAAAAGTATTTTATGTGTTTAAGTGTTCTGTCTGCATGTATGTACGAGCATCACATACATGTCTGGTGCCCCTGAGGTCCAAAAGAGGACATCTGATACCCTGGGACTGGAGTTATAGATAGTAATGAGGCACTACGTGGGTTCTGGGAATGGAGCCTGTGTCCCTTTAACCACTGAACCATTTCTCCAGCCCTCAAAAGCTATTTCTTGAAATAGGAGTTCACTTATCATATATAGTGGGGGTGAACAGCAGTGTGTTCATGTTCTCTAGCAGTGGCTTTCAGACGAGCTTCTAGAGATCACTGACATCCATGAGAAAGAACAAGGTATAACACCAAAAAATGGACAGGGGCGGTCTGTTCTCAACTCACAGGAGTAAATTGATCCTCTTGGCAAATGGAATGGACTTCTAGGATGTTCTAGGACCCACACTAACTTACACTGATTTAAATTTAACAAGCTTGTCAGTGCCTGGTAAGGATGATGCATGGATGAACAGAACAGATGCTTTCCCCAGCCCGTGTCAGTCTACCTTGACAGGAGTTGCTAGTGCTGCAGTAAGCCTGGTGTGCCGTGCAAGAGAGCGATAAAAATACTTCTGGCACCCATCCCACAAAGATGAAATTTCTGTGAGGAGCCTAGGAAAGAAATCAGGCAACTTATTGCATTAAAACCACAACTACTCACTGAAGATCCCAAGGACTCAAGACTTCTAAGAATATTTAGAAGTGTGACCCAGAATCAGCCGTTGAAATTGGTACATCTGAGCAGGATACTCAGTACTGGAAGCATTACCAATATATAAGCAGTAGCAATCTTCTGTTTTTTTCCAGTGAACTCTTTATAAATTAATTTGGTGGTGGAAGGTATAGCTTGTAACCCTGATGTGAACAGGGGCTGATCATGTAATGAAAAACGAAAGACATACACGCACAAAATGGAAGCCAGGGACAGCTTAACGGGGCCACAAAGGTGCTAAGACGATAAAAGTAAACTGGAAAGCATGTGTCCCATCAGCACACTTGCAGCCACATGGAGACCAAATGAGAATGCAAGCCCACATGGCAAACTGTCCTCAAACGCTAGAAAGCTGCTGTACCACTTCTCCATTCACACTGCTGTTGACCCAAATGGGAAATCTCACAGAGAAACGGGCATTACAACAAATCCGCATCTCTACAGAAACTTCTCCATAGACCAGAATACAGACAGCTCTGTGTCTAAGGTAATCAGTTCTAAAATTGAGTATTTTAAAACTTATACATACAAGAGACAGCAAAGAAATACGGTGGCCATAAAGAGATTCCCCAGCACACTTTTAATCCCAGCACTTGGGAGGCAGAGGCAGAGGCAGAGGCAGAGGCAGAGGCAGAGGCAGAGGCAGAGGCAGAGGCAGAGGCAGAGGCAGAGGCAGAGGCAGAGGCAGAGAGGCAGAGGCACCTCTGGGGTTTGAGCAGCCTGGTCTACAGAGTAAAACCCAGAACTACAGAGAGAATTTCTGTCTTGAAAAACGGAGAGAGTGAGAGAGATCCAGAGATTGACTCCCAGCTGTAAGTTCAAGTCAAGTAAGCAGAGCTCAGGGAGCCAAAGGAGCAGAGCAAGAAGGCACAGGGGAAGCTGTCAGTCAGCAGTGAAGACATACTCAGCACCATGAACCAACAGACCAGGGTGGCAAACACAGGAAGGAAAGGTAGAAGAAAATGAATACTTAGTAGATTAAGTGCCAGATCTTTTTGTAATTTCTAACTCTCTTGGAAGTTTAGTGACTTCCTCAATGTACAATTCAAAAACCAAACCAACCTAGAATCAGCTTCCCGAGTGCTGCTGACTAAGGACAATGCGCTCCGGAGATCTAACGGGTGAAGGTAGAGCAACTCCTGAGGACTTTTTGAACGGGCCCAGGCAAGACCTTTTCGATACGACAGACCTGAAATCAACAGTATTCATTAAAGCAAAGAAACTCAGTGAAAAAAAGCTATGCCTCTAACACCCCTTTTAGTCAAAGTAAAGTTTGCGACATATATCTCCAGAAACCTGTCAGAAATACAGGCTTATTAGATAGCCAAGGAAGACAGTTCATGCCTATACTCTTAAAACGTGGGAGGTCAAGAAGGATCATGAGTGTGAGGCCAGCTTGAACTATGCAGCCATGAAGAAATGTACCAACTAAAGCAGGATCAGTCCTTGCATCTCAACATGATTTTCCAAGTGACTCTGATGTGTTTCTATGATAGCAGATGTAAGATACTGCAGGAAGCAGAAAATGTCAATTCTGAGATACCTTACCACAAACCCTGGAAAGTTCACTGACGTTCACTGTACAGTCAGTAGCTCACTGTAGGATTTTCCTATGTGTGCCCGTAGTCTTAGACATTTCATGACTCTGCCTAGCACTCTGCTTTATACAGTTTCAAAAATTTCCCACAAGCCACTCATGTTACCAGCATGGAGATATTGGCTCAGTGGTTAGAGCACTTACTGCTCCTTCTGATGACTCTCAGTTCAGTTCCTAGCATCTCTCCATAGAGCAGTCCACAACTGCCTGCAACTCCAACTCCAGGGGGAGAGACTTTCTCTTCTGGCTTCCATGAGCACCCTCTCATATCACATGTGAACACACATGTGAACACACACATATTAAAACTTTGGGAAAAACATTGATTATATTATATAGTGTTTCGGGAGCAACCCTTACCAATTTTTGCAAGGTGTTTAAAGAGGTCTGATAAAGCTCTATGCTTCTGCATAAGAATGTGCTTGGCTTCTGAGTGCTGCTTTTCTTTCTCAGCAGAGGGATCCACCTTTAAGCTCTGCAGCTCACTTACAGAGGAAATCACTCCACCTATGGGGAAAAAAAAAAACCCAAGGCCTTACTAATGTGGGCACATTTGCTCCATGGTGTCTTTCACTTGAACTCTCAACAGTCCCTCACATCTGACAAATGTTCAATGAACTGTGCTTAGGCTTCATTAACTCTGGAAAATAAACCAAACCAACCAAACTAAAGCCTACCGAACGAGTACCAACTGAGTGCTTTACTATAGCAGGGATTTTAATCTCCAGGGGAGCTTCTGGTAGTTGTATTCTGTCCCTTCCCTACAGCTAGCATTTGCTAATTCTCTCTTAATCTCTACAACCTCAACTTACCTGCAGTTCCAACGTGCACCCCCCCCCCCCCCCCGTTATGTAGCCGGCCTGGAACTCAAAGAATCACCTAGTTCTGATACCTGAATGTGCCTCCCCATACCCCTGGTTTCCAGTTAACTAATTTTTGTTTTAAAAAGATTAATTTTTAATTTTATGTGTGTTTGTTTGCACATGTCTGTGAACCATTTGTGTCTGGTGCCTGCAGGCCAGAGGAAGGTGTTGGATCCCCTGGAATTTCAGTGTGGATGCTGAGGCAGGAAGCCACTGAAATCCCATTGTTTGAGACCATGCTGGACAACAGAGAAAGACACAACTACTTGTGAGGACAGGGATGAATTTATGACACTGTGTTATTGGCAGGCCTCTGTCTTGGTACTTTGAGTTTTGGCATACTTGTTTAAA
Organism: Rhynchomys soricoides; assembly: GCA_019843965.1. Classification (NCBI taxonomy): domain Eukaryota; kingdom Metazoa; phylum Chordata; class Mammalia; order Rodentia; family Muridae; genus Rhynchomys; species Rhynchomys soricoides. The sequence continues at coordinate 1,569,055 of JADRCH010000080.1, forward strand.
TACTATACAAGAGTCAAAAATGACACAGGTCCTACATTCCCAGCCATCATAGGCCATGGGAGACAGAGCAAGTCCTACTTTTACCCTGGCTGCTTGTTAAGACTCACCAGTGAACTGATCAAGGTTTTCCACTAGGTGAGGTAGGGGGCTCTCCTTCATAAATATCAGGCACATTTTCCTCATTCGTTTTGAGAGTCGTGGCAAACGACGCAGAAGTTCTCCCTCCACAGACAAAGGACTAGCATCCTGGCACTGCTCTGTACCTGAAGGCTTTGAGACAGTACAAGTTAATTTTACTGCCAAGAATCTGAGTCACACTTTTAACTCAATGGACACTAAATTTAAGTCAACCTCTTCCCCATCTTTCTCCCTCCTACACAGCAAATACAAAATCATCATCATCATCATCATCATCATCATCATCATCATCATCATCATCTCCAAAGTGGAAATAAGTACAAATATATGGATATTTAGAAACCCGAACTTTGGCCAGTGATGGCACATGCCTTTAATCCAGCACTCAGAAGACAGAGAAACCTGAATTACTTCTTTGTATGTGACTAACTTAGTAAGCCATGAAGTCTGAACCTATCAAGATTGAGTGGACAGTAAGACTGCAGTGGATTCTCTCCTTTTACCCTTCATGTGGTGTTCCAGATTTCAAAGTCAGGTCAGCAGGAGTATATAGCAATCAGTTTACCTGCGAGCCACTTGGCTGTCCCAAGACCATGTTTTCTGCCTAATTCTGTAGCATATCGAGGCAAACAACCAAATAAGGAAAACAAATTCCTTAGCAGTTCCCAGTAAATCCCTTAACCTGATATATCCGGATTGAGTAGCTTGGGATTAAATATGCACCACCCCACAAGCTCGTACCTGCCATGCTATTGGCTGTGCCAACAGGGTCTCCCTCAGTGCATTGTTCAGACCCTGGATGGGTGATGTCTCCATTGTAGCTTCCTCTATTGGCTTTGGCAAATTGTCAGGCTGTTCTTCCTTGTTGTCTACCAGACTTGACTGGCAAGGTTCATTCAGCACAGCTTCAAATTTCTTCATGAATTTAAAGAGGGTCCTGATTTCATGAAATAACAGGTGTTAAGGTTAAAAACACATTATTTTAAGGGAGTTTGAAAGCAAAGAATTATAATGTGGGCCCATGTAAACTCATAGACACAGCTATAGCTACACTGATCTCTAGGTATTCACGATCATTTTGTATCTTTAGGAGAAAAAAATATGCCAAATACTGTCATCCCACCTTTTCTACAAGAGAGAACTGAAGCCAGCCACAACAGGGTTGCTTTGCTCAAGATAAACAGCTAGTGGGAGATAGAAGACAAGCCCCCCATGCGGGCACAAGGCATACTCTGCCCGAGGCACACATTTCTCCTGCAAGGAGAATTTGCTTGTGGTAGCATGAGAGCAGTACAGGTCTGGCCATGGAGACAATGTAGTCTTGCAGCCTACCAGTCAATTGTGGTTTTTAAAGGTTACTCCCAGTCTTGCAAGACAGATTACCTATGTGTCTTTTCCACAGATTGCTTAATGGACCAGAAGCTGACATCATTCCACTTTGATATCTTCACAAATTCCTGAAAGATGAAGGAAGCTCAGGAAATGGCTTTACACAGCTTGTACCCCCCTTTGTTCCTACTTTATCTACTTGTCAGAGGTCCAAGGCCATCCCTCCCAAATATAGGACCACATATCAGGGAATATGTACAAGAATAAAAGGGGAAACATGTTATGTGTCTCAAATCAATCAAAATGGGTGATCAATAACTAATTTGATAAGCACTCCAGCTTAAAAATCAAAGTCAGTCATGTTCCTCATGTTGGTGTTAGTTCTTCAACTCTACTTATCACTAAAGTATTAAAAACAGAACTCTCCTGGCCCTAAGGCGTGCCATGGCACATGTGCATATATTACGGCATACTTCTGAGGTGGACAAAGAACATGGGAAAGACAGCCTTTCCAGTGGTGGCTCGCCAATAAACGTCTACAGCCTCCCTTTGTCTCTTATCTCCCTATTGAAGGAACCAAGAACAGAACTAAAGAAAAAGGATAGGTTGATTTTGTTCTTTAAAGGGTAATTATGACAACTATTCATCTTACTTTAAGCTCTTTTTCTATGGGGGAGCGAAGTTCCACAATTTTAGCTTGGACCGGGTCAAGAAATTGCTTGTAATAATGGTACAAATTCCACAGAACACTGCAAAGCGAATCTGGAAGAAATGAAAAAGAAACCAACATGCTACACCCACTGTGTGCGCTCCTGTGCTAGCCTGAGCCTTCCTTACTACCCATGCCATAAACGTACGGCACATTCCAGTCAGGTTTGTTAAAAACCTGTCTGAGCTTAGCACCCCTCAAAAATGCAGGCTGTCAAAGCTGCCCTATTTTCATTTCAGTTTCTAGCAGATTTACTGCCATTTTTTTTCTTGCAGATGATATACCGAGAGAATCAATCTCAATCTCTCCCTCCCTCCCTCCCTCCCTCCTTCCCTCTTGTTTTTCAAGGCAGGGTTTCTCTGTGTAGCCCTGGCTGTCCTGGAACTCACTCTGTAGACCAGGCTGGCCTCGAACTCAGAAATCTGCCTGCCTCTGCCTCCCAAGTGCTGGGATTAAAGGAGTGCACCACCACAGGTCAATCCCTTAAACTCTTTGTCGAAAACTCATAAAAAAAAATCAACAGACACTATGCTTATATTAGAAAAATTGTATGTTAAAATGTTCACCTCAACTGCTCATTCATGAACAATATACAGTTAATTTACAGTAATGACACAATTCCAAACCTGCTGGGATGGAAACTGTAGCAGTTTTTACATGGAGCTTGTCCATATGCAGCAAGCTCCTGGCAAGTCATAGGTTCACAGTGAGGCAGTGTCTCAAAATAAACAAACAGTGCATCGTGAGTGAGGGAAATTCCTCACCTTTTCCTTCAACTTGTGGCATCAGTAAGACATGACAATGGAAAACCAACAACATCTGGAGTCGTACATGGAATTCTCCCAGCGAAGATCCTTCAATAAATGCTTGTAATGTGCTCACCAGCAACATCAGAGTCATCTGCTTGTCATCTTTAGAGATACAAAGAGCAAACACACATGTACTAAACCATCCTTCCCATCCCCAAAATGCATACAGGGTACCAAACGTCAATGAAGGAAGGCCCAGTAGGTAGGTACCACATCAAACTGATGCAAAAATTATGTTTACAGGAATTGACTTCCACATAAAACCTGCATGTAAGTTATGTATTAAATGTACTCACATTACTATGAAGCAACTTTTGATATTAAATATCACTTACACCAAGACAATATCCACTGAGTTAGTTCCTAGATATACAGAATGGCGTAACTTTATGATATGGCTGTTTCTCTAGACCCTATACAAGTCACCTGCCTTACCTTCCTGCTCCTCTGTGCGTTCCTGCATGTGCTTCTCCAGCATCTGATAGATGGAAAACCAGTGTTTGGTGGATTTCTCAGTATGGCGTCTCATGGTATTATCCAAACTCATTGACCAGCAGCTAATCATAAGGGACAGGTTTAAAAAAAAAGAAAGAAAAGGCAGTGGAGACATTTAGGTAAATCCATTTGAAATCACAGATTCGAAATTGATTTGCTGCCTCAGAATATCTGACCTATTTAATTAATACTATAAAACTATATAGTTGTTTACTGCTTGCTTTAAACTCCATAGTTGAAGCACATGCTGTAGCTGCCATGTTACAGACATAAACCCAGGGGCAGGCAGGAGAGAAAGGGCACTTACTTCAGCTCCAGCTTACGCCACCGAATGATCATCTGACTGACTAGATCAAGATGTTTCCGGAGAGACAATACTCGGCTTGCATTCTCCTCCCAATCCTAAAGAAACAGATCTTTTGTCACTATCATTCAACACCTTAGTCACTTCCTCTCCCTCAGTAACATCTTGGACTTTCCTTAAAAGAAGACTATTAGTCCCAAAAGAACTTTATCAATGACAACAAATGGTCATGTGATACAACAGCAGCAGAGCCAATGTTAGAGTCAGGCAAAAAAACAAAAACAAACAAAAAACCCAAACAATGAAAAAACAAAACAAAACAAACAAACAAACAAAAAACCCAGAGTTTATGACTGTCAGAATTCCTGCTGCTGGCACCTTATCCTTGAACAAATCCAGCTGACTACTTCCTGTCAAGAAGGAAGACAGCAGACAGCTTGGAGGTGTGTGGGCACAGAGAATGACTGCAGGCCAGGCAGGCTTCAATAGCACAGTGAGCTCCTAGGGTCCTGGCTGCTAGGCCCCACCCTCCAAACGGTTGCTCACTCTCCCACCAGCACACCAGCTCACTAGTGCTGACCTCACCCAACTCAGAAAGACCAAGCAAGAATCTTAAATCTTTCTTTAAACCAAGCTGTATCTGTTATAATGTAGATATCAACAGAGAAATGTTGTCCAAATAACAAAAACTAAACAAGGAAAAGTAGGAATCATCATACCTGTGCCTTTGCCAGAAGGATCTCTAAGCCATTCAGGAGTTTGGAGATGGGACTGGAAAGTGGGAAACCACGAATTCTGTCCATTACAACCAGCAGCTTAAAAAAACCAGTGTGGGTATTTCAGCAGAGTTATTGTGATTGACAGTGTAGAGTCCTAACAAGAAGTTTTATTCTATGCTCCACAAACACCCACACAAACCTGTGGAAGAGAGCTTACAGGGTTGTGGAACCCGAGTGAAGGAAACCTTCTGTAAGTTGTCTTATTCTAGAAACAAGACTGAGTCTGACAATTATTCTCTATGTTGAGTTATTATAAAATTTGCTGAAACTGGCATGTTCATTCTGTGTGTGAGGAAAACCTCACTGGGTTAGAGGAAAGCCTTTGTTTCTATGTATAAGTGTACAAGTCAACATTCCTAGAGACGGTTTGAGACAACATCCTCTGGGAAAAGTTGTGTTCTTGGGCAATTCCCTCCTTCCTAGCGGGCTACACTACCTGTTGAAGTACAGGGTGCTCTGGCCAATCCTGTAGCAGCTGGCTGACAGCCTCTGAAAAGCCTTGCAGCACAGGCTGGCACTGCCGCGCTTCTGCCACATTGGGGTGCTGGTAGAAATCATAGGGCCCATCAGGCTTCATCATCAGGTCTGAGGTGGCTTCCCCACAGAGTGTGTTAAAGGAAAGAGTGCAGGCCAAAAGCTGACTTCCCAAGAGCTGGTCATTCAGCTCGACTCCTGTGAAGAAGATTGAGGTAAAGTCAGTGAACTCAAAAAGACGGTTTAACTGTAAGTTACTAAGAAACAATGAGCTAATTGAGACTAAAGCCTCTTTCCAATGGAGTAAGTGATGAGACCATGTGGGAAGAAACTTCATGCAACCAACTGGCATCAACCAGATTCTAGGTCTCAGAGGTGCTGAGTGTTTTAAGAGATATGAAGTTAGAGGTAAGGAAAGTATCCTGGTGTGTGAGGCACGAGGTTTGTACTCCCAGCACCATAAAAAATAAAGGAACCCTCATCAACATCCCCCAAGAACCTGATAGGAAAGCATGACCAGGAAAAGTGGAAACAATGCAAGAACTACCACATACACCAAGTCTACATACTTTCTCATAGGAAGCTAAGGGAAATTTGCATTACTGCAGACTTTTTAATCAATTCCTTCAATTTTTAAGCTATGGGAATTGGGAACTAAAAGAAATTGGGAATGTCGTTATCTTAATTGTCTAGGAGCAGCAATAGCATCTCCTCAATCTGACCTCCCCAAGAGTATTATGGAGAACTTCCATACCCATCAGAGGGTAGAAGTGTGTCAGCAGAGATGCTCCAGTCTGATAGCAAGAAAGAAACAGGCTGAGGTAGTGCTTTGCTTCATGAGGTGGTACAGTCTGTTGGTACCAAAGGGACCGTGCAAAGCTGAGGCACAACTGCTGGTGTATTAGCATCACTGCCTGCATTGAACTTTGGGACAGGAGAGTTGGGTCTGTGGCTGCTTCCTCTTCTCTCCCATCCGAAGCTCTCTTTTTCTCTTCTAGTGTTGGCTCCATCAAAATATCTGCAAAGTCCTAAACAGCAATAAGACAATTCACCTGGTCATAATCAGTAGGAAACGAAGGGGAAGAGAATGAACAATTAAGACAACAGTGACATTATGACACAGCCACAGAGCTTATCTTGCTACCTTTTCATGCAGTGGGAACAGTTTCCTGAGTTCCAGTTCTTCCTCCTCCTCCTCACTCAGGGCTGTCCTGCAACTCCTGCTCCTGAACCTGTACAGGCTACTCTCTTGCTCTGCCTTCTCCTGAGCTATGCGCTCCTGCTCATCCCACTCATTGATGATCTCCTGAAAAGTTATATGGGCAGAAAAAGGAAGCATTCATAAGAACATAAGTAAGACTCATCAATCTTAGCCTCTCACAAACATCCCATGTCGCAGAGAGCAGATGAGCTTTCTTTCAGGCTGTGGGTCTTCAGCAGTTTCCTGGCTTCTTTCTATACTGTTAAAATTTCAGAGGTCTACAAGTCTGCTGTAGTACAGCTAATCCTAGTGCCCTTTTTGTTCAAGGGAGTTGACAATGAGTGCATTTAGTGGGCACTTTGGCAAGCTAGCCTAGAGTTCAACATTGGACTATGCTAGCTAGAAAGACACTTCTTGAATGCCCTGCTATCTCAGATTTTAGGTCCTAAGACGGGCAAAAACTATAAATGACAATAGGCGGCGACAAGAGTAATCTACATAGTGAGTTCCAGGCCAGCTAGAGCTACACAGTGAAATCCTGTCTCCAACAACAAAAATGTAGTAAATGAAGGACATCAACATACTATCAAATGTGGGTTTTCACTGTTTGGTTTCCTTATTTATTTAAGTCTTTTTAAATTAAAATTTAATTGAGCATGTATATATGTTTTGCCTGCTTGCCTATGCACTGGGCGTAGCTAGTGTCCAACAAAGCCCAGAAGGGGGAGAACGACTCCTGGAAGTAGAGTTAAGAATGGCTGTGAGCCACCACATAGGTGCTGGCAATTGAACTCAGGCTCTCTGGAAGAGCGAGCAGTGCTCTCGGTCTCTGAGCCATCTCTCCAGCCCCTCTCTTCTTTTTTAAAATGCTCTCACATATCTCAGGCTACCCTCAAACTCTGTATGTAGCTGCAACTGGACTTGAATTTCTGCCGATCCTCCTGCCTCTTCTTTGTTAGTGCTGGAATTTAGTGTTAGTGCTGGAATTGTAGACCAGGATGGTCTTGAACTCACAGAGATCTACCTGCCTCTACCTCCCAACTCCTGGGATTAAAGGTGTGAGCCACCACTGCCCAGTGCCATCAAATATTTTTAAGGGTTGAGGAAAAAACACTTATTACTAAAGAAAGGTATTTAAGTTAAATGTCTAAGAAACATTTATATTTTTAAGATTCATTTTTGATGTGTTTAGAGTGCTTCACCTGTATTCATGTAAGTGTACCATGTGCATGGCTTGTGCCCTTGGGAGGCCGAGAAAGGGCACTGGATCCCCTGGAACCAGAATTACAGGCATTGCGAGAGGCCATGTGGGTCACGGACCAAACCAAGGTCTTCTAAAGAACAGTTAAGCCATATCTGCAGTTTATTAATGTTTTAAAGATAGAATAAAATCTTAATGGGATTTGAAAACAAGGTCTCATGTAGCCAGGTAAGCCAGGAACTGGCTGAAGTCTGGAATGATCATCCTGTTGGGATGACATGCCTGTACTTAAGCATTCTGGTTTATGAGGTGCTAAAGGTGCATCAGGTCCTATGGTGTGCTGGGTCAGCACTCTGCCCACTGAGCTATACTTCTAACATAGATTTAATCTTTGTCCTAATCCTGGTCTCTAGGTTACTGGAAGATTAAGACTATTTACTGAGGCACATTCTTTTCCCTTCAAAACAGTAAACAAAGTATGTTAAGTAACTTAATAGCATGAACATATAGTAGAAAATTGGCAACAAAATATATGATGAATAAATAATACAGTGAGCAGGAATGACCACCAAATGTTATTAAGTTTGAATACTAAGCAGATGAACTCATTAGTGTCTTGCTGTGTGTCTTACAGCTCTAGCAAGTTAAGGGCAATCAGGCTCCATGGACAGCCTGGAATGAGCCCTTACCATCTTATTCCTTTTGTTGCTGAGTACTGAGTCACTAATGCTACAATATTACGTTTTAGCAAGCTGTTCCTACAAAGTAAAAATAAAAATCAGCAAACCTGAAGCATATTGTTTCAAAAGAAAAAAATGCTTGTAACAGCACTACAAAGGAGGGCCTAGTTAATCTTTTAAAAAAGTGAGGGGAGCTGGCCATGAATGTTATGCTGGCACACACCTGTAATCTCAGTATTTAAGATGATAAGCCAGGATAAGTGTCATAAGTTTGAGGCCAGCCTGGGCTACATGAGTGCTAGGGCAGCCAGAGATATAGTAAGACTGCTTAAAAAAAAAACAAACAAAAAAACAAAACAAAACAACAACAACAAAAAAACAAAACACAAAAAAACAAACAGCAACAAAAAAAGCATCCCCCCCACTCCTACAGACTTTGTAGTGAAAGGAAAAGAGACAGTATCAGACAAATGAGTACCCATTTTCCCAACCATGCTCTGCCATGGTAGCTCCCTCTGGAGAGAGGGCAGGCAGACCTCTTAGGGACTGGCTTACTTGACACAGGTGTCTGAAGAGCAGAAGGGCCCTCTGGTCTAGCTCCCCTTTGCACAGCACATGGGAGCGCAGGTAAAGGAGAGCATTCATCAGTAACTGCTCCTGGGTAGGGTAAGGTTGTTGGCTCTTGCCTTCTTCCTTTCTTGATGTACGCTTGGCCATCAGTTTCCCAAGACATCGCAGAGCTTCCGCTGAGTTCACTGAGCACAAAGTATCTGCATGAGCATGGTAGGTAGGGAAGCTGGGGCCCACTGATGGGAAGGCTAGCACAGCCATGGCCAGAGCTCCTAGATTCTCTGCACAGATCACACCACTGTGTAGGGAGGCATGGACTTCAGATGCCACTAGCCTCATGCCATGCTGCAGCTGCAAGATGGATGCCTGTAACGGGGTCACAGTATCTGGATACAAGGCATACTCTTCTACTAGTCGCTTCCTAAACTGGTGCTGGGACTGCTGCCAAGAGGCCTCCTCCTTTAGAAGGTTCTGGAGCACTTGAGCAGACTTTGGTCCATCCTGGAGGGCCCGAAGAAGCCTCATGAGCAGGTCCTGAACAGCAGTGACCTTGGCGATGCTGGTGACATAGTGGTGGATCTCTTGCACCAAGGTTTCATAACTGGGTAGGTGGGGTCTGAAGGCCTGTTTTTTTGACAGGCTGTGGACTAAATTCTCCAGCTGACTGATCCTTTGGGGAAGTAACCTGAAGGCAAATTAACACAACATATAAATGCATATAAAAGCAGTGAATCCAGAAAAGAGAATGAAAAAAAAAATTATCTGCTAAGGAAATCTATTAGAGTATTCGTGGATTACCACACTTGCTTGATAAGTACTTTAAATGCATCTTATCATACCATTGGCTGTCTTGGAACTCATTCTAGACCATGCTGGCCTAAAACACAGAGATCCGAGTGCCTCTGACCTGCCAAATGCTGGGATTAAATGCACACACCACCACTACCCAGCCTTCAATAGCATTTAAAAAAAAAAAAGATTTATTTTATTTTTAATTGTGTGTCTATATGTAGGTATACAGGCCAAAGTGAGGCTGCCTGTTGAGGCCTGAGGCATCAAGACACCCTGAAGCTACAGTTACAGCTTGCTGTGAGCCTCCCAATATGAGTGATGCAAATCCAACTTAGGTCCTCTGCCAGAGCAGTACACATTTTTTAAAACAAAACAAAACAAAAAAACCAAAAAAACCACTCTGTTCACCCCTCCCCCTTTTTTTGAATATTCTACTTCCATGACCACAATCAAGGGTCTGGGCTGTAACTGGTCATGTAGTTCTGAGATATACATCACTACCACACTAACGTAATTACAGAACAGTCAATCTTATACTATCTTTTCTAAAAACAAGGAGTCGGTTACCACGCCCCCACCCCCACACAAACTTTGCTGCTTTACTTGATGTGTGGATGAGAGTGGCTGGTAATTATGTCATCTTCCAGGTCTCTTCCGGTTTGTAGGTGGGACAACAGGTTCCGGGTCTTCAGCTCACACTGCAGTTCGCATAACTATTGGAAAAAAGAATAGTAGTCACGACTATACACATGAAGACCATGCTCTGAGTACGGTTAGAGCAGTAAGATGGATAGAATCTGAATGACCTGAAGACTTGGACCACTCAGTTCAGCGCTGTCAGCCAAAAGAAACTACTTTCCTCATGCTACTAAATTCTTAAATGCAGTGTAGCCTTCGCCTTATATCAGCTATGGGTGTTCAAAGCGGAGAATCCTATATTATAGGAATTACATTCACAATTTCTAGGGTCTAGGGATATGATTCCACTATTTCTCTGACAATGCTTACTTTCTCCCTGCTAAATAGAATCAGAAATCTTAAAGAAAAATTCAATCTTTATAAGAGTCATCATCATGAGAGGCTGTGTGTGGTGGTGCTCCCATTCAAAACAGTACTCAGGAGGCAAACAGTTCTCTGTGAGTTCCAGGTTAGCCTGGTCTACAAGGTGAGTTCCAGGACACACAGAGAAACCATGTCTAAAACAAATAACCCAACGAAACAAAACATCCCCTGAAAACAAGACTCAGGGGACTGCTCACCCCCTAAGTAGCCTTACAGGGAAGAAAGAAGTAAACTATAACCAAGCTCAGCAAGCCAGGGGAGGAGCTCAGGCTCTATCTACACCTGCCTCTTACCTCCTCTTGGGCATATTTGAGCTTATATGCCTTCTTCACTGCAGGGTCGAAGCGGGCCTGAGGAAGCCAAGTCTGAATCTGGAGTAAGCCAAGGCTCACCCAGAGTCTTCCACGACAGGCTGCTTCAGGAAGGTTCTGCTTACTCTCCCCTTCACCAATAAAGTAGTGCAAAGAGGTGAGCAGGAGACAGAGTAGTTCTTTGGGAAGCGCCTCTTGACCACCTATATTCTCCAGAGTCTGGTCCACATGGTGGAAGGCCTGACTGTTCCCAAGCAGCAGATGTTCACAGTTCTGCATGTACTCCTGCTGCTGCGGTGCAGGAAGCAGCTCCGTGAGGCCTAGCAGGTACCGGCACAGGACCAGCCCCTGGAGCTGAGAATCTGTGTGTCTGTGGGGACATGGCACAGCACTTATAGAGGGACAGTAACTCAAACAACCTCCTCGAATACATACACACTATCAATTCAGGAAATAATAACCATAGACTGTTGAGGTGAATTTTTCATGTAATCTTGCATGATTTTCTACGTATTACCTGTCAGCTCAAATATTCTTAAAATACAGGAACTGAACTCACAACAACCTGTTATAGATTGCTAAGCAAGCTGATCTATTAAAAAACTACCATCATCTTCACTCACCAGAATCAGGTATCTATGCCTTAGAAGGAAATTCTGAATGAGCCCTTGCTACACATGATAGAAAGCAGACAACAGTATTAGACTCTTCCAGGGCAAGAAATACCTGAATTCAGCTACTGAAGGCACAGCCATGTTGGTCCACAGCAATGAACTCATGTCCTGGAGCTGCTGGGCTCTCTCAACCCACTCTCCCAGAGTGACATGTGAGGAAGACAGGAGGGGCAGGCCACTCACATCCCAGTAGCTTGCTCTGCTGCAGTTTGTTAGCACACCAAAGCAGCACTTGGAGAACACAGCTCTGCAGAGGCTGCCAGGGCCCTGAGCAACAAGAGAACCAAGGAACTCAGAGATGGAAGCAGACAGCAGACAAAAGAGACAGGAGACAAATAAAAGGGAAACACAAAATTGTCAAGCTGTCTTCTTTGGACTGGCAATGTAAGACAGAGATATTTACCCATGGCAAGGGTCAGATGGTCAATCCAAGATAGGAAACAACAGTACATGCCACACGACTCTTAGGAATCTATAAGGCTTATTATCAGAGACTTAGAGAGAGGTTTTGTTAACTAGTATCAAGTGGCCCCAGTTATAATAAAAATACTGAACACATAAGAATAATACTGTGAACATCTATAGAAATAAGGTATACATCTATAGAAATAAAGCACCTCAAGCAAGAATGGACAGGATCCATCATTTACAGACTAAGAGGAAAAAAACATGCTTCTCTACCACAGAAAACAAGATATACCAATAAGGGGGCTGGAGAAATGGCCAGCAGCTAAGAACACATTTAGTTCCTGGCATCCATAATAGGCAGCTTCCAAATGCTCTCTGACCTCATATGGAGCATGTAAACTCACACAAACATACATACACAGTAAAAAAATAAGCAAATAAATAAAAAGATATGCAGGTGAAATTAACTTAAATATAAAATGAAGACACAGGAGAAAAATATGGGGAAATTATTTTCATCCTACAACTGCTGAAAGAATTTTTAAGTGTTTAATAACAAAACAAAAGAAAAACAGAAGAAACTGAATACCTGATATCATAAAACTGAGTGCCACAAAACAAACCTTATAGACCATAGAAAATTAGAAACACACAGTCATACTGGGAAACTATTACTACCCATAACCATAATAAAAAGATCTTCAATAACAAAGTGCTATTCAACAACCTCGTATTGTTTTCTAATTGGAAAATGAAGTTTCGTTGTGTGTCTGTGTATGTGTACATTTCTCATGCTTTCTCTTTGGCTTTGTTTCTTTTCCTGTTTTACTCTGGTTTGTTCTTTTACTTGTTCTTTTTCTTTTTGAAATATCTTTTAAAAAAAAAAAAAAGATTCTTTCTTTCCTTCCTTCCTTCTTTCATGTGTGTGAGCACTGCTGCTTTCTTCAGACACACCAGAAGCGGGAATCAGATCCCATTACAGATGACTATGAGCCACCATGTGGTTGCTGGGAAGTGAACTCAAGACCCCTGGGAGAGCAGTCGACTCTGATCCTCCAGCCCACTGCGTGTTTCTTTTCTAAAGAGAAAGACGGCATGAAGTTTGAAGGGTGGGCGGATCTGGTAGGAGATGAAGGGGGGAGGGGAATCATGATCAGAATATACTATATGGGGGAAAATTTTTTTGGAATAAAAAAGTAAAAAGAAAGGAAACAAGACTTAAAGTCCAGAGAGTGAAATGATCAGCTAAGGGCTGGAGGTGTGACCTGGGTACCCAGCACACACAAGGCCCTAAGTTTGATCTCAGCACCATAGTTGGTGGCGTGTAAATATTAACACTTGAAAAAAAATCTTTTTAAGCATTATCAAAGAAAATACAAGTTATAATCAAGTACTGGCAATGACTAGACATGTGGTAATATCTGCATAGTAAGCATATAGAAAATGGGTCCTCACACAGATCCAGTCTCAAACCTTTCTGTGATAGGATAATGTCAGTTCTATTCAATGTCAACTGTCAACTGAAGAGAATCTAGAGTGACCTGGGAGCATGGCCTTTGGGCATGCCTGTGGGAAATTATGCGGACCATGTTAATGAGCCATCTTGATTATGGGCAGAGGACCCTGCACTGTGTAAGATGGAGAGAACAAGATGAGCATGACACATGCACTCTTGTCTTGTGACCTCTCTGCCACAATGGACAGGCACCGTGAACACTGAGAACTAAAAGAATGTTTTCTTCTTCTTTTTGCTTCTGTAAGGGTTATTTCCTCACAGCAATGGAAAAGAAACTAAAACCAAGGACTTCAGGATTTCTGTCATCACTAATTCCTTACACACTTAAAAAAGTAAAAAGCAGGACACTCTGCTTTAGGAACTATTAAACAAACATATATACACCATATGTAACTTAATTTTATAATATGTAGCTCTTCTGATTAAAGGTTAAAATGAATATCAATTCTAACAACTAACTTACAGTAATACCCAAATACTAATTTACCCAGAATCAATGAAGCTTTTCTATTTAAAATAAGGAGGAACGGAGGAGTAAGAATATTCCACATTTCCTAACTACAAAGTAAGTAAACAGGGCAGAGAGAAGGCTCAGCAGTTAGGAGTATATACTACTTTCCCAGAGTACCTGAGTTCAGGTCTCAGCACACATATGGTAGGTAGCTCACAACTCCTGGACTGCAGTTCCAGGAGATCTGATGATCTCTTTGGCTTCTCTGGGTACTTTTACTTATACGCACATACCTCTCCCCCCCAAAAAACTGCCAGATGTGGTGATGTACACCTTTAATCTCAGCACACAGGAAACAGAAGCAGTGGATCTCTAAGAGTTCAAGGCCAGCTGGTCTGCACAGTGACTTCCAGGCTAGCCAAGGTTATATAGTGAGACCCATGCCTTCAAAAACCAAAAAATTAAAAAAAGAAAATACATAAATTCTACAATGCTGAAATAAAAGGAAGAGTAAGCTGGATACATTTTCATGCTATACTTATGAACACAGAAAGAGTTCTTAGAAACATAAGTAAAGGCAAGGATGCATTATATATACACACTTCTTTGTAGTTTGAATATTTTATGATTAGGAATGAATTAGAGACTTTGGCGTCTTAGGATATTTGTTGCACAGGCAGCTAGCTTTGAATGAATTTGAATGAATTTTTTTGCTTTAGTTTCCTGAGTGCTGAGACTACAGGCATGCACTACCATGCACAGGAAAATTAAATGTCTTTTTAAAGAAAACTTTTGTGACTTTAACTTGAAATTATACAAATCATTCATGATTTGGACAGTATGCTTAATACTCCTCCAGAACACAAAGTATCACAATCACCTATGTAAGCCAACTGGTACACAGAAAGAACAGGCACTTCTATGGTTTTTATGCCAACAAACCTTCAGTGTGGAGTCCCAACGGGATCTGGGCATTTCCTGCTGCTGCGCATTAGGCAGAGGGCTCCACGTCAGCCAACACTCTGGATTTGTGGTAACTGGACTGCTCCAGGAAGACCCAAACGTAGAGGTAAATAACTCGGACCACAAACAAGAAACTTCTTGAGTAGACAACTAGAGATTAAGAATTAGGTAAAGGTATATTTGAAAAAGTTTCTATCAAACCAAGTTACCAAGTCTGCCATCCAATACCCAATAGTGGTTAAAGGTACTACTCCTAAGCTTCCTATTTTCAACACCCCTCAATTATCTTGGTGAAGTTATGTAGGGTGGTTACAGTTTTATAAACTAAGATGAGAAGTTTTATAAGCTTGTGCAGAAAGCAAAATAACTCACATAACTATAAAATCAGCAAAGGAAATACACAAAACATGACCCCCCACACCAAAAAAAATTTAAGGTTGTTCTATGGAATTATACTAACTACATTTTACCATAATTCACATTAAACATGGGAGCAAAGAAAATGATTTTTTTTAGCCAAATGGAAATTTTTAAGCAGTCAATACTTTTATATCATTTACTGGAAACCAAATGGATAATTCTGTAATAAGTTTTATATAAAACCTTTGTTAAATGCAGAAGTTGAAAATCCAAGTTCACAATGTGGAACTCTGAAAGTCAGTACAATGTCCAGCAGAAATCTAAGACAGAGACAACCAAGAAAGAAGGAGGCTTATTCCCTCCTGATTTTGATTTTTTACCTTCTGAATATGCAGTAAAGACCAAAGATTCCAAAGCTTTTGAGGTGCAATTGGTGTGTGCTTAAGACAAAATGTGATGTGATGACTTATCTCCTCATCCATCTGTTGATGCTTGCTCAACCTATTCCAAAAATAAACAGGGAGAGGATGGGGTGGGAACCACCAACAACTACTGAACTACCACCTTTAGAGGGAAGGTGGAACAGGGCTTACAGTCCTGGGAAACACATCATGGACTCCAAAGGAATGCAAGGAAAAGATTTGTCTTATCAAACGGCAATGATTTCCCCATGCCTCAGCAATCACTCCTCAACACACGGTATCCACAAGAGAACACAAGAGAATCTGTACCCCTCAAGAGAGTAATGGAAAAAAGCATTTACCTTCTCAGACAAGCCTGTGCTACAAAATCAGCTGTCACTCTGTACTGCCACAGCATAGCCAGGTACTCAGTTGCAGGCCACAGCTGAACACGCCTGGTGAGGTGGACTAAAGAGCCGAGGTCTGGCTGGGATGGGGAAGAAGCTTCATCCGCTTTCTCCAGAAAGCCATGTGAAGAAAGTCCTCTGTTTTTTAGTTCTGAACACTGCATGCTCACAAGATTCTTCAATTCATCTTCAATTCCAATCAGAAAGACATGTATTAGAACAACGTAGTCTAAGTCCAAGGTCTAGATTCCCAACATCTGGTAGCAAGAC
The DNA here is from genome assembly GCA_019843965.1 of Rhynchomys soricoides. Lineage (NCBI taxonomy): Eukaryota > Metazoa > Chordata > Mammalia > Rodentia > Muridae > Rhynchomys > Rhynchomys soricoides. The sequence continues at coordinate 1,585,359 of JADRCH010000080.1, forward strand.
TATACCTGTTATCAACCCAAGTTCATCAGCTGGCTGTTCAACCCGAGTTTCGAGTTTTACCAAGTCTAATCATATTAACTTCTACACATCTAATGCTGTGCCTGATACTTGTGAATTTGAGTCCAACGGGCAAACTTTATGAAAAACAGGAAAGAAGACACTCAGCAAACCAAATACCAGAAAATATTACCTAAATTGATATCTTCCAGAATGTTGGCTCTGAGGATCAATCCCCAGGCCTGTAGGAGACTTTTCTTAAAATTCCATTCAGAAGCAACTACTTGGAGACGATTAATGTCTTCTTGCCACCCACACTCCCCAAAGACAGGCAGCTGTTCTCCGATAGCAAGGGCTCTGTTAAGGGCTTGCAGCTGTAAAAAACAGTCCACTACCAGCTTGTCCTAAAATAAAACCAAAAAGAGCCGACTCAAGAGTTGAAAGTTCTTTTCAGTGGCCTGGACACACAGTTTGTATACTCCAGTTGCTTTGGCAGACTTTAAGGTAATAAAGCTCTACCCAGCCTCAAGTGAATATAAGGTAGCACTTTCTTATGAAATAAAGAGTTAGCTTTGGAGCAAAGGCAAGTCTACTTGAGCTTTCAGGTTCAGGAGAAACCCAGGGTTCACTGACCACATGTTTCTAGGTGTACCTTAAAAGGGAATGGTCGTCCCAGGAACGCCTGCAGCTTCTTTACACCAGCAAAGCTGCCAGCAGGACTGCCCAGACAACTGTGGATGTGCTCGGAGACCATCTGCACCTCTTTATAGTACCTTCAAAAGAGGGGAGGTGGGGGTGGAAATGCTAGGTACTAAAGAGAAGTCTTCTACATTTTTGTATTTTAATGTATTTAGGAAAGCCAAGGAAGCACACCAAAGCAAGAGGAAATGGTTTTCAATTCAAAATCCTCATATCTTTTATCATTACTACTTGAAATAGGGTCTTACTTGTCTTCATGATTCACCAGGAGTTGGGGGATCTGATGGATCAAATGTTTTGAAACCCAGTGCCAGTGGAGGGCAAGCAAAGCCAGACCTGAAGCATCTACTGTCACTGTATCAGCCACAGTCCAAAACCGGTCCCGCCATTGCACAGAACCTAAGATCTTAACACAAAATAAACCATGACTATTGTCTGTAAAAGACATACAATATGTTGGGCATGGTGCTGCAAACCAGTAATCTCAGCACTTGGGAGTGTAGGACGATTTTGAGTGAATTCAAGGGCAGCCTGGGCTACAAAGTGAGACCTTATCTCAAAAACCGAAACACAATCCACTACCAGTTTGACTTGAAATAAACCCCAAGAGAGCCTAACATAAGTAGTATAAAGCTAAACTGGAATATTTATAGGCAGACAAAGCAAAGGTGTTTCACGGTCTATCCAAACCCGTCAGGGTTACAAAGAGCCACCAGAACACTCCTGCTGTAAGTAGTAGTATTTCCTTTGCAATCTCCTGAGCTGTAGGCCAGTCGTACGTCACAAGACTAACGGCAGGAGCAAACATGAGACCCAGCCTTTGTCTTTGAAGCTATTAGTTAGAGCAGTTACTAATTACAGTTGCTCTTCTCATCAATTTCAATCTGGAAAAATGGCTTTTATTAAAAAAATATACCATTCATGTTAACAGACTACTTTTGGCATCTGTCCGTCGGTTCCTAAATGGTCCTTAATACAGACAGAATTCAACCATACAAACAAAACCTTTCTGTGGTTTTTGATAACCTTTATGAGAAGGGGTTCTATGGCAAAATGTTTTACCAGAATTACAAGAATAAACTGGAATTAAAATGTTATTTACCACATGTGTAAAATAATACATAAGAAACTTTGGGTAAATTAGAATATAATTGTAAAACCCAAATGCACACTAAGAGACAAAGGGATAAATTGTAGAACATTGCTAGCAGAGAGTATTACTCAGCCACAAAAATGAACAAAGTACTAATACATGAAACCAATGGATGTAAGCTGTGTTAGTTCCAATGAGAATGGTCCCATAGGCCCATATATTTGAATGTTTGGTCTCCAGTTGGGGGACTATTTAGGAGGGATTAGGCATAGCCTTGTCGGAGGAAGGGTGTTAATGGAGGTGGGCTCTGAGGTTTCAAGCACCCAAGCCAGGCTCAGTCTCACTCTCTTTCTGCCTCCTACCTAACGGCTAAGATGTAAACTTTCAATAATGCTGCACCACCATGCCTGGCTGCCTGTTGCCATGCTGTCCACTGTGATTGTCATGGACCAATCCTCTGAAACTGTAAGCAAGCCCCCAATTAAATGCTATCTTTTAAAAGTAGATTTGGTCATGCTGTCTGTCACAGTAATAGAACAGCAACTAAGACACATCTTTAAACTAACTCATCAGAGCAGAGAGCTATAATGTACATGTCCATTCAGTGCCTACATGATTACAGGCAGGGTAAGGAGAGGAAAGAAACACAAAACGACACAGGAACCTTTCAGGGATGAGAATGTATCTTACTATCTTGATTGCTGTATTGGTTTTAGAGGCATATGCATGTCGAAATGTACTCTAAAAACACTGAATGTTAAAGCACTGCCTCACCTTATTGACGTGGGCATCAGGAACCACCCCTTGGGGGGACTGTACCCAGAGCAGGATTAGGCCATCAATCAATTCAAAGAAAGCAGCAAGATTGGCCACAATTTCATGGGGCGGGCTATGATAGCTCTCTGGATCTTAAGAGTTGACACAAATGAAACAATTACATTCCATTAGAGTTAATCTTTAAAACGTTTTTAAAATAAATTATAATTTAGATTTTAATTTCATTTCTAGTATGAAGATTTATTAGAAAGCTGAAAATCAAAAGCATATTTTGTACATATTATGAAATTTTGCAGATAAGGTGTAATACCTATAGATGTAAATAATGTCCTAGTGGAAAATAAAGCAAGCAAATAAAATAAAGCGAAGTTACATACTTTATACCTGTATTTACACACAAAAGACTGGGGCTAGAGAGATGGTTCAGCAGTTAAGAGCACTTACAGCCACATGTTAGTTGATACCTGGCTGTAACTCAATTTCCAAGGGATCTGATGCTGTCTTCTGACCTCCAAGAGCATTAAAAACGCATGTGATATACATGCATGTGAGCAAAACCTATGCATATAAATGTATGTACATATACATAACTTCAAAAAATTAACCAAACAGAAAACACTGAACCAGAGCACAAGTATTTGGACGATATCTTAGGTGTCATCAGGACTGAAAGTATCAGGACTGAAAGTAACCTTTATTTGGCTTACAACGCTCAGTTCACATTCCGTCTAGAAAATGCCACACAGGCTTGCCCTTGGGCCCTTCTGGTGGAGAATTTTCTTAATTTAGGTTTCCTTTGAAATAACTCTAGTTTGTGTTATGCTGACAAAAATTAGCTTTTAAACATTTATTCTTTCATATAGTTTTGGTTTTTTCCCTAAATGGCATATGTCTTTGGTTTACAATATGTAAGGAATAGAGAATTGCTGACTCCTATGCAGCCACACGTTTCTGAACAGAGAGTCTCTGAGCCAAGCAACCTGCTTTTGAACTGCTAGTTTTGCAACTTGCTAAACAAATGATCTTGAACTTCTCTGTTCCTAGTATATGAGAATTCACTTAGCTTTCCAGGGTTATTGTGAGGATGCAGAAACAGCATTTAGCTGAGCACCTGCCATAGTTAGTGTTCAGTAAATCAATACTGAGTATATTTCATATCAGGTCAACAAACCAAAGGGAATTGAAAAGCGGCAGCTGCTGAGTATGTCTCCTAACTTTTGCAATAGCATAATCAGACTACAAAAGGGAAAATGTTTTTACCTTTGTGAAATTCAAACGACATCCTCAAAACACTGCTTCTTAACTTTTTACTACCAACAGATACCAAATTTGCTTCAGTGAAAATCCTCTTTTCCCGGTCAAGATAAATAATTGTCCTACAATGAGATCCAAAACATAGTTTCTTACTGGTTAACAGAACCTCTTTTGAATTAACAGGATTTTGGTGGGTGGGGTGGGCGCATATAATATTGCAACCAAACTTGGGCAGTGAGCACACTAGGTAAATATTCTCTTGCTGAGTCATAACCACAGTAAAGAAATACTTGGAACCTGGGAACATCAATCCCTACATCTAGCCCATTATTCTTCTGTCTCTGCAAAATCTGGACTAGAGAGGAAGAGTGCAAAAAGTACAAGTGGTTGGTAGACACTGGCATTAGGAAGGTGACTGGATCCCACTCTATAATCTGACAGTAACCTGAGCTCTGCACAGTGGCTGTCACTGCATCAGTGAGCATAAAGCAGGATGGGCCACAGAGTACTAGGGCATATTCATACTCATGGGCTCATCTGATGAGAATTCATCAAAATCACATGTTCGTTATTAGCATACCTTCAGGTAATACATACTGTATTTCGATTATAAATTTATTTAAAAAATATTACACTAATGACCAATTATTGGTTAAAAACAAAACAAACAGCCAGGGCTACACAGAGAAACCCTGTCTCGAAAAAAACAAAACAAACAAACAAAAAAACAAAACAAAAACAGAACCAAAATGTTGCCTGGCAAAAGGAAAAATGAAATAAAAAAATGAGGGAAAGTATATTAGTGTGTTTACTTAAATTGCAGAGTCCCGCCCATCTGAGGATGAAAACTAAGGCAGACACATGTTAGAGGATGAGAAGGTAATGGGAGGTACTGGGACCCATGGGCAGACACACAACTGCCCAGAGGTTAGCTTTAAAATAAAGCCCACCACTCATGCTGAGTGAATATGACATCTAACGCCTAATGTTTGTTTCATAAAATTAAAGCCCATATAACCTGTGTTTGACTCATAACAGAAAAGGCCATTAGAGAAAGTGTCTAGAGCCACTTACTTGTTTGCAACTGATTCTAAAAGAGCAAAGAGCTGTTCAGCCTGTTCTGATTGTGGATCAAAGTCTAGTGAATTTCTAATGATGTCCAAAGCTTGCATATTCCACCGAGGGTCCAAGGGGATCACAAAGTCATCTAGTTTAAAGAAAAAGAAAAGGATTACATAATTAACATGCCTGGCTTAGCAAGCCTTAGTTGAGTATTTTTACTATTTCCTGTTAGTGTGAACATGTGATTCCAGCTTTTAAATGAATTAAACAATTAATTTTCAAAAGAAGAAACACCAAAGGCTAACTGTTATCATTAAGGCTTTGTATTATCTAAAGTAAACGATCCTGTATACTTCCTCTTCAAGTGAAATATTTTATGCTGAAAACTCTAATTATCAGTAAACAGAATCTTCAAATTAGAAGACAAAGAGAAATATAAATCTCAATTTTTCTAATTTTCTATCAGTCACTCTCTAAGAGCTGAGTACAGTCTTTACACTCGCTTCAGATGGCAGACAATGACCAGTTCTGAAGACTAGTTTTCATCGGCCTACATTACATCTTTTGGAAGTTGGGAACTTCTCCCCTGAAGTTTTCAGAAAAAAACCAGCAGGTAAATACCTGTTATATTTGTCTGTAATATTTTCAAGACATTACTGACTCCAGCTGAGAGAGAAGTTGAGTAAAATTTCCTAAGAGCAGTGGCACTGGCTTCCAGATGAATCTGCATTGACTCTGTAGAAGGAGAGGCATTGTTAAGGTCCAAAGATGTGCTGTCCAAATGAACTTTTTGCAATGGTGGAACAGTCATGGGAGTGACTGAACTGTGGCCAGGGCAAATAAAGCACTAGAGTTTACAAGTTACTCAACTCCTAAGACTTTACATTTTGTTTACCTATGTTACTCTCTCTGGCTGTGGCAATCATATAAAACAATGTAAGAAAAACATCACAAATTCCCTCTACAAATACTTAGCTCAAGAGACATGTATGCAGTGGCTTATCTGTAAGTTCTCAGGAAGCACAAGAGTTCACACACACACACACACACACACACACACACACACACACACAGAATTAGTAAGGTTGACTTTATTGTTTTTGTTTTTCCAGACAGGGTTTTCCTGTTTAGCCCTGAAAATTCTGGAACTCTCTTTGTAGACCACAGTGGCCTCAAACTCACAGAGATGTATCAGCCTGGCTCTGCCTCCCAAGTGCTTGGATTAAGGTGTGTCCCACCACTGCCCGGGTTGACATTTTAAATGGGGACGTGTACAGGAAAGATGTAGGACAATCGTGGGTACTCAGAACGTCTAACTCCTTTGAGATGGGTCTCCTATTTGTCTGGAATTTACCAATTAGGTTACACTGTCCAACAATCCCCAGGCTTCCTCTTGTCTTCTTGTTGCTGGCATTAAATGTAATTCTGGAGCTCCCACTTCTGTTTACAAGACATGTGGATTACCCACTACCAACAAATTCAATATTCTATAATGTGCAATGTAGGCATTTTCACTACTACTTTTGTTTTCTTCCCTTGAATAAATAACAAATTAAGTACAGGCTTGGGGCTGAGCACAGTGGTACAAGCTTTTAAACTCAGTACTCAGGAGGCTGGTAGACCTTTGTGAGTTCTAGGACAACCAGAGACCCTGTCTCAACAAACAAAAAAATAGATTAGAATCTTAAGATCCTTAAGGGTAAATGAATTATCAAAAACAACACTATTCTCAGGAAAAATAAGAAATCTAAATAACAAAGCTAAAAAGTGACATGATGCAATACCTTTTCCTTCTGAACTGGAAAGGACAGTCCTTGAAATATGGAGGCATTTCTCTTGATACATAAGGGGCAGACATCTCCCTAATTTAACAGCTATATGAATAATGCAGTGTCACACATTTTTTTGCTGTCTCTCAGCTATAGTTTCAACAGTGTAGTCACAGACTAAGACATCTGCCGAGGTTCTCAAACAAGGGAAGCACATGTAACCCTCTCACCCGTACAAGCTTTGCTACTTACCAAGCCCCTGTGGTATGTTCTTGGCTAAATGACAAAGCCATTTAACTCTGAGCATCCAATCCTGATTGGTTGCTCTTTCTATGAGCAATTTAACAGCCATGGCTAAAACCTCTGGTTCATCGACCCAGCAAGTGTCCAGTTCCACTGCATTGAACATGAGGCTCTCAGGGCTACAAGTCTGCATAATGTTCTCTAAGTCTTGTAAAGTAAGAGGCTGACTCCTAGAATTCACAGAACGAGAAAAGTTAGAATTAGAACAGTCTTTTACATGACATTAAAAAGAACAAAAACCAAAAAAAAATCAATGATAATTGGTTTACAAATACCATACTAGAAATAAAGAGTCAAAGACAAAAGACAACTAAATCGTTGAACTTCGGGATGTACTTAGGGATGGGGTGTGGTGAATGAGACATGTTCAGCATAACAAAGGCCTGAATTCCAGGTCTAGTACATGCCTATACATTCTGATAGCTTTCAGTGAGCATATAACAGCCATAGCTGTAACATTTGGCTCATCAGTCTACAAGGACTTCCAGATACAGGGGACCGGTGATAAACAGTAAAAATGTGATGGCTCGACAATAAGTGGTCACAAGCGCTGGGAGGGCTACACTGAGCTTGCCATTCTCAGCAAAACCAAAATCTATCCAAGAGAACACACTGAAGAGTCTGCTGACCTTGTCCAGCTGCTAGTTTTCAGGCTCATCCTGTTGAGGCAGTATGCCAGGATCTGCCCGTCACTCCGGACAACAGAGAGTCGAGAGTCTTCTGTTGCAAAGAGAGCTGAAGGCACAGAATCTGGCCACAGCCCTGTGGCAAGAATGGAGTGTCCCCAAGTTTCCTTAGTTTGCAGAGATGAAGTATGACTCTCCAGCAAAGCCTGCACAAGCTATAAAATGTGAAGCACAGAGTCAAGGGCACTGACCAAGTACTGTCATCAAAATTACCAACAGACAAATGTTTGAGGGAGTCTAGGGCTCACACAGCTGTTGTAGACAATTCTCAGACACACTCTACAATGGACGACATTAGTTGTTTTGCCCATGTTTCAGGAAAAGAATATTTACATTTAAATTAATTCCAGAAAAGTACCTAGATACCAGATCTTTAACTGGAATAAAATAACGGTCAATTCTCTTAAAAGTTGCTATCCACAAAAGTAATTTCCCCCACCTCAGTGTTACACCTTGGACAGTGGTGGGAAACATTCACGGTACCTTCTGGTTTGCTGCTGAATGCTGAGAGCAGACATACACTTCCCAGCATGCTTCAAAAAAGGCTCTGTGCAAGCTCAGACCTCGCTGCAGGCACTGAACGATGAGTTTGGCTGTGTGACTGAGAGTGGAGACAGACGCTGTTGGAGAACCTGTAAAGATAAAGCATTCTAATGTATGACCAACAGTTTTCTAAAACCTTTGATAAAAATCTGATAAATACGGTGCTGGAGAGAGAGCTCTGCAGTTAAGAGAACTTCCAATAGGACCTGGGTTCAATTCCCAGCACCCACATGGTGGTCCCAGGGGATCTGACACCCTAGCACAGAAATACATGGAGGCAGAACACTAATGTATGTAAGTAAAAGTACTTAAATAACAACAACAAAACCCCAAACAAACCAAATGTGCTCTGATAACTATGCCTTTATATTATTAATCTTCTGTACACCTAGTCCTAACTGCATTTGTTTTACATCTAGGGTCTCCTGAGGGCACAACAGATGTCTAAGAAGGTTCATACCCCCCTGCCACATCTACCTTCCCTCATTCCCTGGCCTCCTACAGTGTATCTGAGAACTCTCTCACAGGAGTCACATATATCTTTAATCTCAAGCCAACCTATATCAAGGATGGCAATGAGTATGACTTATAAAGGACCATGGGGGGGACCACAGGACTACTGTGAAGTCACAACTGTCATTATTAACTAATTCTGGCACGTTATCAATTCACTAAGCCTCATCTAGGACAGGAATACATGCTTGCAGAACAGACAAGCAGAACCGCACCCAGCACATAGCAACTATTCAGTAAATCGTATTTCATGTATCATGACTCATCCTTTTAACATAAGGAAAAGAAATGACCAAAATTAGAGCTGCTTCAACTTGAAGTTTCTACCTTTTTTATTTCCCATTCAAAAGGGCAAATGGTGATCCAGGAGCTACGAAGTTCTTGAATCTCAAAGCATAAAGCAGAATTCCCCAGCAAATGGACCCTGCTGCAGGAGCACATATCCACTACTATCTTAATTATGTGTATACGTATGAATCTGTGCTTCAAATGTGGGTGTCCACATAGCCAGAAGAGGGCGTCAGATTCCCTGGAGCTGAAATGGGGACGGGTGCTGGGAATCAAATACCGATTTTTGGAGGAGCAAATGCCTGTAGCCAGTGAGTCATCTCATAGTTCCCTATGGAGCTTAACACAGGGATGGCTACACTTCTCCCAGATAAGGAGAACTCCATTCTTGAGGTATATATAAATCCGAACTTTATATTTTAAACACGTGTTCTCAATCACTTTTAGACTACAGACCCAATGGAACAACCTGAACTGCTACAGGACCAGAACTGCAGAAGTCCAGAAATCAAGAACCTCACCTCTAATAAGGCTCTGGACCCCTCTGTGCAGAGCCAAGAGGATGTTGCACACACTGTCGCCCACCAATCCAAGGCTGTGCAGCAGAACCTTTAAGTCTAGGTTATCTAGGATGCGCTCATCCTCTTCTCCTGAAATGTAGATTTCAAGTCCACGGTTCCTCATAGCCCGGGAAATTTCTCCATGAACAGGATCCATGGATAGAAAAAGCCTAATAAAGAGGAAATTACAAAGAAAATTGAGGAGAGAAAAAAAATCAAATCCCAGAGTAACCAATGGTCTTCTAGTACCAATTGTCACAGGCAAATTATATGTTCCTCAGCTACAGGGAATCCACAGAAGAAGCTAACTCCATCTCACTGGGTGATACCTATATCTCTTTTTAAATACATGTCAACACCAGCCAATCAGTTTCTCTAAACCTACTTTTGCTTTTAAAGATGATTTTATCCACACGTATGTATTTGAGTCTACTTATACACCTGTGTTTGTGTGTGTGTTTGCCCAGAGTGTCAGAGTCCCTGAAGCTAGAGTTTACATAGTTATGAGGTGCCCAACATGGGTGTTGGCAACCACTGAGCCATTACTCCACCCTCAAATACTGGCTTTCTTTAGGAACAATGCCAAGAACTTACAATGTCTTGCTTTCAGATACTCCCCCAATTCAGGTCAAGCTTATTTATTATTCTGATCTATCCACCTAGACAGAAAGGAGAGCAGTGAACTCTAGTCTTGGTGAAGTTTTCTACTTCTGTGATAAGGTTATGTCAGCTCACAGTTTCACATCATCTAAGGAAGTCAGGGAGGAACTGAAGCTAGCCAGGAATCTAGAGGCAGGAGTTATTGCATAGGCATGGAAGACCTCAGCTTACTGGCTTGTTTCAGCCTGCTTATTGACAGTATCCAGGACCACCTGACCAGGAGTAGCAAGGATCAGTGAGTTAGACCCCCCACATCAATCAATCAATCAATCAATCAAGAAAATGCACTACAAACTTGCCCATAGGACAATGTAGTGGGGATATTTTTTTCAGCTGAGGTTGCCTCTTCTAAAACGACTCTAGTTTGTATCAAGCTGACACAAATCTAGCCAGCACAACTTTTCTGTAACAGTCAATTTTTCTTCATCAACGTCCCTCCACATCCTCATGTAGCTATCTGACGTCTCTACTTATGTTAGAAACAAATAAACGATTTCTAGCTGGCTGTCCCATTACCAAACTTTTTCTGCCACTGTCCCCATTCTCAATAAACAGCTTCTCACTTGCCCAATCACTCCAGCCCAAACTAGAGATACCACCCTTGTCTCTCTTCCTCAACTCACAAGTCCCAGTCATATGACCCCCCCCAACCCCCCCAACACACACACAAGCGCCACATTTCCTTCTCCCTAGGCTATCAGCAAAGGACCAGGACTGACTTCCTACCGTCTATGACTTACTGTTAGTTAACCTTAAGAGAAGGACCTCACTTCTTTTTGTACTCTGCTGACCTCAAAGCTTAGTAGGTACCTGACAAACAGCTGACCCTTAATACATTCTCTTTAACTGAATGACCAAATGGCCATCTCAGAACATGGTGCACAGTTTACAAAGAGGTTCTGTTTGATGTCTGCCTTTGTTTCTGAAGCCACCAAATTCTTTACTAATGTAAGAGAGAAGTACCTGAAATTGGGATGTGGTGTCACTGTGCAAGTAGATCCATCTACCATCCCTCTCTCGTTAATTGTGAGGACACCTCCAGGTTCGAGTAAGGCATTCAGACGATCCAGCACTGATGGACTGCAGAGAGAATTCAAATGGTACTGAGGCCCACATGTTGCCTTCACTCTACTGTTCTTGCACAAGTCTACACTTGCTTTTGGACCCACATCTCCCTTCCAGAGATCACTCTTTCAGAGACTGATTTCTTCCAAGAGTCAACTCCCTTTTCTCATTCCCACTCTGTAAGGCACACAGCCTTATAAAAGTATACACAGTCCATGAAACATGGAGAAGCAACACAGAGCTCCCCCTCTCAAAATTACCAATATATGTGAAGGTAACTGGATTTCAAACAAAAAAACATCCAGAAAAAAATTCCAAGAACAGAAGCCACCGCTTAAAAATAGCTCATTGTAGCAATTTCCTACTTGTCCATTTCCTCACAGTGGCATAGAAAGTGATATGGACTGTGGTCATTAGTCGTATGTATTTACGAAGGGTTGCCTGTATCAACTCTTGCATTTAAAATGACCATAGCACGAGATCACAGATGTTAATAGGAAACAGTCCAGTTTTGTTAGCCTTTACTTCAGTCAACTAATGACCAATTCAGACTGTTCACTACATGACAGTCTAAGAATGGCTGAAGATACGCTAGGTGAGAAAGCCAATAGGTTAAAAACACATAGCCCCAGTGTGAGTCTTTACAATTAACAAACACAAGCCAAGTTGTAGTCACACCCACTCGTGATTGTACGTAAGAGTCTTACTTGCAGAAATTCACATTGTCCATCAGAAGCCAATCACCAGACTTTAGGGCCTGAACTAACATGCTGTCAACCCACTCAAAGCTGCCATGACTCTGGCCACTGGCTGACTGCAGAAGCTTTACCCCGAAAGTCCGGAAATCTTCGACAAGTTTGGCAAAGTCTGTAATGTTACAGACAAGAATTAGCATCCAGTACTCAATGTTAAAGCAAGGCACTTCAGTCTCCTAGCCAGGATAACCACAAACAAATCCCAACACTTGTTTAAACACGGCTAATAAAATTATGTGTAGCACACACACTTTCAATAACTACAATAGCTACATACTCAGTTAATGCTGATGAATAATTTCAGTATGTTTCAATTTTTCAAATGTCTGAAGGAATAGTCTCTCAACCATTATAATTTTACATTAAAGAGCTATAAAAGGGCATAGCAGAATTAATGCTACTAAAATCTATCAATCCATCTATCCTATAGCTGTATCACACAAATATTCTATAGTCTAACACTGACAGCCCTTGTCTAGAATTTTTCAAATGGCCTTTTATTAGAAATTATGTTACAGTATTGGATTCTTGCTTTGAGCCATTAGTATTGGGGACTGGTCTGGTGCTGCCCCCAACAAGCACCTCATGTACACCAAGTGATGCTATGTAAACCTGGTTCCCCGATTTAAACTGGTTTATAAAAAACTAGAGCCTGTGATTAGATGGGGGACAGAGGGGCTGTCAGGTCTTGAGCATCGAGTGAGGGGTCTCAGGAGTGACCAGGGAGAAGGAAAAAGAAGACAGAGAGAGGAGACCGCCATGAGAGGAAATGGAGCATGTGGCCAGAAGTGGGCTCTGAGGGCAGGCTATGGAGCAGAAATAACCAGGTGAGACTCAAACCAGTAACAAGGGACATATGGCTGGGATGTAAGTTACAATAGCTCACAACCTGTCCAATCTACACTTACAGCTTATAAATAAAATACCAGGACTGGGTGTCTTTTATATGCACCAGCTAGAATAAATAATTCATTTATACATGAGAACATACTTAAGTTCCCATTTTTAACTTGAAAACTGGGGAGAAAACACAAGAGAGGCAGCACAACACTTGGTACCTGAGAGCAGGGAGGTAAAAACCAAGATGGAGTCCTACAATTGCTTTTGTAGGAAGTACAGAAGAGGGGTAGGAACCAAAGAAGCCAGGCGACTCACTGAGGCAAATCAGGACGGGCAACTAGAAAGAGCAGCAAGATACTTGAAAGGAGGGGCGCGTCTCAGAGGACCCAAAGCCCCGAATGATCACAATGTGCCTGTGGCTAAGTAACCCTGCACATCCATAAAGACATCTGCCCAGAGATGAAGCAGCAATTACTGGGCTAAGCCTGGGACTCTTTTCAGTTACTGCCAGCCCAAAGAGAACCCCCCAGCAAATGAGATGCTTTAGGGTCATGTCACAAGAGGAAATGTTCCTCCTCCCCATCCCTGAATTGCTTAAAAATTATCTTAAGATTAAAATAATCCATAGGGAACTTATTACCTATCAGGGAAAGTCCAAATATATCAATAATATAATGCAGGACTTTATAACTTAAAAATCAATGTCTAACATGCAACCAAATTCAGACCTACAAAGAAAAAGGAAAATGCTCATTTTGTGAGGAAATGAGTTAAAAGAAAACAAAAGCACTTGCTAGTGCCAGAAGACAGACTGGCCCGAAGTGGGTGAACATGCAATGAGGAACAGAGCCCGGTAGCCAGTCATTCTAGTGCTCGCTTCTTCATCAATCTGAAATCCCAGTTTTCAGCATTTTACTTTAGAAGTAAACATACAAGTTTTGAGGGGTAATCACAATATACTAAAAACAGTATGACACGACATTTGCTAATATATTCCTATGAACAGACAATATGGAAATGCTGAGTGTATGACACATACAGCATGTACACATACCTGCTTTGGAGTATGAGTTGATTTTATTATTGAGTCGCTGCATAAGCAGCAATACTGCTTCCAGTTTGTTGACAATCTCTCTGGTGACACCTTTACCATCTTCACCAAGGCATTTAGGTTTATATGTCAGAAGGAAATGGCTCCAGGCTCGCAACACTACTTCCGTATCATCAGAATTGATAAGAAGACTATCCCTTAGCAGGACCCTCACAGTACGCTCTACCTTTTCAAGTAGTAGCTTCCAAGGTCGGATAATATCAACCTGAAATTTCCAGAGCACATCAAAAGCCATTAGCCAGGGCAAGAGAATACTGTTACAAGTAGTCACCACCAGTACAAAAGCCCCCACATCCAGACCATAAGTTTATTATGTCACCCCTGTTAATGTAAAAGTACACCAAGATACCTGCTCAAATCCGCCTAGAAGCTCAGTAGTGTCCATTGCACTATTCATAGCCATGATCTTTAAAGTGTGGCCAGTAAGGTGTGCCAGAAGCTGGACCAGGCTAGTCTTGCCCACAGAGGCTGGCCCCACAAGGATGACCATCCAACTCATCTGCACACACTTCATGATGGGTTCCAGAGACTGGAATGATTGGTGTAGGAGTGACAGGGGCCGGCAGGATGGGCGAGGAACATAGCTGCTGCGAGAAAGGACTGAGTAGCCAATCTGAAGAAAACATAGACGTCATCTGTAGTGACATGGAAGCCACGGAAAACTGTCATAGGGAAAAGGATTAATTATTCCAGTCTGCTTACCTGAATATCATAGGGAGTGATATGAAACAGTCTAGTTCCTATGTATGGCATGGAATTGGAAGCAAACACATCCTTAAACACAGTGATAACCTAAAAAAAGATAATGCATCGAGACTATAAATCATTATAAATTATTATAAATTCTTACATGATGATGAAATGGATGGTCCCAGAGAACAAGCACAGCGACAAGTCACTACACTTACACAATATTAGCAAATGTTTCTTAGAAACATCACAGGATAAGGCTGGGCATTGTACCATATACCTATAATCACAGTATTGGAGGAGTCAGGCAGGAAGGACACAAGTTAACGGCAAGTCTGGGCTAGTTTAGCCTAGGGTACATCAAGACTGAATGTTAAAACCCAAAACAAAAAGCATAAACTGTATTAACAACAGAAGTATTGAGCTCAAGAACAGAACAACTTGGCTGGATAGATGGCTCAGTGGTTAAGAACGCTGGCTGCTCTTCAAGAAGACTCTAGTTTGAGTTTCAGTACCCATAGGGCAGCTCACAACTGTCTGTACCTTCAGTTACAGGGAATCCAACGCTCTCTTCTAGCCTTGGTGGGCACTAGGCCTGCACATGATGTAGACACACATGTAGACAAAGCATCCATCCACATTAAATTATATAGTAGTTACATGACCTCAAATTACTTGAAATTGCAGTAAAATTATACGATAAATTAAAATGAAGCCATGGGCACTATGGCAAATCCCGAAATAAAACATTTGCTTTCATGTCATAAAAATATCAGTGCTAACCCTTTAGATTATGAGGGAAAATGTAGCAGCCAGAGAACTGCATTAGAAACAGACAGGAACTATTTCTGCCCTTTAGAGTTGCAGAATAACTATTATTTCTACTTCATAAATTAGTCATCTAATCAATAAGAAAGACTCCCCAATACCCTGCTTTTAGAAACTTTCTATATCATCTATTCATCAATTGACTTCTTTTTAAAGTCTAAGGAGTTTGTGGGAGATGGGTGGGGGGTATTAAAATACTAACTAGCACACAGAAAGAGGGAAAGTTAGAATCAGCCCCAAAATCGTATCAAGTTGAAAAGCATAAATATTCTTATAATTGTATACAAAAGTTAGAAAAGTTAAGGAAAACTCAAACACTGTAGAATGGTGTAAGTAAAATCTTAAGAGGCACAAAAAGTTATTGCTGTCACATGTCTCCAGCTCCAGGAGCTTGGCAGACAGCTCCCAACTAAGTTTACCTCCTCCCCTAGTGTCCTGGGAGAGACAACCTAGAAAACTCACTATCACTCAAAGCACTCTTAGCCACTGAACCATCTCTCCCACCCATAATTAATTTTAATTGGTGAGATTTAGTAGAATATAACAGCCAGCAAAGCATGTAACACCTAAACAGGCTCACCCTATCAATGGCTAATGCTACCTACAAGAGACTCTGTGAGTGACACATGACTCCTCTTTCAAAATCGTGATGGTGCCTCCACATCTGTTGTGAGATTTAATGAGTAAGTCTTTACCACAAACTCAAATGCAGAAGAATAAAGTATGGTGAGCATGCCTGTAATCTTGGCAGAGGAGGCTCATTACATGAAATTGGAAGATTACATGAACTCAGACATTTTTTATCAGTCTTGGGCAACATAGAAAAATCCCTTGGAAAACAGAAGCACACATGAAATAGCTCTGTAAGCTACGAACTCTAGTGCCATGTTCCTTTTATGAATTTGTAGTCTTACCTCATTTAGATACAAATTATCTTCTCTTTTATATCTACCTATACTTTCTAGATAAAAGACATTAAAACAAAGGAAGTTCTGCCAATTCTGGTCTAAGCTTTGTGCCTATAGAGAATTATAGAAGTAAAAGCAAATTGTCTAGATTCAAAACTCTGCTAGGATAGGAAGATGCTTCATCCGTTCTAGAAACTTCTGAATTTCCGAGAGTATTGGTGTTTTTGAGACAATTCTTGATACATTAAGAGGGAAAATAAATGAAGAAGTACAAGACTCACTTTCTCTTTGTCCTCCCTGCTTCTCATCCTCTCACCATAGACTAGAAACACATGCTGACCAGGGTCATAGCAGCCTGGAGATTGGTCAACCAACATCAACTGACACCAGCGGAAAAGGTCTCGGAGGTTGAATTCCCAGGGTCCCCCTCTTTGTCCCCATTTCTTCTCAACAGTCACTTCATGATCAATCTAGACACAAAACATTCTTATTGAAAAGCATACCCTATCAGAGAATGCACTATGTACTAACAATATATTACATATAGGATCTATAATGGAAATTAATAGGTTAGGTTCAAAGGGCTCCTCCTAACCTAAACCTCCAAATGCCAAGAACACTCTATGAGCATTACTGCTATGCCCTGTAATATACAAAGAATATAGCTACCATATATATCCCAGTATATATGTACTAATTCTGTAATTTTCTTTTGTTAGACTGGTAACTTGGAAGAGTCTGGTACTGAGGAAATGCTGGGTCAAAAAAGTCAGGAAAATACAAATTGGTACTTACATGGTTATTGAAAGCTACCATTTTCTTAACAATATTTTTGTCAATGGCTGGGAACAAGGTACTGGCAATGAACTCCATGTCAACTACTGTAAGGGGATCCACAAAGACCTATAAAATCCAAACATCACACAGTATCAATGCTTTTCTCTAGAAAACACTAGAAAATGACTACCCTACATGTGCTATTTTTTACTTAATACTAAACACCAATAATTGAGGTTTAGAAACGTCTTACAATGAAGAATTACAGAATTTTGAAAATACAGCTAACAGGCTTGGCTTTCAAGCTCTATCTAGTAAGTTAAAGAAGCAAGTGCAATTTTTACTTTTAAAGTCCACTGTTTTCAACAAGTCCCTGCAAGTACTCTTAAATACCTTCAGATTCACATGGACAGTAAGAACACGATCACTATCAAATTCACCAAACTTTCAGTATTTAACAATTTTAATAATAAACATTCTTTTCAAAAAATTACTATTTTACGTGTTAGTGTTTTGCCTGCATGTATATATGTATATCACATGTATACCTGATACCTAATGAGGTCAGAGGGTGTCAGATCCCCTGGAATGGAATGGGGGTTGTGAGCATGAACAACTGTGCTGGTAATCAAACCAGGGTCCCTTCCAAGAGCTACCAGCTCTTACCTGGTGAGCCACTTCGCCAGCACAATAAACATTATTAAATGACACTCAGAAAATTGTTAATCATCAATGAACAGGGATATTAGAGCTAACATCTATAGGCACTTCAAAATTCTAAGTTAGACAAACTGGGAAAAAAAAAACAATGAACTAAATTAGGCATGTATATATATACACATCTCTTTGCAAAAATGAATGAAGGGTTAATATATTTTTGATTTTGTTAAAGATAGATGGAGAAAGTCTGGACTTTTTATTAATAGCAGTTGCGGTTTTTTGTTTTTTATTTTTATTTATTAAAATATTTATTTATTTTTATATGAGTACACTATAGCCATCCACAGACACACCAGAAGAGATCACTGGATCCCATTACAGATGGGTGTGAACCACCCACCCATGTGGTTGCTGGGAATTGAACTCAGGACCTCTGGAAGAGCAGTCAGTGCTCTTAACTGCTGAGTCATCTCTCCAGCCCCCTTGTTTTGCTTTTTTGAGACAGGGTCTCACTATGTAACTCTGGGGGTCCTGGGACTTACTATGTAGGCCACATTGGCCTCAAACTCACAAGAGGTCAGCCTGCCCTTGCTTCCTGAGTGTGGAGATTAAAGGTGTGTGTCACTACACCAGTTTCTATTCTCACATTCTAAAAACTGAAATACTTTCGTTACAAAGCTTGTAATGAAATTTTCTAACAGAGTGTCACTTGAATTCATTAATGACCAGCCTCTATGCCAGAGTGTACTAATGAAGTTCTTAAGAAGGCAGTAATCTGTCTTCTAAATGATTAGACACCAAGATCTCCAGGTCACAGCAGAAACAGGAAACAGACAGGGAAAGAGGTCTCCTGAAAAGGAGATCATTCAGCAGCTCATCTATTATATACACAGTGGGCATACTAACAATAACCTTGGTTTCTAGGACTCTTACCTGAGTGAATCTGTTAAGGAAAGACTTAGGCAAGCCCTTCCTCCCACCTCCTTGTCTAAAGGGATTCTGACAACCAAAAATCCTGGTCTTCTCATGCTGAACTTGAAAGCTCATGCCTAGCTCTGGTACATAGATCTCTCCTCGATGATCAAAACAAGCATTGAGTCCTTCCAGTACGGACTGAGAAGCCAGGTTAAGCTATTTGGTAGAGAAATGGTAAATATTCATTTCATTATTTCACTGTACAACTAGAACAAAAGACAAGAAAATAATTATGGGTAATAAAGTAAAATAGGTTTTCTTGAAGTCAGTGTCACTCATTTTATTTCTCATATATTGTTAAGAGATTTGGGGTACGTATAAACTTTATCTTATATGTAAATTTAAATTACACATATATAAAATTTTATAAATATTCATCCATTAGGGCCTGTATATGGCTTTGCTTTTTTTTTTTTTAGATCTATTTTATGTGGATTAGCGTTTTACTAGAATGTATGCGTGTGTGTGTGCCACAATCCCTGGATGCAAGCTCAAATACAGCCACTGTGGCCTTTAGCATAAAGCTAAGCTTTCTCTTTTGCTGCTAGAACCAGGAGTATCTACTGTTCTGTGATATCTGCTCTGAGCAGCAGGCAGCAACTCAGTTGGCTGATTCTCACAGAACCCTCTCCAGCACCAGGGCAGGGGTCTGTGTCAGTAAAGCTGCCACCCACATCATTTCTTCTGTTCAGCACTTTCATTGTTGTGATCCTTCCAGCCACTTCCTGAATTAATCAGATCCCATTACAGATGGTTGTGACCCATCCACCATGTAGTTGCTGAGAATTGAATTCAAGACCTCTGGAAGAGCAGCCAGTGAGCTTAAACCACTGAGCCATCTCTCTAGCCCCAAGGTATAGCTTTTCTCTGGTGAAAATTCAATCTGAAATAGATTCTCATAAGGCATGCCAGTGGATAAGGGAATATAACATGAAGTACCCTTCTGCATGCACACTCTGCCAAGTGAAATTTCTGACTGGCAATGAAATTAAAGGATCTTTTTATTAGTCGTTTGTCCTTGCCATGACCGACCCCCTCAAGGAACACGCCTAGTCTCCCGACTGCCTTCTCACAGATCTGTGATCCCACCTGGGCACTGATGCTCACCTCATCCAACACAACCCAATGGCCTGCTTTCAAAGCTGCCAGCAGGGGGCCATCACACCAGGCAAACTCTCCACCTTTGCCACCCTCAACAGGTAGATCAGCTCCAAATAGGTCAGTTATGTCCTGTAACAAGGGCCACACCATTACCAAAAACCAAACAAAACCTAGAGACAACCAAATCTCCTGGAACCTAAAACCCTAAATCTGAAAAGATAAATGCCTGGGTAAAGCTCATATAATACTCCTGGTCCCTCCTTTTTTCTGGAGTGATGTCAATTGAATCCAGACGCCCCAACCACTCCTGACACTCTTTAGCAGGAGCACAAGCATGCCTCCCCAAAATTCTGATAAGAATGAACCTAACAGCAATCTCCTTCAGTAGATGCTCAGATTATTAGTTCTTTTTGGAGATTAGATGGTGCGCTCCAGCACAAACATTGGCAGAGCAGAGCAATGCCTAGGCCTCGCTCCCAGATCCTCATCAAGTTTTCATTTCTGCCTCACATTTAATGAGACTTTTTAAAAAGTTACTTTACTTCTAAGGTTTCTGAGAAAGAAAAATTGAAAATGATACATTACACACCAAAATGAGTAGTTCTTTGTCAAAAGACAATTATGATTAAAACATCTAAATGAAAGGAAGAATATCGCAGGTACCACGGATGAGGAATGCAGGACTTAGTTTGGATGCTTCTGTGATATCAACACACAACATGCTTTTGGTGCTGAGAATCATGATTTCTAGTCAGGAAACCGTATAAGCAGATACAATCTTCCCTTTCTTCATCTCATGTGCATTCTAGGACACCTAAGCTTACCGTCTGCTCTGACAAGTTGATTCGAACCAGGGTATTTCCTGAAGCTTTTGCTAACGCAGCCACCAAACTTGTTTTGCCAACACCAGGCGAACCCTCCAGGAGAATGGGTTTGTTCAGTTTAGCAGCTCTTAAGAGCCTCTGGGCATTCATAGCTGTAGTGCCTGCACTGAGTGCATAGTCAGCAATACTGTGCCCATTCAGGACAGGTCCTTAAGTAAAGAAGAGCAAAGTTAGATAGTGTAAGTCACCATCAGTTGAGCACTTCTGGAATGAACATATTTATCCCCTTACAGAACCCTGCTGCTTTTGATCTATAAAATGCCTTACAGGAATTTTGAAGCCCGTAACGTATTTTTCTCAATTGTGCCTAGTACAAGTCACCACAAACATAGGTATATCTGCAGACACAACTTTAGTAGAAATGATGTTTATGAGCAGATATTTCCCTGACTGTCACTGTACTTCTACAGGTTTCATGTGCTCAATAATTATTGCTCAGAGAAGGCACCAGACAATAGGTGACCCTGACATGGGAGCAACAGTCATAAGATTTGCATGCCAGAGGCCCTGGGTTCAATCTTAGCACCACACATTAATAAACATATATTTGGCAGAGGCAATTTAATAAGCAGGAGAGCCAGGATCAGAAGTGAAATCTATTGTCTCACCTCATTCCTCATTTAACCACTAATTCATCTACCCAACTCAATCTACTGTTTCTGAGTTTCTCCAACTACCAGACTCTATAGCAGCTGCCACTGAGAGGAAGACAGAAAAACTACCAGCTGTCAAGGGTTCACAAACCTGTTTTTGTTAAAACTAGATTTATAGTTAAGATGCCTTATAAAAACATCAGGGATTGTTTATGGGCTTGTTAGCCTTAGTGGGTTCAGAAAGAAAAATAATCCTGAGCACCACACACAAAACTAAGTCCTAACAGAAGTAGTTTTATAAGCTACAGGAGGGGAATACTCATTTACTTTAAACTACTCTTACCTCTTGGTATAAAGAATGGATGAACTCCCCAAAGGTCATCTATGCTAGTGAATTCTTTGTGTTTGAGTCTATCATAAATCTTCAACTCGTCTTTCTGACGTTCTGTCAGTCGGACTACCTTGGAAAGTTTCTTTATTAGGAATTTCAGACATTCTTTGCGAGCCAAGAGGGCTGTACCAAATCCAGAGGAAGTTACCCCTATAAAGGAGAATCAGGCCATGAGGGAGTTAGCACCATCAAACCCACTGTGATTAGCAAGAGCTTGATCTTTGCTGAGGAAAAGGACCTCAGCAGAACTACAGGCTACATACAGCTTACAATTTCAAACAGCCCTGAGGAAGATGGGAAGAATGCACATCCAATAGTCTCTCCAATTTATCCACCACCAATAAAGCAGCATCTTCAGGGATGAACTGCTGTCATCACAGCACAAGCTGATCTGGAGAATCAGTGTGTGTTTAGTGAGGGGCAGAAGGGTATACACATGTGCCCCACCCATGTATGGAGGTCAGAAAACAACTTGTGGGAGACAGTTCTTTCCTCCTACAATGTGGGTTTCAGGGATCAAACTCACATTATCAGCCCTGGTGACAAATACCTTTCCAACCTGATCTATCTCATTGGCTGGTGACCCCTTTACTTTATTTAGGACCCAGTCTACCTTTAAAAAGTGCCAACTTTTTCAAAAGCATGAGGAGTGTTGGAAGTATACACTTAAAATGATTCTGAAAACATATGATCTGGTTCTGGTTTTGCTTCCTTTCCCACCTTTCCTCTATCTGTCAAGCCTACTGTCTTCCCCAAGAAAAAACCTACCAGAACCTACTCCATCTATGTACACCAGGCATGCAGCATGGACAAACGATGTCACTGTAGAGATGGTCTCCAGCCTTTTCACAGCAGCATCCTCCGCCATTGAGTTCATGAAGTTAACCCAGGACAGAATATCTCTGATACTGACTACACACTTTCGTCCAAACTCCTGGCAGGTCAGCCAGGTAATGAAATCCAGCATCACCTCAGCTATGTCAGCTCCTTAAAATAAAGCAAAGAAAAAAAAACAAAACCAACTTGTTTTCCATAAAACATCCCAGAACTGTGGGGCGGCAAGGTCTCTTTGCTTCTGAACTTATATAATGTGTATTAAAAGTTTTGTTTCCAAAGTCAGTAGTTTTTATTACACTACCAAGGGAGTCAGGAGGAGTACTAATCCATTAAAACACAACAAAAAATAAAACCCAAGACTAAGAAGCTGCCCTGAAAAACCACAGGAAAAAAAGCATTTATCAGGCAGTTGGAATGGCGCACGCTGAGAAGGCTGCGGCGGAAGGACAACTCTAAGGCTCAAGCCAGTCTGAGCTATATGCTGAGTGTAAGACAACCTAGATGACAATCCTCCACCTCCAAAACAGGTAAGTGTGAAGTTATACTGCAGTAACATTAGGAAAACATAACCGACTTCTGCATTGATTTTTATTGTAAACAAGCATTCTTGCCCCAAGAAAACAAGAAGCTGCTTGAGAAAAACAACTGGTCAGCTCCTCTGTACTGTTGCTAGCTCCCACTGATAGATGTGCTCGTTGGTCCTCCCCTTCCTCTTCTCTCCCCTCAACTCAAGTTGGAGTCATTTTAAAAAGTCTCGACTGCCTCCATCAGGTTGGCCTATGGGAAAGTCTACCAATCATTTTCTTAATTTATGTGGGAGGGCCCAGGCCAGCCCACTGTGGGCAGTGCCATCCCTTGAGTGTGTAAGATGATAGGCTGAATAAGTCACAAGGAACAAACCAGTAGCAAGTGATCCTCTATATCCCTCTATGTCCTCTGTACTGGTTGCTACCTCAAAGTTCCTTCCTTGAGCTCCTGCCTGGCTTATCTACATGATGCATAGTGATGCACAGGGAAGAGTCAAATAAGGGCCTTCTTCCTCAAGTTGCTTCCCATTGTAGTGTTTAACACAGCAATAAAGAGCAAACTACGGCAGAAGGTTACATGCCTTTCCAATTTATAAAGCTCACCATGACCTAAGAACATTTGTCAGTATTCTTTCTACTGTAATGGGTAATGCTACCTTTTTGGTGGCATTAGTTCAGTTCTTTCATTAATCTCTGTGAGTTTCTAATCTAGGTATTAATCCATTTGGCAAATGGAGTGAGGCGTCACACAAAATTGTCTCAAGATTCAAACTGAATGGCTGTTCTTATAAAAATTTTCTATCATAAAATAATTGAAAACTAAGAACATCCTTAATCGGTACATGATGATCCAAAGCATCGTGAATAAAATGTAGAGAACTATCTATGAAACTTCTGCAATGAACAATAAACATTTGAAAATGGTGAATAAGCCAGGAATAGTGGAATGTGATCTTGATCTAGTGTTTCAAAGACTGAGGCAAAAGCTAAGTGTGAAGCTAGCCTGGGCTACGTAGCCAAATATTTTACACTGTATGTCTGATCCACTGCCAGATGTTCTATGGCTCTAGTCTTTAAAACAGCATGCCCCTGTTCGGTGATTACAGTGCCAGTTTCTCCTGAAACAGCAGGTTGAGAGCAGGTAATGTGTAGGTGATTCTCACATCATGTTCAGTTTCCAGAACCATCTTTCAGGATACGTTTTAAAAGCTGAACAACATGTCCATAGATCACAATCCCAAAGGCCTGCAAAGCTATGTATATATGTATGTATGTATGTATACATACATGTATGCATATATGTAGAACTACATCTAGAGTCCCAATTTAGTTCACTTGGTGTCCACAATTAAAACCTGTATTATTAAACCAATGCAAGGTTCTAAAAAATGGTCAAACTTGATGTTTTAAGAATTGGCAATGTCATTGGGTTCAACGCCAGTTTGATCTACAGAGTGAGTTCCAGGATAGCCAAGGCTGTCTTGAAAAACCAAACCAAGGCTGGAGAGATGGCTCAGCATTTAAACAGCACTGACTGCTATTGCAGAGGTCCCGGGTTCAATCCCCAGCAACCACATGGTGGCTCACAATCATCTATAAAGGGACCTGATGCTCTCTTCTGGTGTGTTTGAAGACAGTGACAGTGTACTCATATACATTAAATAAATCTTTTAAAAGACAGAAAGAAAGAAAGAACGAAAAAGGCATTTTTATATATGATTCTGATTTCCTTATGCTTGAAGGTTTTTAGAGTGAAACAGAAATTTGAAAGCAGAACAGAGTAAAACATTCATTTATGAAACATACGAACCTGTCAAGGTTGTAACGAAAAGGGTTAAGCATTTGGCTCAGAGTTTAAGTGCTTGCCACCAAGAGCTAAGGACTGATGTTTATATCCCTGGCACCCATGGAAACGTTGGGTAGGCATGCTGTCCTGCCTCTAATCCCAGTCTCAGAAGATAAAGGAGATTCTCCATAGCAAGCTGGCTAGCAATAACCATATTGATGTGTTACAGAGTTGACCCTGCCTCAATGAGTAAGGTTGAACAAAAAAGTTCTTGACTTTAGTCTGTCTCCATATACATGTTAATATGTGCGCGCACACACACACATATACACACACACACACACAAAACTTATAAAAATAGAAAGAAAAAAATGTGAAAAGATACTTTCAGAAGACGAGGCAAATGCAATATTTCCCACAGATCTGTTTTGCTATTTCTATCTCTTTCATTTTCATACACACTGACTATACATACAATGACTTTTCCTTCAAAGACTTATTACTCCCAAAACAACAGCCTTCCAACCAGCACCACCAGCACCACCCACAGACTCACCTTTATGACCCACTCTGGCTAGAGACAATCCTGGACGAAGATTATGATTTATTATTTGAATTAAGTCCTCACGCTTTGTGCTTTGAGGGCACCATATTTCTGTAAATCGGTTCCGTAAGGCAGGAGACAGCTGTAAGAAACACAATGGCTAATGTGAATTAAAACTGAAAAGGAACATTCGCAGTGATTCCAGCAAACACTAGATGTCTTGCTTATTCCCTCTGCTACCAGATACAATTTACTGAAGGCTAGGATCCTCACAGATGTTGCATGGCCTGCTTATTGATGTTATGCAGAGTGTCAGGACCTCAGGGAGTAAGGAATAGCAACGACAGGCAGGATTCCAGGACTGGTCAGTATGACTTCTACCCCTTAAGCATAGATTCTTCCCTTTACTTTCTATCCAGTTACACAAACAGCTGTATTCCCCTAGAGAAGTGCTGTCTTGAGTAAAAAGGAGAACATATCATTTACATGGCTTGAAGTTGACATGTGCATCACACACACAACAAAGACTTGTTTAGCTCCTGCAGGCCTACAGCTTCTATATTATCTACATTCTACTGTCCTACATCATCAGAACCACTGGTGATGTGGGTTTCCAGTGCTATGGGGCATCCTTATTTGTCATCAACTTCTTAGCTGCTATCGTCTACCTAGCACATTACTCAGGGAGCAGAACGATCTCTATCCCCAGGAGCAGTTCACCCTGGTTTCTCATAGACACACTGCCTTTCAGCATGACCAATTCCTTTAGTACTTGCTCTATTAGGAGCTTACCTCCCTTTATTAGATGGAAAAAACCAAAAGGCAGCTTTCCCTTATGGAAAAGAGAACCACTTTACATTGCGTAAAGTGCAAGCTAATCTGTCAGGGAAGTTAACACAATGATTGTGCTGTTGTTTGTGTATATGCATATGGATGGGGTAGCTAGAAAATATTATAATGCTTTACTTTCCATAACTAGGCCAGTTGTTTCTGCAAGATTACCACAATTTGCACATGCAGTAAAAGCATGACAGGGTAGTTCACAGCACACAACGGTCTTAAATGTGAGCAGAGAAGTTTCAGGCAGTGTTCACTGCCACTCACATTATGTGAAGGAGTGAATGATACTCACAGGACAAAGTTTGTATGTCATGTGTCAAAACAAAGACTTCAGCAAAGTGGCATGAGGCAAGATGGTTTAAGAGTTGCCAGGAATATCATAATGTATTGATTTTGAACTGATTTTTGGTCTTTACATAGTCAGAAAGCTTTTAATGTTGCCAATTTTTTTATGATCTCTAAATTCACTGACACAATTCTTTGTGTGGTGACAAGCTACAGTTTAAGAACCTGAACTCAACATACACAATATAATAGACGTCCTACAGGAAAGTAGTGATGCTGGTCTAGCCCAGTCAGTGCTAACCAAGTGGGTCTAAGGTTTTGTAATCAAGCACACTGAACTTTTGTTAAGAGTGTTCTAGGTGTGTTCAGCGATAAAACATTGTTGTTTTAATTTTAAGTATTTATTTATGGTAGGTACAACCATCTATATGTGTCTTCATTATATGTATGAGTGAATGTCAACAATCTTGAGAAGAGATCTCTACATTTTTCCCTCTTATGCTACTGAGAAAATACTACATTCATGTTTTAGGCATCCAACACTTTAGTAAAGAGTTGTGATTGCTTCACGAAACAGCAATTCCTTTTTCTTCTTATCAGACCTGGCCAGGCACACAATGCTGCCGATCTCATCAAATGGCTGCCTGAGCTTTAGCAAACACAAGATTACGGGTTCTTGCCTGATTATAAGCCGAACATTTGAAGAAAAGGAACTTTACTCACAATGATGGTGATTCACAGAACTCATGAGGAGTAAATATCTTCTAGCTGCAAAACTATGTGGCCATGTTAGCTTCAAGATGGTTGCAGACCTTCTGCTCCTACCTTCCCAATGCTGGGATTCTAGGCATGCACCACCATGGCTAAAATTGCCGTGACATCTATTTGGCACCTTGAAATCACTAAGAAGACCACTCTAGTACTTAAAAGTTCTATCTGGCCATGTTGGCACACACTTGTATACCTAGGAGGCTTGGTTACACAGAGACTTTGTCTCAAACATAAACACACATAGAGATTCAGAGTCTCTCAGCAAGGCATAAGCCAGAATAGCTTAGTGTCAGACAGAATGGGAGCAACTCACAGGAACAAATCAGATTCATGTCATCTTGGGTAGACAGAATGAAATGTCAAATATAGAAATGTCCATGTTTTGCAATAATAATGATTATAATTATAGATACACCTTATGAGTTTATAATCTATCAGTGAATTGTTAACAGCCATGCAACTCAAATGTATTACAACATATTGCATTTATGGATGTCCATATTTGAGTTTGAGGAAAAAAAAGACTAAACCAAAATTCTTTCTAGGAAGCAATTTTACCTCTTTTTTACCAAAGTCCCCCCCGGGGTTCATGGTTGCTAAGATCCGGAAATGTTTCCCAGCAGTCAGGAACTCTACTTCATTGTCCTTATTTTCTGGGCTGCCCTTCTCAGCCAATACCAAAGATTTTTCAACTTCAAGGACACTAATATGAGGAAGAAAAATTAGAAAAGGCACAAATGTACTATATTTTGCGGATGTCAACATCCTTACAAATCAACTTTTTTTTTTACATTGCCCGAGTAATGCAGTGTCATAGCAGTGGGTGTCTCAAATGTCACACCATTTATAATAACCCCCAAAGTGGAAATAACAAAACTATCAACGAACAGTGAAGGGGTGAACAAAGAGCCATAGGCCAGTGCTGCACACAGACGATCAACACTGTGCCATTGCAGTGCTGCGTGGGTATGGTGGCTCATACTGGGAATCCCAGCACTCAGGGAACTGAGGCAAAGGGACCGGTACCAGACCGATGCCAGTAATGTTCAGACTTCCGGTTTGTACTTCAACAGGGCGGGTCATAGCTCAGTTGATACAGGGCTTACTGCACAAACATGAGGAACTGAGTTTGGGTTCGTGGGACTTGCTGGCAAATAATGGTCAAACTGATGAGCTCCAGGCTCAAAGAAAGACTGTCTAAAAGAATAAAGTGAAGAGCAACTGAGGAAGACACCCAAACGCTGACCTCAGACTTCCGTACATGCCCATGTTCACAGGCAAGAACACAGTCAAATACAACAATCATTAACACAGTTAAGAGAACAAAGCATTCACATGGAAGACACAGAAAAGATGAAGACTTATAGACAAAGACTATAGACAAAATGCTAAGTAGTGGTTGTTTGAAGCAGTGGGTACAATCCGGAATAAACTTTACAGAAAATATCCTACTACATGATGTTAATATAAACAGAACTTTGGTAACTGAAAACAATCTCAGGAAGCTCACTAAAGACTAAAATGTAGTTATAAACAAGGTACATTTTTAATACACAATCCCTCAATAAGAGAGAAAAATGGATACCACTATATCAAAACTAATATTGGTATGAGGTTGTGGAAATGCCTT
Source organism: Rhynchomys soricoides (assembly GCA_019843965.1). NCBI lineage: Eukaryota > Metazoa > Chordata > Mammalia > Rodentia > Muridae > Rhynchomys > Rhynchomys soricoides. The sequence goes on from JADRCH010000080.1 coordinate 1,614,361, forward strand.
AAAGTTATCAAATTTAGAATTCTAATTCTAGCTTCATTTAAAATATTAAGTAATAAGGTATAAGTATATAATCTGCTTTTAATCATTTTAACTCAAGTTCATGTGCTTCCGGCTCTATCATCCCACATCAATGGTTTCTGGTTATTGATAAAGTGAAAAAAAGTCAAACATCAACCAAGACAACCGCCTGAGCCCGAAAGCCAAAAACACGGCAGCCCTCTGACATTCCCTCATTTCCTACGAAACAAACATGGAGCATCAATAAACACACGAGGCCATGACCAGGCCAACAAATTTATCAGTAAAGACAAGCACCATTATGTCACCTGTTCAGTCTTTCTAGGACAGAGTCATCAGCCAACGAGATCTCATCTAAGAGGAAAAAGCTGTCCTCCTTCATGGCCAGAACCAGTGGTCCATCATGCCACTCGAAGAGTCTTGTGTCCAGTTCTTCCTATGATTTGGAAAAGAAGCAAAACTAGATGTCCGAGGTGAAACACATAATCCTCAAGAAGCAAAGGTCTAAGAAAGGGACAAAAATCTGGAGATATCCTGTAGGCCAGTCAGGTATGCACACACATAAATCTGAACTAGATAGCAAACCACATTTCTTTAAATAAACATATCAACCCTCGCTACTAAACAAACCTTGTCATTTGGCTTCTGTCTCACTGGTCTTAAGCCACCCAGGAAGTCTGATGTCTCCATGTTTAAATGGCAGTTGACTGAGTATAGTTTCTGATTTGCCAAGGCTGAAAACATTTGGCAGATGGTAGTTTTGCCACACCTATTAGAAATATACACCAGATTAAGCAGTAGCATGTATTCCAAATGCATAGTCAGAGATTATATCAGCAAGAGGTGAGCCACACTGAGACCTCATTACAAGCCTAGTCCAACTCAGGACCCTGCAACTCGGTTTCATGTGCTCCTCTGTAGAACAGCAGCACCTCTCACATCCTCTGTGCAAAGGCCATCAACTACACACATTTCATTCTTTTAATTCTGCCAACAACAATCAACAGAGAGGAAGAAATAATCTTTATAAATTCTCCAAGAAACACTAGCAGCTTCTCGACACACCTACTGAATAACTTAAAAAGAACTAAATGAATTTTATAGGAAGGTAAAGAAATAACAGATCTTGCTTTGAAACAAAAGAAGGAAGGGAAGGAGGGAGAGAAATAAAGAAAAAGAAAATCAACAGGAGAAAGGAAGAGAAACTCCTCTCAGTGCTTCACTTAGTCCTGTAGATGTAACCCAATCCCACTGATAGTAAACTGGGACTTTTCAATGAACTATGGTTTTAGAGCTTTACCCAGTGTCTCCAACCAGCAGCACGGGTTCACCAAATTCCAGCGCCCTGCCCACCAGCACTGCCAGTCTCCGCATGCCTTCAGTCCACACTACATGGCTGAACTTAGACTCCAACACACTTGTCTGGGTAGATGATTTACCTATCAAAGCAGAATAAAACTTTAGGCTCTAATGAACACAACATGATTCTTTTTCCTGTGAGTAAAGTTACTCACCCAGTAACTTTAGAACATTTTCTTTGGAGAAAAGAGACTGAGGACACAATTTTTTCTTGAAATGTTTTTCAAGAACTTCTTGAATCACATCAGCTTCCTCTTGCTTCCTGACTCTGCCTGCCAGAAGCATGAAGCCTGAAGGTTGAAATACAGGGACAATTAAGCATCTGGTAGTGAAGAATGTTGAGACATGAAGTAAGAGTAACTGTTACCCACTGCTGCCACTGGATCAGGAATCTAAAGAACCCTGGGAAACAAGAAGAGTCTATTATACCAACCACATGCTAGAGCCACACGCCCCAACAATGTGATTATCACACACTTCCTAACAGCCCAAACAAATGATCCAAATGACTATGAGTAAGAGAGCGCCTCAACTGTGCTATCACTATATGTTGAGTCACTATATCAATTTAAGGAGAGAAAATAGAGGATTTGGTCCCTCTATACACAAAAACATGACTAAATGAACAAGTCAAAACCCAAAGTGCATACATTGTAGGATCCCATGTAGGTAAATGGACAAGTCAGAAGAAATGGTTACCTGTACATACAAGAGAAAATAAGAAATTGGGCTTTACGGGTGGCATAAGCCTATACTCTTTTGAAAGGCAAGGCAGATTTATGAATTTAAGGTTAGCCTGGGCTACATAACAAGACTCAGTCTTTATGAACCATATCTGAAATTTGAGAATACTCTAAATCTCAGTGTGGGTAGGGACTTACAGGGGTACATACACAGATAAAAATGCTTCATCTTATGTTACTTTAATAGAAAAGAAAAAAACGTGTTATTACCTTCAACATAGTCTCATTATGCCTCCCAAGATAGCTTCAAACTTCCAATCCTCCTGTCTCAGCCTAAGAGCTAGGATTATAGAACTTTGATATTACCAAAGTCCAAAGGGGCATCATAATCAACAGATTGTCCATTGCCACCTTAACCAATACAGCTTCCAGCAGTGTCCAGCTACTGTGTTAAACCTGAAGACCAACCACCATCTTGTCTACCCTGGCTTGTCCTTGCTCAGACTCATCCCCTCCTGCAATCTACCTTAGATTCCAAAACATCAGATATGATGGGTAAATATCCTATGACAAGATTCAAAAGGACCCTCAGGTAGCAGAGACTTTCTTACAGCTGACAGGACACACTGTTCAACCCTAAAAAAAAGATTAACCAGGCCATAGACTAACATTGCTTAACTATAGTCATTTCTTGTCCTTGCTCGTTAGCTCCTAGGAGAAGACTGACAACATTAGACTGTGTACTTTTGTCCCATGCCCCACCCAGCCCCAGCCTTGTCTTCCATTCATAGCTATACAGAATAGATGCCTTTCCAACTTCATCATTTTTCCATTAGGGTGCTTGGAGATAAGAGGCAAGAACTAACCTACTAAAGAACCATTCTCCCTGAGCTGGGATCCTGTCCCTTCACTCTGTATTAACAGTACTAATCCCTAATCCCCAAGCAAACCATCACCTTAGTGCTAGAGAGAAAAACAAGTCACAGGCCAATCTTATTTAAGCTACTTATTTTAAAAGGGCAATAGAATGACTTGTTGGTACTTTTCAAGTCAGAAGAGTACAAGATACTTTCAGGATTTTTTTTTTTTTTTCATTTACAAAATGATTCATGGCAAATAGCATTTAAATTCTTTCCATGCATTAAACTAAAATAACCAAACCAGTGTTTGGACTATCGTTGGTTACCACATTTAAAGTAACAAAGTCCCAACCTCCTGTATAATTGCTGCAAAGAGCCTGTGAAGCTGGGCCCAGCTCTCACAGGTGGTGGCAAGAGATTTCTGAGTTACAGAATAGCCAAAGCTGAAAAAGCAAAAGCCAGCCCAAACCAAGAGAACCACAAGGAAGCAGAGAAGCAGAGACCTGCCAGACAAACTGTTCACAGGAGCAGTTATAGCTGAGGGAGAAAGGCCCCTTCTAGAACAAGCAAGAAAACGAACATACCACACACAATTTAGAACACATGTTTTAATAATGCATCTGGCATAATTTTATGTATTAAAACATACCATCATTGGCTAAATGTTGTAGCCAATCATAGTCCTTCTCAGTCTGCTCAGCCAATCTGTATCTTTCAGCCCATCGGAACAGATCTCGAAGGGCAATAAACCCCTGTTTTCCAGCAAACACCGAGGAACGTCTACGGTAGGACTAGTAAAGTATAAAAACAAATAACTGTTTCTTACTGTACTGAACAAAAAGCATGCTGTATCTTATAAAAAAATCTTAAACTCATTTTACCAGATTTAACTCCTCAGAAATGCAAATCATTTACAATTGTCTAGGAAAAAATGTTCAAAGTAATGTACACTTACAGCAAATAAATAAATCCCATCTCCTATACAGAAAAAGAGAATAATCTAAATAGTAAGAAAATTGGGGGAACGAGATACTAGAACATACATGATGTGAAAGGGGAAGACACTGGGGTTAAAGTAGAAAGAGAGCAGGAGGCCTGAGGAAGACAAAGGGTGGATCAACCAAAACTAATCAACTACTTTCTAAATTAATTACAAAATATACTTTTAAAAAATAGAAGGAATTTGAACAGAGGATTATCTGTATGGGTGAACAATACTCCCTTCAGAAAACGGGTTATTAAAAACAAAACACAAAACACCTGTGGCAGGTATGAGATGACTACCTATGAGTTGCTATTGTCAAAGAGGTTCAGGAAGGCCCCAAACAGCACATGCTACTGCCACTGGCTGTCCACTATAACTAGATGGCAAAAGCCTACTACTGAGGATGCAACTTTAGTTGTAGGACACAGAAACTGTTTTGGAACTCTTCCGGAATATTTCAGGGTACAAAAGGAACCTGGTACAGTCAGCTGAGGAGGAAAACCATTAATGGATTACCCAGCCAGAGACCCTGAATGCTACATCACTGACCTTCCATGCAAAATGTACCCACTGACGCAACAGTGCCATGATTGTGGGGTAACTAACTACATTCTAACTGGATGTAAGCCTGCTCCACAGGAGGAAAATCCTGGTAATGTAAACATAAACACAAACCCATGGCTGGTGGAGACATGTTGAAGTAGGTCCTAGGGAAGACTACTAATGTTTTACTAAATAGAAATCTCCCTATCTGCCTTCTAATATTTTGTTTATAAATTAGTGCTATTTTTAACCTTGTTCAGAGAAATGTCTTTTAGCAGTGAACAGCAATCAATATAAAGACTTAATAACTGTTACAAGTGCTAAGTATACATGACTATCAATGCTCAGCCCAAATGGGACATTTATATCAACTTCAGCAAGGCTTAGGAAACATCATGGAAGAAGAGGGAGAAACTCTAGAGGTGGACAGTAGGGAGGAGCACTGGGAACGCTGTCATCTGACATGGTTGCACTCTCATGTTGAGTTACCTGCACAAAATGAAACACATGGAGACTCACATATGAAGGTAGGGAGGGCTGAGCCCTGCCTAAAATGAAGCTGATGCTTTCTTGGCAATTGGTGGCTGCAGAGGGAAGAGTCATCTCTCTTCTGGAGTATGACCACTAGTAAGTTGCCTATACTCATGCAGACAACACTGAACAGACTCAATGGGTTATACAACACAAACAGAAAACCCACATGAAGTTGTGAGCAGGAGTATCAATAGATTTTTAGAACCCAACTTAGTTCATTTCTGATAAAGAAACACTTTTTAACAATGACACACCTTAGGGGTTGGTAGACTGCTTCATTTAGTGTGTGCCATGCCCTCAACCTATCACCAGCCTTGGGGTGGGAGGAACCAACTGTAGGTTAATAGTTAACAAAGGAGAACCAGGAAGAAAGATCATCATGTCCACCACTCCACTCACGGATGGAACCAACATCATCTACGGATTTTACTGTGTCTGTAAGTACACACAGGCACAAATATAGGACAACAATTTCCAAAAGCTGGTTCTCTCGCTGCTGTAGTGTGTTCTAGGATCTAACTCAGGTCGTCAGGCTGGCAAGTGTTTTTATCCACTCAACCGACTCAATGGCTTACATCTTTATTATAAAAAAAATAAGCGCAGGGCAGTGGTGCCTTTAATCCCAGCACTCGGGAGGCAGAGGCTGGCGGAAGGATTTCTGAGTTCGAGGCCAGCCTGGTCTACAGAGTGAGTTCCAGGACAGCCAGGGCTGCACAGAGAAAACCTGTCTCGAAAATAAAAAAAAAAAAAAAAAAAAGAAAAAAAAAGAAAATAAGCAAAAAACAAAAGAACCCAAACAAACAAACAATACAAGAAAACCAAGAAAGTCACAACTTCTAGGCTACATGAGGCAACATAAAAAAAGTGTCAAAAAAAAAAAGGTTGCCTTTGCCAAAAATTATAAATACATAGGCATATTGTGTATATTCTTTATACACAACAAACATCATATAGAGTAAATATAAAATTTTAAAATGATACAAATGCTGATTTAGAAAAACAAGAGTTGGAGATACATCTCAGTAACAGAGAATTTGCATAGCACACACAAGCTCTGGGGTAAATTTCCCCAGCCTCTGGAAAACACAAAAAATGGATTACCAGATATATTTTAGAAACAAGATCTCCCTTAATTAAAACAAACTCACCAACCAAACAAAAGACTGACTCTCTAAAACTAAATGGATGGACATACTTCTGCTTGAGAAAACTATCAAATTGTGATACCAATGCTATCTAATATAATCCAACTAAATTTAAGTTCAGATGAAGATATGAAATACCTGAAGGTCCAACATGACTTTAACCAATTTACTGCAATAAGAAGGTGGCAAACTACATCGCTTGTGCAAAATTGTTTCCAACTCAGAACTGGGCAACTCATCGAAGTGTAACTCCACAAATCGATTTCTGAAGGCTCTAGACAGCACCTAGGGAATGTACAAAATAAAATAAGACGTGTGTGTGTGTGTGTGTGTGTGTGTGTGTGTGCATGTATGAGAAGCCTTAATCTAACAATGAGCACACAATTGGGTATCCAATACAAAGTGGTCAGCCTGCAGCGCGTGTGCGTGTGTGTGTGTGTGTGTGTGTGTGTGTGTGTGTATGTGTAAAAACAAAAAGTAGACTTAGCAGGCTTATCTATGTGTTTGTGCATCTGTCTATCTACCGATCTATCCATAATGCATCTGTATATGTAACAATATTATCAAGTTGAGATATCAAGTTGAGAGGGATTAGGGGAGGCAGACATGGAAAGGATTGGAAAGAGAAACATGGAAGGGGTTGGCAGGGGGAAATGAAGTGATGCAATCACTTTAATTAAAATCTTATTTTTAAGCTGGGCACTGGTGGCGCACGCCATTAATTCCAGCACTTGGGAGGCAGAGGCAGGCGGAAGGATTTCTGAGTTCGAGGCCAGCCTGGTCTACAGAGTGAGTTCCATGACAGCCAGGGCTGCACAGAGAAACCCTGTCTCGAAAAACCAAAAAAAAAAACCAAAAAACCAAAAAAAACCAAAACCCTTATTTTTAAAAAGCACCTATTCTTTGGATTTACAAATAGCAGTCTTGTTATTCACCACAAAAATTCAAACCCTTCAGGAGAAACCAAAATGTTTTATTCATAAAGAGTTTACCATTTCCCATGGTAATAAACAGTTTTTGGATGAAATGCTGCCTACCTTTCTGCCTCCATAAAGTCCTGGAGGATTTTGGGTGGCAAAAAGCATGAATCGAGGGTGTGCCCTCACAACTTCCTGTGTTTCTGTTATAAGCAATTCACGGTTATCATCCAACAGTCTGTTGAGTGCCTCTAACACATCAGTAGGTGCCAAATTTAATTCATCTAAGACAATCCAGTAGCCCTTTCTCATGGCATCAATAAGAACACCTACAAGGAAATGACAAGAATTATCAAAAGTATAACCAAGGACTCCAAGGCCTTAAAATGCATCTGTACAAACAAAAGTCCCCTTGACAGCTACAACTCCAAGCAAATTACTCTGCAGCTAATTGTGACCTTCAAACAGTCTATGATACTAACAATCCAAGAAGTGAGGCTGGTAGTTGACACAGCCTTTTCCTAACCACCGGAGGAACCAAGGCCAATACATATCTCATATGTGACCTGTTAAATTTTCTTTGACATTTAATTTTTATTAAATCACCAAATTCTCATCATCGATTCTAATCCTTCCTCTTTACCCGATTCTTTGATCTCTATCCTTTAATTGTCTTGTTCAAGATTAGCCCAACACAAGAATTCCAGTACTCTAGGAATTATCCTTATCTCTGCTATTAAAGCTCACGTGCCTCAATTAGAAAAGATTAGAAGAAATGAGTCTACAAGCACGAAAGTGTACATCCAAGGGATGCAGCAACACTACCTTCATTAAAGACAAGCTTCCCGGAGGTGTCAGACGTGTAACAACCAATGTATTCCTGAATATCTGTGTGTTCGTGATTGTTGATTCGCACACAGTGGTTGCCAGTAGCAGCCGCCAGCCACCGTATCAGACTTGTTTTACCAACTGATGTTTCTCCCTGGATCAGCACTGGATAGGTTCTGTAAAAAGAGCCAAAAGAGCAATTATAAAAAGAGACGAGAGGGAGGAAGCTATAATACTTTTAGATACCCAAGCATCAAGAAGGTTCTAGGATTTCGTTGTTGTGTAAGATAGGGTTTCACTATGTAGTAGCTCTGGCTGGCCTGAAACTTGCTATGTAGACTAGGATTGCCTTGAGTTTATATAGATCTGTCTTTGCCCATCATGCTAGATAGAATTAAAGGAGTGCACCACCACACCTGCCTGAACATATTGTTTTTTTCAACTACAATGCAGATCTCCAATGTTACTTGAGATGACTTCAATTCTGAATAAAGCGGTCAACAATCTCCTGCCAAAGCTGGGATTGGAGACAGGGTAGTGGGCTTGTATCCCATGACCAGCCTTGAGATGCAATTCCAACATCTCTTGCAGGACTGGAAAGAAAAAGTGGAGTTTTAACTGTTAGTCACTCACCCAACAATAAGAAATATAAGTGTTAATTAACAATATTACAAAGCAATTTTACTTCCAGTTTTTATTTCTGGAGGGTTTTATTGTTGTTGTTTGAGAGTGTGTGTGAGTGTGTGTGCGTGTCCAGAACTGATTTTGAATCTTGTGGAGCTACGTTCAGCCAAGCTGTAAGCTATTAGACATGGGTGCTGGGAACCAGACTCTGAAAGAGCAGCAAGCCCAATCAACCACTTTTCCACATCTCCAGAAACACAAACAACTTTAAAAATGTCCGAGTAATTAATATCTTTATACCTTTCTCAGCAATCACACAATTAGAAATGTATCATAGGGCAATGGTTTCTTGAAAGTAGTAATTCAGTTAGCTAGTAAGAACCAGTGAAGCTCTGTCTATGTTTACGAAATCAGACTAGTAACCACCATGCCTCTTACCATACCAGGAGTGAAAACCCACACATACCCTGCAGAGACCACTCGGGCAATGTCCCTCAGGTTCAGCTTAACAGAAGACGTCAAGACATATGTTTCATCTATTTTCGGCTCCTGGTCTCCAACTGAAATCCAGTAGCCTTCAACCTGAATAAGGCGGCCTCCTTTGGGTTCTGGAATAGGCTAAAAAAAAAAATGGGGGGGGGGTGTTTCTGAGAAATGACCACAGCTCTATGTCAACTTTTGGCATTCTTTCAGAGTAAAGTAGAAAGTTACGTCCTTATCAAGAATACTACGTTGCCCTGAGTGCCTCAAATTAAAAACAACAACAAAAGAAAAAGGACCAAAACAAACAAACAAACAAAACAAACCCTGTGAGTAAAACACAAAATTATATCCAGGAATGAGAACAATTTTTTTTCCCCCATATTGGTTTTAAAATGAAATGAGTAGAAAGGTTTAGGGAAAAAACATACAGAACTCAAAATAAATTTTCCCATATTATATGATTCGGCATCCTCATCTAGCAAAATGCCCAATTTGAGCTTTTTAAATAAAAAAATCCCTATCATTTTCCTCAAAACTGGTCCAGTACTATAATGGAAGAAGAGGCTTTACACTAGTAGATTCTGGATCACCTGGAGGATACAAACTGACCCTCTATCGGAACTGATCCTTTATGAGTATGCTGGTTCTTTGAGATTGTAGTGCATTTTCTTGTTTGATGACTGGAGTGGGAGGACCTAGCCCATTGTGAGTCATGTTACTCATAGGCAGGTCGTCCTAGACAGTGTTAAGAAAGCATATTGAGAAAGCCATGAGGAGCAAGCCAGTAAGCAGCACTTCTCCATAGCCTCTGTCTGCTTCAGTTATAAGAACTTTTTTTAGCATGTATAAAATAACTTCAAATCTCTCTCTCCCATCCTAATGAGCAAGCAATCAAAACAAAGCAGATGGTGAAAGTGTCTCATTTCTTTTGTAAGCCTGGTGTTACTTTGTAATTTCCTATCAAACGCAAACCACTGTTGCTTTTAACAGTATTCCCACCCCCTTTAAACCTGTGGTGGTTTGACTAAGAATGGCCTTCATGGGCTCATGTTTGAACGTTTGGTGCCCAGTTGATGCAACTGTTTAGGAAGGATTAGGAGGTGTGATCTTGTTGGAGGAGTGTGTCACTGGGGGTGGGCTGTGGGGTTCAACAGTCCATGCCAGGAGGAGCTCTCCATCTTCCATTACTTTCTGTGGATCAGGATATAAAGCTCTCAGGTATTCCTCCAGCACTATCCCTGTTTGCCTCCCACAATGATCACTATGGACTAACTCTCTAAAATTGTAAGTAAGATTCCAAGTAAATGCTTTCTTTTATTAGAATTGCTTTGGTTATGGTATCTCTTCACAGCAATAGAGCAGTAACTAAGACAAATTCCAATGACTGACTGGCAATTAAAAAAGATATTGGCAATTAATTTAAGATATGGGTAGGCTAAATAAAAAGCTAGGTTGGAGACATGACACACAAGCCTGACAACTCGATTCAATTCCCAGAACCTATGTAAAGAGCCAGATGTGGTAACGCTCATCTGTAATGCTAGAACACTTACAGAAACGAGAGGTGCTGGCAGGAGAATCAACCAGAAGCACACAGACAACTAAGTAGTCTGAAATATTCAACACAAAAGCAGAAAGAGCGTCACCCTGACCCAGCTCAGGAGGGCCAAGTGCTGAAAGTTATCCGATGAACTCGGCATGCACATTGTAGCTCTTGTATATCTGGACTCACACACACAAGTTTATTAACTAGTTTTTGTTTTCAAGGAAAGTTAGGGTTGGGAATAAAGCTCAAGGGTAAAGTACTTGCCTACCATGAATGGGATCCTAAGTTCGATCTGAGCAGCTCCCTGACTCCAACCAGGAAAGCTACAAGGTGTAATGGCCTTGTGTAATGGCCTCACTTACACAAAATATGAATCAACAAGCTCACATTTAAGCATATAACAAAATGAATACATACACTGATACTTTTTTTTGGTAAATGGTTATGTACAGAATTTAAATTATGAGCAAAATTAACAGAGATTTTTACCATCTTAGACATACACTGTTGGAACGTGGTCCATGAATGGAGTCATGTGAAAAGAATTTTGAGTGTTTATGCGAAAACTCCAAGAAAATAAGAGTCTTGTAAATACAGTTTCTTCAAAACATGGATTGACTAGGAATATATTTTCATGCTCCTTCCTGGTGTAGCAGGTGAGAGTGAATTTACACCAGATTATTATAACTGGATATTTTTATTTGTTTATATGGCACTATGGAAAAACATGATTTTGCACATGTGGCTTGTGCTTAGGTGACTCTTTTCAGATCTCAAAGTGTAAACTGCCTGATGCTCTGAATAAAGCTGGCTATTGCATGAGACTTTTGTCCACCTCATTTTTAGGCTCTGTTCTCCCAAGTCCCACTATCTCTGGAGTGGTGAAAACACACATCTGTAGTCTTCTTAAATTTTTTGCAACAAGGACCTGGAAAGATGGCTTGGAGATTAAGAATACTGGCTTGTCTTCTAGGACTCTAAGGTTCGATTCTTCTGTCCTTAGCACCTATGTGGTGGCTCTAAGGGTCCCAGTCCCCTCTCCTGGCCCCCACATACCAGGCACAAGTGCCCCATAGGCACACATGCAGGCACATGGAATAAGAAAAAGATTCCTCAAACAGCTAAACTGTGATAACTCAGCCTTTCTTTTTATTCTAAGCAAGTTGACTGTTGAAGAACAAACCTGTTTCAGTAGACTTTTGACATTGCCAGAAATAACGTGTTGGCAGATGAGCTTCTGAACAACTGGGTGTGATGCCCGGTCAAGCTGTGTTAGGAAACCCAAACAAAATCCCTAGAGAGAAAACACAAACAAATAAATCTAGCCTAGCCTTCTATAACAGTCCAATTTATTTCAGGAATAAAAAAATTTAGCCTCCCAGGGTGCTATATCCTAGAACAACTTTTTTTGTTTTTGTTTTTGTTTTTTGAGACAGGGTTTCTGTGTAGCCCTGGCTGTCGGGGAACTTGCTATGTTGACCAGGTTGGCTTTGAACTCAGATTTCTGCCTGTGTCTGCTAGGATTAAAGGTGTGTGCCATCCCCAGAATAACTTTTAAATGTGGTAAGGTGGAGAAGAGCAGGACAGCTTTTGTCTGAAGTGTTAAAAGACACACTCTCTTAGCAAGCACCCACATAAGTGGCATCTGCGTCCCTACTCTCTCCCATTCATGGTGAGCCTCTCTACCCAGCTCAAGTCAGACAGTAGAAACACCTCATAGAGTGAGCGCTGGATGCTGCCACATGGGTTGGAAGCTGCAAACCGTAAAGCTCTGCAGAGGGTCCGAAGGCTGTAGTGAGGCCTGTGGCCAGTTCCATCTACCAATTTGGTTCCAGACTCTTTCCGCAAAGCAGTGTAGAAGCTACAAAGAGAATGAGGTTTGGGGCAGTTTTATTAAATAGTAATTACTTTTCTGCTATTTCTAACTCTATTGAAACTCCAAAGGCCTATTTTCCTTTTTTTCTCTTTTTGAGACAGGGTTTCTCTGTGTAGCTTTGGCTGTCCTGGAACTAGCTCTGTAGACCAGGCTGGCCTTGAACTTACAGAGATCATATAATCTAAAGTTTATCTTTCAAACACCTAATGAGTAGCTTAGAAAAAATATCAGGAAATGCAACGTCTTACTTCACTGGCCAAAAGGAATCAATAGAGCTAAGTGAGAAACTTGTGTCTTATAAGCAAAGTAGTAAGTCAGCAACTTAGTAGGAAAAGGCTGATTCATATGCAGTGTGTCAGAGTAGGAAGGTTTTTCCTGAGGGGCAAATGAAGACCTACACGCAGGGAACAGAATTCATGAGATGTGAAAGAGCACAGCTCTATCTACCTTCAGTAATGTCAAACTGTTAGAGAGAGACATGATGTCTACTGGTATACATTGTTAGCACTCATGTTAACACACAAGGTAGAAGACTAAAATATGATCTCCACACTGAAGTTTTGTGACTGATGATCAGCTATGTGCCCACATGAAACCAAACATGAATTACAGATAAAATCCAAGCCCCTGAACAACAGAAATGCAGGACAGCTGTTCTTTAAACAAATATCAGCCAAGGTACAAGCCTGCTCAGCACATACAAGACGCTGGGTCTGATATCCAGCACAACCAAAGGTTCGGGGGTAGGGTAGGGAGCAAGCTACAAAATTCTAAGTGAATAGCTAATATCCTATTTCACCCCTTCCTATATCACACTCCCTTCAGGAGAAGAGTGATTTGCTCAAAACGATCTAATAGTTTCCAACTTTGTGAGTCAATACAATACCTTAGACTGTACAAAACACTATGGTCTTTCTATATGGCCTGCAATACATGAGAAAGAGACATCAAGTACCAACCCATACCACAGTTTGATAGCTTACACATGCAAGTTTTCTTAATTCTAAACCTAATTCAATTTACAATAGCAAACTAACTCCTCGTTTCTGTTTAGCTACTATGCAAATTTTAAGAAGGAAAGAGACAAAGCCAAAAGATAAATAAAAGATCAATTTACTCTTTAGGAATTCCAGTACTAAGCTGTGAATACACAGAAGTAATCAAGAGAACAGCACCTATTTATTTCCATAGGCGGTGATTCTTAGTGGTATAAGTAGTTTTTTTTTTTTTAGGAAAACCTGTGTGTACTGATATAAGGTTTTAATTTTAAAGCAAATCCTTCTACTAGTTTTCTTCACATAGAAGCAAATCATGAAAATGTGTATCTGCATGGAATGGATCTTTTATGTTCAGAAGTAATCATATAAAGACAAGCAAAGAACAACATACTTTACAATTCCTTGCACAGTGCTCTTGCTCACACTCAGTCCTTTCAGATAATCCACGATAAGAATTTGTAAATCTTCTTTACTTTCAAGTTCTTCTACATAAAGTTCTGTGAACCTGTAAGAAGATTAATCATTTATAAGAAATTAGTATGTCCCACATCATTCTCTAGGGTAGCAGTTCTCAATCTGTAGGGCATGATTGCTTTGGGAGAACAAACCTTTCACAAAGGTTGCCTAAGACCATCAGAAAACACAGACTTTTACATGATTCGTAACAACAGCAGAATTCTAGTCATGAAGTAGCAATGAAAAGAATTTTATTGTTGGGGTCACCACAACATGCACAACTGTATTAAAGGGTCCTAGCATTAGGAACGCTCTAGGGCCTAGCCTGGTGAGTCTCCTTCACAGTCCGCTGTAGGCTTCCACCAGGCTTCTCCCATGTCACATCTAACCTATACACCCAGCCATACCTACCCCCACACTACAGGACTGGACTAAGAAGCACACCCTGCATAGCAGCCTAGTCCCCTAGGCTTCATTCTTCCCATCATTTGTGAGCTCAAGGTCCAACCCACCCATACATTCTCTCTGCGGTCTATATCAGACACAGAACTAATAACAACATGCCTAGATCCCCAAAAACACAATCTAAGAGATCAAGACAGCATTTTAGCTCCAAACCTACCAGTCCTGTAGAGATGAGCCAAAGGACACATAATTTAAAAGAACAACCATAAACTTGATCAAAGAATTCATTAAGTTTAAAGAAAGGAGAAAGAATAGAAAGAAGAAAAAGTCTTCAGTGACACACACAGAAACAGAAACATAAGGCGGATGGAAATGATGAAGACAATATAGGACTTGAGAACAAAATTCAATCACGAGATACAAATACTGAGGAGGAATTGAAAAAAACAAAAAACAAAATGCACCCCTTTGCTAGAAAGCCCCTCAAAAAAGTCTGACAAGCAGACTCAAGCAGATGACTTATTAGGATTCAAAGACCCTCCAAGGAGAGATAAGAAACATTTTTAGGAACACACAGGAAATGTGGAACACCATAAAAAAAGCAAACCTTGAAATTATTACCATAGATTAGGAAGAATCCCAATCAATGGCATATCATATTTTCTTTTTCTTTCTTTCTTTTTTTTTTATGTGTGTATGTGTGTGTGTGTGTGTCCGTGTCCAGACAGGGTTTCTCTGTGTAGCCCTGGCTGTCTTGGAACTCACTCTGTAGATCAGGCTTTTACCAACAAGGTAAAAGAAGAAAATGTACCTAAACGGAAGATACAACTACACAAGTACACAAAACAAACAACACCAAATGGACAAGACAGGAAAGAAAATCCCCATGTAACAGTTAAAACATTAAGCATATATAACAAAGAAACAGTCTCAAAAGCTGCAAGAGAAAAAAAGGTGCAAGTCAAGTCATTTATAAAAGAAAACAAGTAACAGCTAATTTCTCACTGGAAACTGAACAGCCTGGAGCAAAGCATTCCAAGTCATAAAAGACTATGACGGCCAACCCAGAGAAATACACCAAGCAAAAACATATGCCATAATCAAAAGAGAAAGAAAATCTTTCTACAGTATAAACACTTACACCCAGGAAGCAGTATTTGGGCTGCTGAGAGGAATGAGCCTGAGTGAAGAGCTGGGAACTAGAGTAAGTGTCAAAGTACAGAACACCACCAAGAACACCAGCCCCAACCTCACACCAAACTTCAGTACTAACTTCAATGGCCTCAATTCTCCAACCAAAGATACATGCAGGCTGACTGGATCTAAAAAGAAAGCTTGTCTAGCTACTGTCTGTAAGAAATGTACCTTAAAGAGTAAAATACAGACAAAAGTGCTCCAATCAAATGGGACCCATAATCAAGCAGGCATCACTATCCTGATACCAGAGAAAACAGAATCAAACTCAAATGAAAAAGACGGGATAAAGAGGGACATTTCCTTCTAATCAAGGCAATAATTAACTAAGAAGATATTACTATCCTATTATAAATGTAAGTACCAAACACTGGGGTGCTCAATATAATTTAAAAAAACTAAACAAAAAACCCTACTTCTGGATTTAAAGATAAATTGGTGGATCTTTTGAGTCCAAGGCCAGCTTGGTCTACATGTCAAGTTCCAATATAGTCAGGGTTACACAGTGAGATCTTGTCTCAAGAGAACAATAACAACCTACACACATATGCACACATACCTACTCTCAGAGCTCTTGCATAATAAAAACTAAAATGGTATAGAAAAAATATATACCTTAATATAATTTCTAGAGAAATATCTATAATATTTCCATTATTTTTTAATAATGTAAATGGCAGATCTAACAGGCTTTCTAAAAAATCACATTTATTTGTTGTGTGTACATAACATGTGGACAATGATGTCACACTGTCACACTGCTGCTATACAGTCAGGGGACAGCTTGTAGGAGTTAGGTTTCTCCTTCCAACATGTAGTTTCTAAGGCCTGAACTTAGGTTCCCATGCTTGGCAACAAGAGCTTTTACTCTCGAAGCCATTTTGCTGGCCCCTAATTGACTTTAGTGACTCTTTCCAAACTTGAAACACCATAAATATTACTGACACTAAATCTTATTCTTCGTTATTACATATATAGAATGACAAAACTAAGCACTAAACTACAAATGAACTTTCCCTAGTAGCTAAAAGATGTACTGTGTTCCACAAGACATTATTATTGTACAGTAACCAAAAGAACTACGTACACAGCGTAGGATCAAATCACAGAAGCAGCATAAACCATAAACAACAATAGAGAATGATTCTCCCGTGTTCTAGACTTTCTTACAAGCCTACAATCTATAAAGAGAAATAACAAGGAAACCAAGATTCTTCTATCAGATATCAATAAATTTCAACCACTGAAGTTTGGTTATGTTGATTATTACCATTAAAGAAAAAAAAAACAAAGTCCTTACCTGTTTCTTATTCCTGGTGGGAGATTTCTTTTGCCCACATCAGTAGCTGGATTCATACATGCAAATAAACGAAAATCAGGGTGCCGAACCAGTGGCTCTGTTAAGAGAAAATTAGAAAATTTCAACAACTTTTAGCAATCAAATGATCTGCTAGAGGACCCCAGGGAAAGACAATTTAAACACACAGAGCACAAGGACCTGTCCCATCACTCATGCTTTTTCTGAAGCAAACACATGCCCTTACACACAGACACACACATACTCTCTTTGTTACAGCTTAATGTCATGTTGACATTCAAGGGTTTTTGGTGCGTTTGTTCACTTTTAATGGCTTTTTATTACCTAAGACCTATATCCTATTTATTTGGACAATGTCTGCGTATCCACAACTTAACAAATTACCTTATTCCCCTTACACTCCCTATAGCTCCGCTCCTAATTATATTTCAGTATGCTTCTCCAAGAACTTACTACCTATATAATAAATCCCGCTGGAACACCCATGCAGTATTTCTAGCTAAAAGAATCTCACCTTCAACTGACCAAGACTTAGTGACAAGACAAACACCAAGGAGATTAAATGCTACCTGTGTCTCCTCGATCAAGCAAAACCAGAGAACCAGAAGATCCTTCAAGTAAGCCACTGAGACATTCCAGGGTTTCAGGAGCAGCCAGGTTAATCTCATCCAGTAAGATCCATTCTCCTTTCTTTATAGCCTGAGCTAAGGTACCCTGGAAGATAACATAATAAAGGCTGTATTTCCAAAAAAGGCTCAGTTAGCAAAAGCAGTTACACAAGTAGGGTTAAGAACAGAGGCAAGGGCATATTTTTCCCACAATAAGCCAATACTTTAATTGACTATAGACAGTTGGCAGTGTTAGGCCACATAAACTCTGTAAATGTTCAAAATTGTCAAGAAATTATCTTTAAGCCTACAAGGTAAGACTATAACAAGATTTACATGGATGAACAAATAAGCATACAACAAATTCAGATGAGGGAAAACATACAATTAGCTAAAAGCACCCAAGGTGGGGTGGGGATGGGGACATCCCTTTGATCCCAGATCTGAGTTTCAGGCCAGCCAAGTCTACACAGTAAGTCGTGGTCAAAAATGGACAAACCAAAAAAAACCCCACCAAATAAATAAATAAATAAATAATCATACCAAGACCTCAAATTTTTCAAATCAATATACTATTTATAATTCATAGCCTATCACAGTGTATATTTAAGAATATCAAAATGGAGCTGGAGAGATAGCTCAGCAGTTAAGAGCACTGAGTGCTCTTCTGAAGGTCCTGAGTTCAAATCCCAACAACCATAGGATATCTGAAGAGAGCTACAGTGAGCGGGGACGGAGAAGAAAAAGTCTGAAGACAGCTACAGTGTACTTACATATGATAAATATTTTTTAAAAATTTAAAAAATCAACAACAAAAAAAAGAATATCAAAATGAATCTTTATTCAGCTCTACATCATGATGCTAAATTTAATCAAGATGGTACTTGCCCACAGCAACTGGTAGAGGACCATGGCCTGGAATCAAACTAGGCACTGACTGATTCACACACAATTCACACCCAAATGCAGATGTTCACACGGCAAACTACGCTGGAGCCTGTAGTCGGTCCATTATACAAAGGAGAAGTAACAGAGCACAATATCCTCAGTACATATCCCTGGTGCTCACTAAAACCTTGCACACTGGGGAGAACACTGTTCCCCTTCTTCTCCTTACAGTGTTTTTATTTAGTATTTTCTGTCTTAAACAGCAGGCAAAACACAAAGACAATTCAAAATAATAACCCTCCACAGACTGTTCTCCACCAAATACACATCCATTAACCTAAATTATAAATAAAATACCTCCACAAATGCAAACAGAAGGGCATTTTCAGTCATTTTCATTTGTTGCTGGGCGTGGTTGAGTCTAAGGCCAAATGCTTCCCATCTCTCCTTTAGAAGTAGCCCTAGGACAGAAGACATGACCTTACATTTGAAGTGGAATGGCTTGTAGCTGAAATGTTCCGCATAGCCACATGTTTTTAATGAACGTTCCCGGTGTAGAGGAACTTTTTTTAAAAATTTAGCTTTGTTTTTCTTAATTCTGTGTGTATCAGTGTGGGCACCCAGAGACCAGAAGTGGCAGAATTCCCTGCAGTTGCTCTTTACAGATGACAAGTTACCTCAGTGAATAAAGGTCATCAAGCCTGACAGCCTGGGTTCCATCCCTGAAACCCACAGGTTCAAGGAGAGAACGGACTTCCCAGCTGCTCTCTGCTCTGAAGATTACTCTGATATGACCAACTATCATTGTATATTCCTATCACCACAGATGAGACTGCTGCTGCTTGCTGCCACAGCTCCTCATCATGATAGACTAAAATTAATTTTAAATCACAAGCCAAATAAATCTTCCTCCCTTAGACTTGTCATACACTTCGGTTAAATGATACAAAAGTTTGTAAATATGCTACATATGGACACAGTACAACTTTCAAACAAAACCTTAAGACTTGTGAAACAAGAGTGCTAAGCATCATAGTCAAAAGTATAAAGGACTAAGTCCAAGCACCTATATAATGCTATGTGCCAGTCACCATAGCTCACATGTACACACACTCTGCGATGTATTTCCCCTTATAAGACCTTTGAAGGAACTCAAAATATTACCATTTCATAGGAGAGGAAGCAAAGTGAAGACAACTTGTTTACTGTGGAAGCCAGCAGCTTCTGAGAGTGTGTCATCCTAATCACTAGGCAGTACACCAGCACCATCCAGTCACCTTAATGAACTGTGTCTACAAGCATGGCAGCAGGAACACTTCAAACCTAGTCACCTTTGCCTGAAGAACTACCAAGTTCAACTTTTCTCTGATTACTTAATGAACCCATCTCATGTCTTTCACGTTCTTACCTGGCTGGCTCTCCTTTCCTTCTTTGGTAATAGCTGACTTTTGTACGTGTTGCATTAGTCTGAGGAGATCATGCCATCGTTTCTGCCTATAGCAGGTCTGAATGTGTCCCAAAAAGGTAAAGTTTTGTTTTTTGGAAAACGTCTGGACAAACAGTTCCTCAAATGTCTCTCGTAAGGGCAACCAAATAAGCTTATGGTCCACTGGCTTGAACCTGGGTAAAAAAGAAAGAGGTAATTTTACAAATTCTTGAAACAGAAAGTAGGAAACAATGCAAACTAATCAAAGTCAGAGATACAACAGCACAGAGGACCTCGTCAGTGTTCAGCTGTGATCTACTTACACACTTCAAGTGTGTAACATATTTATGATGAAGAGTAAACATTTAAGCACTAAGAAAAGTCTGAAATTTCTAATGGCCAACAAAAGATAATGTCATCTATTTTACTATCACTCACATTTAAATAAACACATATAGAACAAACAACGTTTCAAGAAGTTTCTATGGATGGAAGATGGAACCCTGGTGGTACAGGGATAAGCTACCCTCAGCTTTGATCAGAGGAAGCACTTTGCAGAGAATGGTGGGTAAAAGAAAGGAACTTCAAGCTTTCTCTCAGTAACACATTGACAAGCATTTTTTAACCTCATTTATTCAATAAATGTATGGAGCATCTTTCATTTGTTAAGAGGTGAGTCAGCAACACCCACAAGGTCCTGGCATTATGCAGTTTATAACCTAATCAGAGAGATAACACAGAAAACATGTCTATGAATCATCAGACAGTGGTTTAGGTACTAACTGTGGTAAAGGTTCAGCAACAGGGGCATTGGCAATGTATACAGTAGTGATAAAAGATTTCCTCAAGAAGGAACATTTGAAAGAGACTTAAATCAAAGAAGGAAGTGAACTAAGCAGGTGTCTGTGAGATGCAGATGATGCTACTCAAGGATAATGTATAATTAATATGTGGTTGAACCTAATACCTCAAAGCAGTTGAGTCAACGTGGGCTTCAACTGATTAAAACAGGGAACTGTGGCTGAAGCTCACTCAGCTCCACCCAGGAGAGTGTTGGAGAAGCGCCAGAGTTCATTATGAACACCTGGCTGGCAAAAAAAAAAAAGAGGGGGGGGGTGTTAAGGAAGCAACACAGATAAAAGACTCAAAAGAGTGGCGTGAACATAAGGACTGCACAGAGACTTAGTCACTGTAATTACTACTAAGAACTGCCTACAGAGGTTATAAAAGACTACTTCAGTATTTCAAATGAGACCATTTCCTGTAAAAGAAAAATTGGCTTATTAAAGGCTGAGCCTAGGACTGGAAGCTCAGTTAAGGCAATGCAGACGTCAACTGATGAAGGAAGGGAAACATGTCACATGTGTGGCTCAAGGACACTTACTACCCATGAGCCTGAAGATCACCTTCAGCAAGTCCTTCACTCCACTCCCAAAAATAAAAGAAAAACTATATAGGCATCTTAGAAAAGAGAAACAATTCAATCAATGCAGCAGATACTCAAAGGAATCCAGCTAAAGGAGGAATGCAGAAACAGACCCACATGCAACTTTAAAGCAAAGTACGCAACGTGTCTTTTGGAAACAGTATCATAGGAGCAACTTCAGAAATTTCTGCCAAATAGAATATGGCAGATGCCAAAACATCTGCCCCTACCAAGGATACCAGCTACCTATGACATACGCTGGGGCTACATTTAGGAACTCATCTTAAAATGGCTGCAACAAAGGAAAAGGACTTTGCACTGATACATGAAACAACAGAAAATTAAGACGGAAAACAGCCTGTGCTAAATTATGAAAATGAATGACGCACAAAGGAACACTACATCTTCACCAGGGTTGGGCTGAGTGAGCTCAGCATCCATTTACCCCTTTCAGTGTTATTTCAGAATGGCCTGAGCACGGCAAGGAAGTTAAGAGGGGCCATTTTATCCATATTTAATTAATTCCCTTCAGTCTTTTTCTTCTCTTCCTTCTCCAAAGAGAAACTTTCCTTTTTACTTATTCAAATTAAAAATGATTCCCAAGTATTGTAATAAATGGTCACATGCTCTGGTGTCTTCCTGCTCTTTTCTAGTCACTTCCCTCCTGGGGGGGACACCATCTGCCCCATCCACACCCCTGCCCTTTCATGGAGGCTCTACGCTCTCCTCATCCTCACCCTTTTGGAAACTGGATTTCTCTCCTCACAAGTAATATAAAGAGGTGTGTGTGTGTGTGTGTGTGTGTGTGTGTGTGTGTGCTGCCTACCAGAATCCCAATTTAAGTAAGACAAAAAGCAAATGGACATGAAATGAGAAGGTGGGAGGGTACACACAGCTAGACTGCTGGGCCAACCTGTCAAACAAAAGAACCAGAGCAACTACTAGCTGGGAAACAAACTAGACTCAAAGAGTAAAGAAAAGAAAATTAAAAAACAAAAACAAGAAACAAACAAAAGGAAGGAAGAAAAAAAAAATGTGTGCTTTGGGAGGGAAGGAGGGAAGGTAGTTAGATGGGAGGAGTTAGGAGGCTAGCAGAGAAATACACTGCATGGGGTTGGGAAAACCACCCAAAGAGCACTGGAGTAACAGACACGACCAAGGACGAGCAGGCAGGAAGCAATCTTAGCGTAAATAATCTGAAAAGCTTTAACGTTCTTCATTTTAAAGTGCCTTTCAAATAATACATTTATATTACAAAGACTTAAGACTTGTAAACCACTTAGGCCCACTTACACTTTTAATATAATACTTGTTATATTTAAATATATTTAATATGAGTTATAAAACATCAAACTAATTACATATCCTAGGAATAGGGCATTACCATATCTCCCTGAGTATTATCAAATTTTATTTTTGGCCTTCTCATTTTATGCAACAAGGTAGTCTATATTAAAAGACCTGATTTATACCATTTTCTGCATGTTACAGAAACTAACTGATGTTTCTACCTATAAAAAAAAAATCTAACATTTTCCTTTGGTCACAAAGGTAGTGCATTAAACAGAAAAAAAAGATCTTCTATTCATGAAACTGAAACCAAAACAAAATTGTAGTTTAATATGCACTGGCTCAAATTTTTTTTTTCTTGCATCAGGGTAGAGTCATACTTCTACATGTATGTGCAAGGTACTAAAGAGTTAAACTCTCAGAACACTAAGGGAGAAGACGAAACTAAACTGCCCTCCTTACCAAGGCTGTCATAACGCTACTAACTCTTTTAAGAGGACTCAGGCCATGTTCAATGACCCAAGATCAATGTCATTTGTGTGCTGCAAATTGCTGAAGACATATTTAAGCAAAAACATACTTAGACATATTTATAAAAAGTAGTATTATAAACATGTCTGGTTTAAAAGCAGACCTGCAAAAGCAGTTATGTAGAACAAGGACTTAAAGCCGTCTCCCTGGATCAACACAAGCATTAGGTGACAATATACCATCTGCTTTCTTTAAACTTTCTCCTTCAAGAGCATCACCTTTGAGCCAGGCCAAGTAGTACCAGCTTTTAATCCTAGCAGGGGCTGGTAGCTCCCTGAGTTCAAAGCCAGCCTACACGGTGAGTTACAGGCTAGCCAAAACTACAGAGAGAGACCCTGTCTCAAAAAACAAACAATAAAAAAAAAAGTATTTATTAAATAATTTAAATACCTCTTTGAGTACAAGGACTTCAATGTAAGTTGTCATTTAAATTAAAGAGATAGGCAATGAGATAGCTCAGTGGGTGAAGGTGTTTGCTGCTAAATTTGACAACCTTGGCATTCAGATGGTGAGAAAGAAAATTAATTCATTCAACTTGCCTTCATGTTGTGACACACGCACCTTCAAGCACACAGCAATAAATCAATCTAACACTGTGCAGGACAACTTGCCCTCTGCCTTCTACACATGTGCTATGGTGCTCATATGTCCTCAAGTTCATACACCGACAAATTAGTCTGTTAATGTGCTGCACACTGGGAACAGTAGCTTATGTCTTTAGTTCCTGTACTCTGGAGAGGCAGAGCCAGGCAGGCGTGTTTGTTGGAGACCATCTTGATCTATATAGTTATCTTCCGACCAGCCAGACTACAGTGAGACCCTGACTCAAAAATAAAACTGTACTGAGATAGGAGAAGGGGAATATGTCTTTGCATAACCTCCAAACAGAAAAGATTTTACTCTGTAAGCAAACAGCATTTCCCAACTCTAGCAGTAAACACAACATAGAATTTTAATAGTACTTGAGTCACACTTACCCTCCAAGCAAGTCTGCAGTGTCACTTTGTTGATTCATATTGACAACTCTCAAATGCTGGCCTTTAAGAAACAAAGGAAAAGAATTATTTCAAACACTTAAAAGGAGTCAGGCTTTGATAGCGCATCTCTTTAACCCTGTCAAACCTCTGAGTTACAGTCCAGCTGGCCTGAAAAGTACGTTCCAGAACTGCCAGAAATACAAGCAGAGCTTGTTTCAAAAACCATAAACAACCCAACACAAGCTTACTGGAAAATCACAATGCATTCCTTAAGAAGGCAGGGCAAGTTTTCACACATGTGTTTTCTTTGACCTTCTCTATTAATTTCAGAAGCCTTAGAATTCCTTAATATCTAAAAATTGTAACCAACAAAAAAATTCTTCAGCCAGGTGGTGGCAGCACATTCCTTTAGTCTCAGAGGCAGAGGCAGGCAGATCTCTGTGAATTAAAGGCTAGTCTGGTCTGCATAGTGAGTTCCAGGATAGCCCAAACTACAAGGTGAGCTTGTCTTAAAAATACAAAAAACAGAAAGACCCTTCAATACGTTGATGCCTGTAAATTAGGACTAAATAAATATCCAGAGTATATATTACTATTTGGCCATAAAAAGGAGTAAAAGTTGTCTCATAAACTTAATTAAGCACAAACTTATCCAAGAAGGCTGAGGCAGAAGGATCACCAGGTTCATAAGCAGGAGGCCAACCTGGGCTACATTATAAGAAAAGAAAAGCAGTACGTATGGCATATACACAGAGTATAATTTCATTTGCTCTGAAACAATGCATATATATGCATGCCTATGTTGTGTATGTAGACTGTAAAAACAGAACCAAACCACAATGTAACTACAATCTGTAACTTGTGGATACTTCCAGGGAAACTGACAACATATATGGAATGAGGCCACTTTAAACTTTAATATCCTCAGATTTACTATTCAGAAGAAAACAACAAACCAAACCAAACAAACGAAACCACTACATCTGGCATGGTGATGCATACATATAATCCAAGCACATAGGGTGCTAAGGCAAGAAGACCCCAAGTCTGAGGCTGTATGTCCTCCCACTTACTCACAACACCCCCCTTCCCAGGTTACCTGTGGCATGAGCCAAGTGCTGGACAGCAGAGGTTTTACCAGTTCCCGTCTCTCCCACTAACAGTACAGGCTCCCCTTGACTGACGCACACTGCGAGCTGCTCAAGGAGAACAGAAGATGGGCGGGTAGCAGCAAAAGTGTACTTCTCTCTAGGAAAAGGAAGGGGGATTTAAAGCTAGCTAAGCCAGGCATGCTGACTTGGGCAGGACAGCAAGCTTTAGGGCAGCCTAGAGAAACTAGTAATATCCTACTTCAAACTTGGTAACTAAGAATGTAGCTCAGAGGTACAGTCTTGTGCAAGTCCCAGCAGAAAAGTAAAAGAGAAAAACAAATCCAAAGAAAAATGAGAAAATAACCCACAGTAATTTTCTTCATCCTGTAACATATTCTTAGAACACATAGGCTACAAATTTACTGTGCTCTACAAATCCTGAACACCCATTCAGCTGGTAAGTGTCACAGGATAACACCTGTGGTTATGATGCCATGTTCTGGACACCCAAAACATAAGACACGACCTGCACAGCATATTCTTGAACAACTCACTATAGTGGCTTCAATTCCTCATTTACACAGAGACTGGCAAGTGGTTCAGCAGGTAAAGGTACTTACTGCCCATCACAAAAGCCTGACAGCCATAGCTGCCCTGTGATGTTTACATTCCATGCCATCCACAGCACACACAACCACATACACATGTCATACAGATACACACGTATCTTGAAGTATTTAAAGAAGATTATATAATTATAATATGTTAAAATGTCTTCCGCCAAAATTGAGTCTAAACAGAACCTGTGACTCTGACTTGTCTTGAGATAGGTAGGGGAGGTGGGCAGGAGTGTGTGTGCTTGCTTCACTTCAATGGCTGGCGTGATTGTAACACAAACAACCATGAGATGCCAAAATCACATTTCCTATACACATTATTTAAAATTTTATATGATCTTACCCATCAAGGAGTTTACACACCAGGAGAGCCTGATATACACTTTAGCATATTTCACTAAGTAAACTGTAGTAAGTCAGATCGAGGACCTCTATCAGTTCCAAGCTGCTAAAAAGCCATCAGTATCTCATTGCTAGAACCTATTTTGGAAATGCAGCAAACTGGAGGTTTGCCAGCCCAAGCATGCTCTGCTCAGACACACTGCAACTAATAAATCCAACTTACTTCTGTATGCGAACAATTTCACTTTGTTTCCTCAAAAGCCGCACTCGACCTACTTGGACGTCTAGCTCATTAATGACAATTTCTGGTTTATAAAGTTTACAGAAAAATTCAACCTGTGGGAAAGAAAGATTTCAATTAAGTTAAAACTCTGTTTTTAAACATTTCTTTAGCCTAAGTATCTAAATGAAGCCTTCTCACCAACACTCCACCAAGCCCTGTCTACTTCCAAGACACCGGTTAGATTACATCAAGGGTTTCTATGTTCTTATTTTCTTTTACTTTCCAAGTTTTTTAATTGCTTAACACTGCATACACATCCAAGGAGTGGTAACAGAGACAACTAGTGTTCATTGTCAGCCTGACTGAACTCGATATTCCTCAGAGGACAAAGTCTCTGGTCATGTGTATGAAGGACTGTCATGACAATGCTGTTGATATGGGAAGATCCATCTTGACTCTGGGCAGGACAATTCTCTGTGTAGGTGCCCTGAACTGTAGAAACGAAGGCAAGCCGAGCACCAACATTAAAGCACCCCTTGCTTTCTGTTCCTTGACTGTAGAAACAATCTGACCAGCTCTCTCAAGCTCCCACCTCTGATTTCCCTGTGGTAATGGGCCTTTCACATCCAACTGTGACCAAAATAAACCCTTTCCCTAAGTAGCTTTGTTAGGGGATTGAATCATAGCAACTGTATCATAGGAAAGAAACTATGACAGTACCCTTCACTCATCTACTGCCTAGATACAAGTGAACACACTGACATTTACCAAGAGCTTAGAAGAAAAGAAAATCCATTCCTAACATAAAAAGTCAACTGTTCTTTTTGGCAGCTTTGCGTTTCTAACAATAAAGTAAGACTCCACAGTCTGTCTCTAGAGAAAGAAAAGCTGCAGCAGACATCCCTGGAAGTCTAAAGAGTAACCATTCATCTGTTTCCTTCTCACTCACAAAGAACCCAGATAAAAGCTCAGGTTTGAGACTAGAATAAATGGGCAAAATGTCTAAAGAGAGCCCTCGCCTCCCAATCAGTAAAGAGAACACTGACCCATCTAAGCCAATCACAGTGTTGTCTCACACCCCTTGCTAACTGTGATGAACTCACTTACTGCTAAGTTTTCAGGAGGGTCCTTCAGTCTGAGCCCAAACCATCCCTACTACTGCAAAAGCTCAGCAAACAACTTTACTATTACAATTATTGGTGTAATATTTCAAGTAAGAATGCCTTGATTAACCCAGCCTTAATGCAGGCTTCAACACCACCAAAATCACTGCTTGAACGCTTCACCTTTCAAAACTGTACATTTATCTCCCCTCTGTACATCAAATCCAGGACCTCATGAATGTTGAGCACACATACTATCACTGGGTTACAATTTTAGCCCCTCAAAAACACACATCTTGATTAAAAAGTAAAAGGTAAGATATCCCCACAACCTCAGTGTTGAACCCAATGAATGAACCTACTTAGTATACTATTCAATGAAACTGATCTTTTCATTTTTAATGAAAAATAATAATCTGGGGATGTGGCATGTCTTTAATCTCAGTACTCTGGAGCAGAGGTAGGCAGATCATGTGTTCCAGGCCAGAAAGAGCTACACAGTGAGGCACTGCCTAAAAAATAATAAACATATCAAACTAAAACAGTTAGAAAGAAAAATTTTTACACTGAAGAGAGTGTTTCTACTCTGAAAACAAGATGTTCACTGAAATGCTAGAAAACAAGGTCTATACGATACACGGACGACAGGAATAAAGTCACTTTAAGAATGTACTATCCCTGACAGGGAGTAACAGACCATTAATGTCTAAAGAGGAATCAACACCCCAGCAAAGCAGCCCAGCCTTCCTTCAACATGCAGGCTAAAGTAGTAGCACATACCTTTTTCTTGGAAATGTTCAGTTTGCTTCCAATAATTTCTGCCATTTTCAGTTTTTTTGTCTGCTCAGAAAGCATGGCAGTGAAACAGTCCATAGCCTATTAAAACAACCAAAGGAACAAGAGTAATACAGTGGGCAGGAAAGATGGTTCCGTGCTTAAGAGCAGGCACTACTCTAGCAGAGGTTCAGTTCCTAGCACTAATGTTGGACAGTTCTCAACTGTCTGTAACTCTAGTGCCAAAGCATCAATGCCATCTTCTGACCTTTATGGGCATCTACATTCATATCTAGGAACACAAACTATTAAAAATTTTTAAGTGATCCATTAGTTAAGAGTAAATTATGGATCATCATTATGACTGTGGGTGCAGTCAGACAACTAAAAGCTCCGACCAACCATAATTTTCCCATCATGATGGAAGAAACCAGTACAAATCCTTTCCTATTCTTTACGCAAATACTGTTTATTTACTAATAAAGTACTTGTATAGGAATATTCACAGACGCATACATCACAACTGCCAAAAGATGAAAGCATAAAGCCCAACAATGAAAAATGCAAATGTCATAAACAACTGAAATATTATTCTGTCTAAAAATGAATAAGCGGTACAAGGACTAAACATGAAAACATGCAGAAGGCAGCAGCTGGATCTAAAAGGCAACGTACAGCACGGTCCACCCTCTTTACGTCAAGCCCAGGGTAGCGGAAAGACATCTGAAGACGGCTAGATTAGCCCTCTCCAGAGTGTTAAAAAATAGGAAATAGAGGTTAAAAACGAAAGAGAGGGTGAAATTTTACAGTGGGCTATATATCAGTAATTTGTTTTTGCATTCTGTTTTATATCTGGGCAGTTAAGAGCATTTACTATTCCTGCAGAGAATGAAGCACCCATAGTGGCTCACAATTGACTGTAACTCTAATTCCAAGGGATCTGATGCCCTCTTTCGACTTCCACAGGCATCAGGCATGCATGTGACACATATAGACACACACACACAAAATATCCATACTCATAAATCTTCAAATTTAACTTCAAACAAAACAACAACAAAACAAACCAGACAGGCTCTCATAGTGTGGCAAAAAATTATGCCGAATTCCTGGGATTGGGTGCTCCTCTTGCCTGATCCTCACAAACTAATCCCAGCACCCAGGAGGCAGAGGCAAATGGATCTCTGATTTCCAGGCCAGCCTGTTCCACAGGGAGAGTTCCATGAGAGCCAGGGCTACACAGAGAAACCCAGTCTTGAAAAACTAAATGAGTGAGTGAATGAATGAATGAATAAATGAGGCCACAAAGCATCTTAAGGTTCAGAAAACATAAGAGTATGTACTGCAAAGGAGGGTGCTTTCTACTCAAAGTAACTTTAGCACATACACTGAAAGAATGCAAACCAAACTGGGTTGTGGCTCTCCCTGCAGCTAGTGTTTTAGGAGCCCACTAAAAGGAAGCCTGCTCTGTCTCTAGGGCATTAACAAAGTTCTACTCCTAAATGGCCTTCCTTCCCCCTAATCCACTTTCTACATCACATTCTGAAGCTCCCACATACTTCTCTAAAGCAAAGCTAAACAGATGGAGAGGTCGGTCCACAAGCTATAAGGAGCACAGCTCTAGAGGACTGTGACATACCAGGCCAACCCATCTGAGTCGAGCTCTCCTCTCACTGCCTTACTGGAAGGCCTTACTTCTAGGTAAGTTATTCATTGTATCTCATTAGCTTGAAGGCAGCTCAGTTTTAACAGCTAGGGGGTAAACGGTAGCTCGAGAAGCTGGCAGTCATTGAAGACACCAATAGCATCTTACCTCCTGAAAAACATTCAGCAATGCTGTTGAAGATGTACTGTCAATGCCACGAGCAACTCTATTACACCAATTCAGCAGATCCCTTCAAAACAAACCAAACATAGGCTGAAGAGATGACAATCTATCTAGCCCTCTTAAATCTAAGATTATCTGATGACTAAAGTCTCTCCATTTTTCTACTAATGTGAAGGAAAAAGTATTAGATTAAGTCCTTAACCATACCAATTTCTCCCTGATCCACACCAGAAAAGGTAACGAGAAAGGAAAGAGACTAAATACTACCAAATTCAGGGGACCTGCTCATTCCTAATCCCCACTGAAAATGGAGAGTTAAGGCATAGAACTCATCATATGGAGCAAATCCAGAAAGGCTTTAAGACCTTCTAGGAAAGACCAGGCATGGTGCCACACATTTGGGAGGCAGCTGCAAGCTGTGTTGAGTTAGAGGTAAGCCTAGTCTACATAGAGTTCCAAGACAGCCAGGGCTACACAGACAGACTGTCTCAATCCCCATCCTCACCACATAAAAAAATGCTAACGAACAAACAAGTAAGCAAATAAGTAACTATTTAAGTTAATTTTTAAAGCTTTGGTTTTGAGCTATGCAAGCTCTGTATCCCAGTTTGGGTCCACAGCAAAGCCAGGCCTGGAGGATCTTCCTGCCTCAGACACAGGATGCTAGAATTAAAACGTTCGAGGTACCCCCATTTGACCCTGCCCAAAGAGATCTGATTTCACATGCAAACCAACTGCTTCTAACTACGGACTTCCCAGCAAAGGCAGGTTAAACTATCAACTGAAAGCAGTGTGTAGTCTATTAACCTTAAAGATAATTCTCTTCCCTCAAGGACCACTCTTCTGTTTTCTCTCTCAGCTTCTGAAACTTCCTGTGGTGCCTTGTCATAGCCAACATTTGGACAGCAATGTTTTTCTCCAGTAAGCTCGATATAAATGTCAAGTAAGTGATCAGTTGCAGCTAAGAGGCTTGGGTATCTGCTCTGAAGAACCTGATTCAGGAAGAGGAAAAAAAAAAATATTCAACAGCTAAAGCGACTCTTAAAAATATGTTAGCAACTTACCAGAAGACTGACCTAGTCTGGCTAAGGACCTAGGTCCCAGGCCTAGCACAGGGATGGGGATGCACACCAACTACAGACACCAGTCAACCAAATTCTAATCAATTCTTGTACAATTTGAAATCTTTACCAAGGACAGGACTTTGTACTCTCACTTTGCTCCCACCCATTCACCATACTCAAATTCCACAGCTTGTCACAACCGCTCCTCATACGATTGACAAATTAGCTATTTACAATAGTTTAGAGAACAAAGCCAAGATACCCAAATAACAACCCATATGTACCCAAGTACAAGGAATTCATTCACTAAAGAATTCCTCAAGAGGGCTGGAGAGATGGCTCAGCAGTTAAGAGCACTGAGTGCTCTTCCAGAGGTCCTGAGTTCAATTCCCAGCAACCACATGGTGGCTCACCACCATCCGATGCCCTCTTCTGGTGTGTCTGAAAACACTGACCGTATACTCGTATATATTAAATAAATCTTAAAAAAAAAGAAAAAGAAAAAGAAAAGAATTCCTCAAGAACTACTTTGTATTGTTTCATTATATAACCCTAAAATAAATAAAAAGGTATACAGGAAAGAAAATGAAAGCAGAGCACAAAAGAAGAGTCACAGATAAGCAGCAGTTAAATTCTGAAAGGTAAAGGGAGAATTTTGAAGCCCCAGGTCCAGTGCTAATTGCTCCAACAGTTACGCAGCACTGCGGTGGAGGGCATCACATGCGCACTCACCAAACAGCACTTTATACAATGCTGTGTTTACTCACTTCTGTTCAACAAGGAAATTAACATAAAGGAAGAGCCCTAGGTTCATCTGTCTTGTCTGAGAAGGGTACCACCTTGCCAAATGCACGATGTGGTCAGGAAGGCTTGGGAGACAATGACTTCAAGGAGCAGAAAAGGAGCCTGTCAGACATTGAGCAGACACTGCCAGCAGAGAATATAGACCCTATTCAAAATATAATTGGGATACAAAGTTTGAGCGGAGCAGTGGTGGCACATCTTTAATCCAGTGGTTGAGAAGGAGAGACAAGTGAATATCTGTGAGTTCAAAGCCAGCCTGGTCTACAGAGTGAACTCTAGGACAGCCAGGGCTACAAAGAGAAACCCTGTCTCAAAAAAAATCCAAGAAAAAAAAAAGGATGAGGATTGAAAGAACACCAGGCATGCTGAGATCATTCAGTTTTAAAGAGCAGAACCTCTAGTCCAGAGTACTGGATGTCTTTAGACTAGACTGCAGGTATTTCATTTAGGAACCCTCCTATATTTATTTCTACCTAAGTGGAGCTCCTGGAATTTTCGTAATGAAAAACAGAAAGGAAAGCACTCTTATTATCCAAAGCTGCACACCTCATTCAGGTCTTTCTTGTCCAGATTATGCAGATGAATTTTGGTCCAATATTTATCGAGCATAGTAGCATGACTATTCAGTGGTCGGTACCAACTACCTCCACAGCTCAAGAGCCTGCATTTTAAAGGAGAGAATTCAAACAGTGGCACATAAAAGGTTCAGATTTCATGTTGAATTATAGCCAACCTGCAAAATCTATGATGGATGACTGAAACCAGACGGTACAAAATCTACATATAGATACCAAAGGTAAAGTTTTATTAATTAGGCAGAACAAGAGATGACAAACAAGAATAAAGTATAATATCCCGACTCCTAGGACAAACAGACGCTTATTGAGTTTGAGACAGCCTGCTGTGCAGCAAGTCTCCACAACAAATCTATGAAACTCTAAAACAATCAATTAGAACAATATTATAAAAGTTATGAATTTTAATTTCTATAATTTTCCATTACTGTTTTTGAATCCTACCGACTGAGCAACTAAAACCATGGTAAGTGAAACCATAAATAGGGTGACTGCTATACAATTCCTTACTCATAAACAAAAGCTGCCATTTTAGTGCCAGATAGTTAAATTAGGGCAGGTGAAAAATTAAAGGCTGATACTTGACCAGCAAGTCTTTTTTAAAAAAGGACTGATAGACTTTTTAATCAAACTGTTTTTAAATCACTGGAATAATGCTATGGTGTGTTTAGATATCAATGATGTTTCTGTAAAGCATAAATGACTTTAACAAAACAAAAACCAAAAATGGTTTGAGAATCGGAACAGAAAGAGTCACACATACCTCCTGGTTGCAAATAACTGAAATGTAGGAGCTACTTTCAAACAGTCACCTTGGCCAGGAATCAGAAGTTCTCCATTTTCCAGTAGAGGGATCAACACAGAAACCTAAATCATAAAACCCCACCACTGATTAAGTCATTGGGACAGAGGAAACAATCAATCAAACAAGTAAGCAAGCAAACACCACCTTTCTCCAAATGATGGACATATCCTTAAAGGAACCATCATCCAGTTTTCAGTGCAAACTGGAATCAAATGCATCTGTGTTTTCTAACTTGCACTACAGTACGACACCTCATTAACTCAATATTCACTGAGTGCTACTGTGGCCCAGAAAAAAGCAAGACAGTAGGATACACACAGGACTTAGGACTTTTAAAATCAAGAGATGCAAATGACCAAACAGCATGATAAGCTTAATTCTGAAAAATTCACTGAACTTGCTCCAGACATAAAAAAGATTCACTAAATCAAAAGAAGGAGCCAGAACCAGCTAGATTTGGAGAGATAGAAATGCCTCTCCCAACACATAACCATTATTTGTCTTGTACAATACATACAATTCAATATGCACTTAATGAGAAGATTCACCTTACAGACCCTATGTAGAGACACCTTAACTTTAGGACCTTTTTTATTATTTTTTTGATCATAATTTAACGATTTCAGAGGAAAGAGAGACTACCACTTCACTGCAGAAGTGTTCTTTCTAAAAACCAGAGCAGGTCACCTTGTGGCATGCTCCTATAATCACTACAGAGGCAAGAGCAATGTCAACCCGAGATCAACATGGGCTATAGCAAATTTCACAGCTGTATAATGAAAAGCATCTCAAAAAAAACAACCATTTGTAGCTCTAATTCTACAGCTGCCACACCTGGGAAGTTGATCCCAAAGTCCCCAATGTATCACTAACTGATCCTACCAGGCAGTAAGATAGCTCACTATACTCAATCACTACAAAAAAAAAGCACAAAACATTCAATAAATACTCTATGAAACAGAAGACAAGTGAAGAAAGCCAAGTTCTCAAGTCAGATTAGGCAGGTAACTATGAATGAACTTCCTACAACGTATCACGTACCCCCACCCCCACCCCACCCCCGGCACTGTGGACACAATGGTTTTCACAGACAAAATGTGCAGAGTAAAGGGCTTAGCAAGATGCCATACCACATCCAGGGGAGCATAGTCAATATCCTCCAGAAGGATCCAGTGACCTTTTGTGGCTGCCTGTGTCAGGGTGCCAGGTTGCCATACAAACTCTCCAGGGACATCTGTACAACGATACATGCCCAGTAGCATCTGCGGAAAGAGATTAGAGAAATCAAACCCGAGGTGGCAAGGCTATTTCCTTTGGAAAGACATATGAAATTTCAACAAGGAAAGGAGGCATGTGAGGTTTACAAAGCTTGCTCCAAAAGTCAGAAGCAAGGGTAATCACCATTTCTAAGTTCCTTTAGCAAAAACATTAGAATGCTGATATTTGCAAACCAACCAACCCAGCAATACTTGCCACTGAATTACCTTGCTGTCTGTCTGATCTCCAAGCTGGACTTTGAGAAGCTGAGGAGGTTTTGTTCTACCAGTCACTGCAGCTAAATGCTCAACTAAGGAAGTTTTGCCACTTCCTATTGGTCCTTCCAACAAGACAGCATTCTGAGAAGCCACTGCAACAGCTAGCATCTGAAGATTTTTACACACAGACTCAACCAACACAAAGGACTTAAGAGCCAGCTCCTGTTCACGTGAACAACTCCTGTCACTTGCCTAAGAAGAGAAGTGAGAGATGGAAAGACTATTAAGAGAGGCCTTCCCCAAATGACACAGTTAATGTCTTCAACAATGCTTCTACAGACCTTACATTATAACAAGTATGTGAACCAAGTTCTGAAGGATAAGCTCTTCACATTTTAAAAATTATTTTTATGTAGAGCAAAAGGGCGAGGTACCCTTTTTATTTTTTTAAAAACTTAAATCACTTTATTTTATGTGTATGGGCATTCTGTTTATGTATGTCTGTATATCATGTGTACTTGCTGCCTATGGAATCCAGAAGAGGGCACTAGATCCTCTGGAACTGGCATCACACACAGTCTTGTGAGCTGTCTGCTGTAGATGCTGGAAACTGAACTGTGTGTGGATCCTCTGGTTCCTTTTGTTCGTTTGAGACACGGTCTCACTCCGTAGCCCTGGCTGACCTCAAGCCCAAAGACTGCCTCTGCTTCCTGAGTGCTAGGACTAAAGGCCACCATTCTTGGCCCACTAACTGCTCTTAATACTGGAGTTCTCTCCAGTCCAAGGACAATTTCTGAAGAAATTTAAGAGCCTCATCAATCACCAGTGACCTTTTTTCCCATTCCACTTTCCATATGCTAACATTTTATACTTGACATTAGCAGTGCAGGGGCTAACAGTTCCAGGATATCCAACACAAACTCTGACCTCTTATGCACTCACGTGATACACAAAACACACACTTAAGCACACACAGCTACATATAAAAATCAGAAAATTTGTAAAAATGTTAAAAGATCAACATTGCAGGAATTAGTCTAATTTTATGTTTAGTACATGTTAAGCATGTACAGATGTAGAAGCACACATATACTAAAAGAGTGCACAGCCTGTGAGATAGCTGGGAAAACCTGGGGACAGAGAGAATACATTATGTTTCAATGCATCTGATGTTTCAGGTACAGTAAGATCTGCAGTCTTTTGTCCGGTGATCCTGGCCTAGCCAATGTATGTGCTTTTACACCAAGTTATAGCCTCAGTCCAGAAGTCTCTTTTCACCATCAGCCTTGGTTTATTGTTTTGTTCTTTATTATTCCTAAGGCAGAACCTCACTGTATTATTTAAGCTGGCCTCAAGAGATCCTCCTGCCTCAGCCTACTAAATTGCTGACCACAGGCCTGCCCAGCTTCAAATTTTGCTAAGGTTCAAGGGATCACATAGATGACATTATATTTCTACTGTCAGATTTAAAAGAGGTGAAGAGAATACTTAGGACAAACTCAGGAGTGAATCTGTCTTCATTTCTCTCTAAACACGTCTAAAATGAACACCACTTTAGCAAACTCAATGTGGATCACGCATGATTTGTGGACCCTGACCAAAGAAACTGCGTATTCATGGTTTATGGAACACAGCCCCTAGTGAGGCCACAATACCTGTTCTCCAGGACTGGAGGATTGCTTAGGGAGCACCACACCACAGACAGCTGCCACACTAGACGAAAGGTCAGCTGAAACTAGGTGTCCCTGAATATACTGAGATTCCTTTCCCTTATGCCAAAGGGAGGCTTCAGGGTTGGCTAAAACCAAGGCTTTCTCCAAATCCTGTAGCTGAGCCTCTTCTAACAACCTAAGAGAGAAAAAAAGGTCCATGAATTGCCACAGAAAAGACACAGCAAGACCTCCAAGTAGGCCGACCCCTACTTACCTCAACCTGAAATGCACTAATTCATCATTACTGAAAATCTTCCTTAGGAAGGATAACTTGTGCTCTTCATTCATACAGGTCACCAAAGCTAGACAGTTAGCTGTATGCCTGAAGGAAAAAGCAGCATATCAATTCTCCTGACCTCCAGTTGATTAACAAAGTACTTATCAGCTAAACACTAGAAAATAAAATTCCTCTCTCTCTCTCATTTTTCGAGACAGGGTTTCTCTGTGTAGCCCTGGCTGTCCTGGAACTCACTCTGTAGACCAGGCTGGACTTGAACTCAGAAATCCGCCTGCCTCTGCCTCCCAAGTGCTGGGATTAAGGGCGTGCGCCACCACTGCCCGGCTAGAAAACAAAATTTTAACCATCACAACACACACTTATGAGTATAAAACACAAAGCAAGCACAATGAGGAGAAAAGGGTGAAACTCGATATATAATCTTTTTCTAAAGCAAAACTGGATGATTAAGGAAAAGGGGTAAGAACAAAACAGAACAAAAAGACCTAGGGCTGGAGAAATAAATCAGCAGTTGGGAGCATTGACTGCTCTTCCAGAGGACTGGAGTGCAATTCCAAATACCCAATATGACAGCTCACAACAGTCCGTAACTGCAATTCCCGGGATCCAACAAACATACAGACAACACTCACAAATCCAACACCCGTATCTAAAGGGTTTAGCTTTGTCCTTCCCCACTCCCTCCCCCAAGTTAGCACAAGCTAAGCCACGTACCAGCGCACCAAAGCATCATGGCTCCTGAGGAGAGGGACACACACACTCCAGTCCCAGAGCTCCCGAAAAACAGTCTGCCTGTGCTGCAGAAATATATGGGCTGCTTCCATTAGGTCCCGGAGCTTCATCCGCCTACGTCCATAGCGTACTGGGTTCGCATCAGAACTCTCAAGGAAGAGTCTCTGAAAGACTGGATAGGTGTCCTTGAAATAGCGCAGGGCAAACCTTCAGGAGGGAAGACAATAATATCAACATTCATTAGTATGAGAGGTCAAATGCCCAATCGTCCTTAGGGACAGGACTGCAGAACTGAACAGAACTTTTGGTACCTCAGAACGTGGGGAGAACAACGCTGAAGCCATACAATCCTAAAGATGGAAACCATTCCAGGTTGAGGCCCCAGGCCCTAGCATGAGATACCAGTTGAGAATTTGCAAATCACCAAAGGCTTTACCCACACAAGCAGCACACATCTTGAGTGGTAATTACTAAAAGTACTCATTGAATTCTCACTACTAAGAACATACTATGTTATTACTTAGAGATACAAAAACCCATGTTATAATTCTTCCTGACATGCTGCTGAATAAGGGAGAGCCACATACAGAAACAGAAGAGGAATAAAAGAGAAATGTTCAATTGAATCTGGGGGAGGCAAAACCGGGCACTTAGGCTACAAATTAAAGCATACAGAGGAGATCTTTATGAGAACACACACATACAAATAATAATTGTTAGTTGCAGATAAGACAGGAAGTTCAACATAGATCAGTAAGACGAACATATGTGAGAGGTGGAGAACAAGAAGTCCTCTAACAGGAAATACGGTACCGAGGATGGCAAGACCAAGTTAATCTCCATGGTGAGAGGTTATGGGGAACATGCTGGGGCTCCACTCTGCTGAAATGGCTTCTGCAGATACACTCTTCTACGGAAAATCTGAGTCCACAAGAAATACTGGTACAGACACATGGGCACACATACATGCAAACCCTACATCATACATCTCCCCTACCACCACCGCCACCACACACATGCATGTACAGGCACATTTAAAAATCCCTGGCCATACAGGAAACTAAAACTGCAATGTAGCAAAACTTACTGGATGCAACCAAAGCAGTACTACTAACTGGGAAGTTTATATCTTATATGAAATCTCAAATTTGAACAAAGTAAATACCAAATTAACAGAAAAAAAAAAAACTGAGTTCAATAATAAAAAACCAATGTAACTAAAAACTGGTTTTCCAAAGACAGCAACAAAATTGCAAACTTTCAGATTTGTGTGGGGGAAGGAGAGAGAGGACTCAAAGAATTAGTATCAGGTATCTTATACTCACAGAACTTCAGAGGTTAGGGCAAGAAAATCATTAAGTTCAAAGTCAGGAATTTTATAAATATGTTTAAAGGACTAGAGAAGACTAAAGTGTCAGAACACTTACTTAGAATGCACAGGGCCTTAAGTTAAACTGTCACCATCAAAACGCACGAGAAAAAAAAACACAAAAACTCTAAAGTGACTATGTTGATAGGTGCATATAACATGAATTGCTCTTAACTATATATGAACTACATAGTCATTTTTTAATTGCACACATTAATATATCAGTGTACACAATCACCAATATGTTCACAAAATAAATATGTGTGACAAAAGGTTTCCAGGGTTTGAGATTTGTTGCTTACCAAAAACCTGAGACAGAGATTGGTAAGATCAAATGAGTTAATTTACAGTTTAAACCAGAGCTTGGGGGGCTGGGGGTGTCCTCATTTTCTCTGTCTTGCCTGTAGCACCACTACAATGTACAGAAACCTTATTTCTAAAAGACACGCCTCCTCTGGCCATGGGGACCCAGGCTATTCATATCCCCAAGCATAAATTTTTAATTATTTAGAGTCTCTATTATACTGTTATACATGCTTTTTGTGCCCATTCTGCAATCTTGAAGGATCTGGGGTGCTCTCTAATGATGGACTGGTTTGGAAATTGCTGAAATATACCTATGACGGAAAGAAAAGCCATAGCATAATATAGGTGAGAGCCACATTAGTGTCAGATACGCAAGGCTTTCTTTGAACCTGAGGATGGAGAGGCATGCTGTGTAATGCTGTTTTCTGGACATGACATGGCCACTGCTATCATGGATTCACCTGTACAGCATCAAGCCAAAAGATCAGTCAGCATTCCAACAGGTTGCACTAACTGAATTTAATAGGTTACAAAAACAAACAAACAAAACCAGAAGACTAGGACATGAAGCAGAGGATGTACCAGGGGTGGCTGACGGGAGTTGGATGGCACATGCTTTTAGCCTTTAATATTAGCACTTAGGGCTGTGGAAACTGGTGGATCTCTAAGTTTGAAGCCAAAACCAAAGACAACAAAAGAACATAAAATTTGATGCTTGTGGAAAAACAGAAAATTAATTCATTAGCTTAATGAATCTCTAACATATTCCTAACACATTCTCTAGAAGTGGGACTTCCAAGTGGCCATTTGCCACAATTCTACGGCTGCTTCCTTCTGCTTCTCCAATAGCATATAGCCTCAGATCTACCTCATCCGCACATCTTGCCAAATTCTGAGATGACTGGGACATCATGGCTGTTTTCTCAAACATATTATGACAGCTAAGCCAGGAATACTGGTACATACTTGTAGTCCCAGCACTTGGTAGACTGGGAGAGGACCACAGACTGAGGTCAGACTAGATACCCAGTAAAAGCTGGTGAGGAGATGGCTCAGGGGTTAAGTACTCGCCACCAAGCCAGAACACATGAATTCAACGCCCAGGAAACATGTAGTGGAAGGAGAGAACTGACCCAATCTGCTCTGACCTCTATGCCACCTTCTATGAATAAATGAATGTAAAACAACAAAAACAAAAACAACAACAAAAAAAACAAAAAACAAAACAAACAAAACAAAAACACAAAAATTGGGTCTGGAGAGATGGTTCGGCATTTAAGAACACTGGCTATTCTTCTAGAGGTTCTGAGTTCAATTCCCAGCAACCGCATGGTGGATTATATTATGACCATCTATAAAGGGATCTGATGCCTTGTTTTGGTATGACTCCTACATTTCAAAAAAGTACAAAAATAAAAAAAATTTAAAGACTCTCTTAAAAATATACAGGGGTACAGCTGTGTAACGGAGGCTGGCCACAAGCTCACAAGCCTCTCACCTCCACCCACAAGTGCTTTAGTTATAGCAAGAGCCATCCCACTAGGCTTGAGAAAAGAGGTCATCATCTTACAGAGAAATACGAATCAAATGGCTACTCACGGAAGAACGTCAGGATGGCTGCCAATGAGTTTGCTCATTGACACGCTGAGCCGTTCATGCAGATCATGGTTGA
The DNA here is from genome assembly GCA_019843965.1 of Rhynchomys soricoides. Taxonomy (NCBI): domain Eukaryota; kingdom Metazoa; phylum Chordata; class Mammalia; order Rodentia; family Muridae; genus Rhynchomys; species Rhynchomys soricoides. Next base: position 1,655,009 of record JADRCH010000080.1, read on the forward strand.
TCTGGCCTCCAGTTTTAATGGCTTTAGCATTTCTTTCCAGCAAATCCAAAAGGATAGGGCGCAACTGGCGACCAAGCAAAAGGGTATAGTCTTTATCTAGGAGCAACTGTGCCAAGGAATTCAGGATGCACTGGCGATCTTGAGGTGTCCACACCTGAGTGAGAAGCAACACAAATGTTGTCTATGTAAACCATAGTTTTCAGTACCAGAAAGTCAGAACACTAGCTCAGAATCAAAACATTAATTTCTAAATTTCTTAAGGGACTTCATAATACAACAAAGTATGGTTCTGTCACACTAAAAGATTAGAGTTTGTTCCTGGAAGTCCCGGTCTGAGGTTATCCACACGAAAACCAATACTTGGGATTCTCTTTTAAATGATATGCAACTTCAGCTCAACAGTAAATGGTGCAGGGCCTCAACACTGTCCAGAGAAATGTAAAACCCCAGTGTTCTCGTCTCCTTTGCTCCTCATAAATGAAAACATAATTCTGTGGTTCCTTCCAGGCATGAAGGATCACATCTTGAAGAAATACATATGAAGGCAAGGCCTGGGTGTAGCTTAGATACAGCTCAGTTATAGAGTTGGTACCTGCCAGGCAGTGGGCTCTGTGCTGAATTCCCCAAAACAATGAAGATAAAATTAATTCCTAGAGAGAAAATCAACCTAAAATTTAGCAAAACAAAGCCAGTATGAACAACCAACACCTAAAGAAACAGGAGGAGGTAAACCACAAAATTCTAGTGTGTGGCCTCAGAAAATCCATAAGCATACAAAAGACAATTTTGTATGAGAAAGGGGGAGGGGGTCAGCAGTTAGCACAACTTACTGTTCAGCACTGTGGAACATCACATTTAAGTTTCCAAAGAGGGTTTCCCCTCTGATCCAAAGCATGACTTCATCCTTCTCAAATTGCCTTTGGTCAGTGTTTTATCACAGCAACAGAAACTTCAACTTAGACGCAAACAACAGTTTCCACAATTACCACTCAAAGGGAAAGAAATTTTAACAGATTCGGCTAGGACACAGAGAGGTAACTGCACTTTTTAACTATAGGCAAGTGTTCCTCAGAGATGTCACACACCTATGATCCTGTCACTCAGGAGTCTGAGACAGAAGATCTACAGTTTGAGGTCACTCTGGGCTACACAGCTACAAAACAAGACCCTGAAACAAAAAAGGAATTCCACTCCAGGGATTTTTGTTTGGTTTGAGATAGGGTCTTGCTATGTATCCGAAGCTGGCCATAAGCTCAAAGCAATCCTAAATTTTCCACCACCCCACCCAGCCCTGCACCACCAAGTACTGTTATCATAGGTACATATAGTAAGCCCAGCTTCTGTTGTCAGGGAGAGATGTTCTAAGCTCCACTAAATACTATATTTAGAATAACCTTACCAATTTTTTCTAATCTTTTTCTAGTTAAGTATGACAAAGGGGCTAATCAAAAAGAAACATACATACATTTTTAAATCAAGAAACAGAGGTAGAAGTTAAGTAACTTGTTCGGGGTAGTGGTACATGGTTTTAATCCCAGCACTCAGGAGGAAGAGGCAGGTGGATCTCTGTGACCTGTACTAGGGCTCTAGAGAATCAGATGACCTCTTCTGACCTCCATGTGCACCTGAAATTATCAGGCAGGCAGATAACACACATGCACACATGAATGAGGACTCCCCCCCCCTCCACACACCATATCTTTAAAATTAATAAGAACAAATCTCCACTTATGTTCCTGTATCTATGTTTGGTATTATATTAAACACTTGCTCTCTATAAATGTAAATGTAGACAGTGGTCAAAGTAGGGGAGGCATCACAGTTGCAGTGACAATGATGCCTATAGACTTTGAAAAATAAGCCCATGGTACACGCCTGCAATCACAGTGCTTGGAAGATGTAGAATAATGAGGAATTCAAGGTTATCCTTAGATGTACAGCAAGCAGGAGGCCAGGCTGGACTACAGATGGAATGTTGTCTCAAAAAAGTATTTTTTTTAAAGTAATACTAAGGAAAGGCAGGAGGCACACGCCTTTAATCCCAGCACTTGGGAGGCAGAGGCAGGTGGATTTACGAGTCTGAGGCCAGCCTGGTGTACACAGTGAGTTCCAGGACAGCCAGGGCTACACAGAGAAACCCTGTCTCAAACAAACAAACAAACACAACTCAGTGGTACAGTATGGGGCCCTGGATTCAATACCCAGAATGATGAACCAACCCTCTTACCAGCAGTTGGCACCCAGTTCTTGGAATCAGGTTATAGTCACTGGATAACGGAATTTAAAAAGAAAACACTCCTAAAAAATTCTTTCCTCAAATCTCAAATTCCAGTGTGAGTCAATATTTCCTCTTCTGTATTACTTTCTAATGAAGTGTTTTTGTTTCCAAAACTAGGAGTGCGCATGAACATGGTAGTATGTACCTGCACTCTCGGCACTGGGACTACCAAATTCAAAACAAAAAGAACTACAGTATAAATGTAATCACCCCTGGATGAAAATATGTAAGCTATTATCCAACAGAGAAAGAAACAAATCTGAAAGACTCCTGAGTTCAACAAGGTCCCAACTCCTTAAGACCAGGAAGCTTTCTGGTTTTGTGGCATTACTATACTGTTTTCAGAATTTACACTGCATGGTTCTTAATGTATGCGGCAGTGTCCCTAAAATATTACACACACACCTCCCAAACACTACCACCCCACACCCAAAACATAAACAGGAATCCCCTTCGGTGCTAAGAGTTGACCCTAGGTCTGCTAAATGCTCTCCCACTACAAGAACTCTGGACCATCTACCCTCCAAACAAGACAGAATCTAAGAGTCTTTCACAAGGTCAGCTCATCTAAACCAATTATCCCCTTCTTCCACACAACCCACCAAAACCCTTTTCTCTCTAGACAGCCTATTCATGCTGAGTCTACTTGCAACAACTTTGATAAGGGAGCCACAGGCCAGAAATCCAGGAGATTCATTCCACTAAATTTGGCTTTTCACAGTCAATTTAGTATCAGAAATCCCTTTAACCCAAGCTGGTTCTGAAGTCTGCCTTGAATCCTAGCATTCTGTGGATCTCTTGTGAGATAGAGGCCAACCTGGTCTACACAGTGAATTGGGACACATCCAGAGCTACATAATAGAGATGTTGTCTCAAAAGGAAAAACAAATAAACAAAATGCCTTTTGGCTAATGGTATAATTCAGTGACAGAACGTAGATTCAACACCTCAGAAAAAACTCTCAGAATTTTCTCAGGCGAATTCTATGATGCTCCAAATGGCTCAGTTTCTTTACTCTACACCAGTGGTTCTCAACCTTTCTAATGCTGCAATCCTATAATACAGTTTCTCATGTTCTGGTAACTCCGAATCATAAAATCATTTTCGTTGCAAACTCGTAACTGCAATTTTGCTAGTCATGAATTGTAATGTAAATGTCTTAGGTGACCCACAGGTTGAGAACCATTGGATATGATATACTGATCTTGATTACTAAAACAATGGAGTGTGTATGAACTTAACGCACTCCTGACCGAATGAGTTTTATAAAATTAAAAGCACATATTTCTAGACTCAAGCTTACAGAGCAGGTGAGGAAATATAAAAGGAAATTAAAACGCAAGATGAACAGTTGCCTATTAAGGATGCTCAACTTAGGCAGTAGTCAATAAAGCAAGGCGCTTGAAAATTCAAGATCCGTTTTGAAGAAAAAAAAAATCTTTCACTTCTTAATTCCTAATGTTAACTGTCTTGTTTTGTCCTGCAGTTGTTTTGTTACGAACCGTCTCCGAAGGAGATACGAATTCCCTAGGTGCAGGGACCAGATTTTTGTGTCTCCTCAGTGGTGTACTGAGACGCTCAGAAGAAATACTACAGATGTTCCTCAATGGGCCAAACAGAAAGGACAAAGTAAAAAGGTAAAAAAGTAAAAAAGAAAAACATGCTTGCAAGCAAACAAGGGGCGGGGAAAGGTAAGTGTTGGCTTAGGCAATGCACGTGTCTGGGGGGTGGGGAGGGAGGACAGGAGCAGCCTCGCAGAAAAGCCAACTGCTTTTATTCCGGAAGGACATGCTCTCCACCACGGCCTGAGCGCCAGGCAGGGGTCGAGGAAATGGAAGCTGACCCCGAAAAACAAAGACCCTTTTCCGGGACTCCGCGCTCACCGACCCGGGCCCGCCTCCCTTCGCCCATGCTCACCGACTTGGCCAGGAACCTGTTCAGCTCGCCGCTGCTCTTCTCGTTCTTGGTGGCGATTAGCCGCAGCGGCCCGGCTAACAACTCCACAGAGAGGTGCTCCATAGTCTCCGGCCGCGGCCACAGGGCTGCGGGGTGACCGCCGAAAACCCACCACGGCAAGGAGACCCCCTAGAGCCGGCAAGCGTACACACACGTGGTGAAGGACTCCACGCTTGCGTCATCAGCCTGCGGCGGCGCGACTACCGCCACGCCCACATCAGAGGAAATGCGTCACTTACGCGCCGCTGTCCTTAGAAAGGGAAACGGAAATAACTTTTGAGGCTTGCCGGCTGACTGGCGGGGTTCTTCCTGTGTGTGGAACAAACGTCCCCAAACGAGGAGCTTCAGGGGCTTGAGACCTAAGCGCACAGTGACTTACTCCGTATCAACACGGGTCCTACGTGAACGATAAGTGGATTCGCTGTCCAAGATTGTTGCCCACAGAGAGGTGACATTGTGAGAGAACGGCCCTTGATGTATTCTTTTTTTTTTTTTTTTGAGACAGGGTTTCTGTGTGTAGCCTTGGCTGTCTTGGAACTCACTTTGTAGACCAGGCTGGCCTCGTACTCAGAAATCTACCTGCCTCTGCCTCCCAAGTACTGGGATTAAAGGCGTGCGTCACCAAATACTGGAAATAATTGCTTAATTAAAAAGGAGAGTAGGGGCCAGTGAGATGGCTTAGTGGCTAAAAGCTCTTGTGATGCCCTAAGTTTGATATACCAATCCCAGAGTTGGATTGTGACCTCTACTTGTGCACTATGGCACATGCCCGCGCACACACACAGACACACAGACACACACACTGCACATACACACCATAGTAATGATTCAGGAAAAACTGTAGAGTGCACAAAATTAGAATTGTTAATATGAAGGTAACAAACAAACCTATAATGATGTCAAACAAAATATATTGATAGTAAAGATGTGCAATACCAACATAGTGCAGTTTACAACTATCTGTAACTCCATCTCCAGGAGGTTCAACGCCTCTCTTGCATGTATACACATGTGGCATAACACACACACACACACACACACACACACACACACACACACACACACACAAACTGGCTCTGTAGACCAGACTGGCCTCTGAACTCAGAAATCTGTCTGCCTCTGCCTCCCCAGGGCTGGGATTAAAAGCGTGGCTTTAATGCCTGGCTCCTTTTTTTATTTTTTTAATTTTTTTGGCAAGGAGAGCCGTCTAGAAGACTTAGCTTCTAGATGCTTTCCTACAAGTCTGGCAAACTGATTTCAATCTCTGAAACACAAAGAACTTAAGTAGATAAAAGTTTACTCAAAGTGCATAGAGAAGGGACACTTCTTCCCACTGCAGAGGCACTAACAATAGACACCCAGAAAGGCATTCAACCCCCAAAGCAGCAGCCAATGGCATATAATTGTGGAAAGTGTCACACCAAAAATGAAATAAAATCCAGGGATCCAGTCAGCTGCAGAGAATGTGGATACAGAATAATGTTCAAGAAAAGGACTAAAAGATTGGTGGTTTTTCATGCTCGATGAAACAGGGAAATTCAGGAGTCTTCTTTCATAAATTTGCCCTATTAATGTTTCTCTTTATTGTATATCTATTTACTTAGTTTACTTAATGACCACAACTGTATACCTATGATTTCACTTCAGAAAGGCAATGGTATTTACTTAGTTTACTTAATGACCACAACTGTATACCTATGATTTCACTTCAGAAAGGCAATGGTATTTTAATTTTTTGTATAAAGGAATTTTTAGTTCAAAAAGTTATTCTAGTACTTTACAAACTTTTAAGATGTTTTCTTACTGTCTTTAGTACTTACAAATGTCAGCATATATCTAGATGTATTCTCACTTGGTACCATGTGTGTTTATTCCTATCTAAACTTTTTTGTCTATTATTTCAGTATCAGCACATCTATTTCTGTCCTCTACATTTCTTAAATAGGGTTTCCCTTTGCTTCCCTTTGAGAGTTTCTCAACTTGATGTTTCAGCTTACTCCTTCTCTAATTTTACTTTCCTTTTAAAGATTCGTTGGGGGAGAGGGTGGGAAAAGCACCAGTTGTTAAGAGCACTTAACATGTTCCTTCAGAGGATCCAAGTTCTTAACTACTGAGCCATGTCTGGAACCCTGGAACCCCTCCATTTTATTTTTCTTCCTTCCTTTTTATGTTTTTTTTTTTTTGTTTGTTTGTTTGTTTGTTTTTTCGAGACAGGGTTTCTCTGTGTAGCCCTGGCTATCCTGGAACTCACTCTGTAGACCAGGCCTGCCTCTGCCTCCCAAGTGCTGGGATTAAAGGCGTGTGCAACCACTGCCCGGCAGTAACCCAGCACTTTTATGAGACTAGAAAGAGGTATCCAGGCTGAATCAATACTTACACTAGTTTTCTCTTAATTATCACTTTTTGTGTCGACTTAGTTGTATTTGTGACGACATCTGCAGAACAGACAGGGTTCACTATATCAGTACACGATGTGAGGAAAACAGGCAATGGCAACATAATTTAATGAAGCCACCCTCAGTAACTGAGCTAGTTAACAGTCTCATCTTGAGATACTTCCAAAAGTTCCCCACTCTCCCTTGGTATATACCTCTTTAGAAATCATCTAAACACAATAAAAGAAGCATACTAATAAAAATAAAACAGGACTTTACATGTTTTTATTATACATGACTAACTGAAAGGAAAGTTTATACAAAATATTTTATATCGATAAAAAATCCCTTGGCTAGCAAAGCCATTCATGTGTATACATACACAGACACACATAGTATTTTACATCACAATAATTATACATATATACAAATATACTATTTAAATTATTTCACAATTTTCCAAAATGAGGCAATTATAAAAACAAAAATGAATAGAAAGGTGAACTAAATAGTCATTACATTTAAAATGCTACAAAATTGTTTTTTAAAATCTAAAGAAGTTATTTCATCCAATATCAAAACTAAGGTTTCAGTAATACATTGAGGTTGCTTTTATTCTTTCATTTGATAACAACTCTTAATGATTAAAAATAAATATTCTGACCAATAACAGGTAAGTGAATCAGACTGTTGATCTGAATAAGCCAAGCACAATGACCAAGAAAGTAAAAAAAATGGTAGATGATCATTTAGTCATCAAAACTGACAAAATCTCCACCTAGTTCCCCATTTAAAACACGAGGAATCAAAGCTTCTGTGAAGAAGAATTATCAGTGAAGTACCATGAAATCCAGCAACTCATCTGTAATGGAAGAAAAAACTGACATTATAATTTGAACTTTTTTTTTTTTTGAGACAGGATTTCTCTGTGTAACAGCTTTGGCTATCCTGGAACTCACTTTGTAGACCAGGCTGGCTTCAAACTCACACATTTGTCTCCAATGTACTGTTGGGAGCAAAGGTGTGTGCTACCATGCCGGGGGGTGTAGGGGGTGTGGGGGTGTGTGTGTGGGGGTGTGGGGTGGTTCTGATACACCAACTTTCATAATGTTACCACCTAAATCAGCTAAACTTATAACACTGGTTTATACAGAATCAATTTGCTAATTACTAATATACTGATATTTGTCCCCAAGAAGTAAATGAAGCTAGGGGTGTGGGAATCAGACATAGCTAAAAATGAAATAACCCACAATATGTGCTATTATGCACATATTTATTTTTTCCTTTTTGAGACAGGATTCTGGCCAAGGCTAGCCTGGAATTCACCACATAAACCAGGCTGGCCTCAAATTTGTAGCAATCCTACTGCCTCTGCCTTCTCAGTTCTGGGATATTAGATGTGCCTGTACAGCCCCTCACATAAATCATTCCCCAAATTTACATTCTCTTCAGAGAATAGAAATCATATTTTCAAAGAACATTAACCTAAAATAAGTAAGTTTTCTTTTTGTTTGTATTTAACTTTTTGGAGATAAGTCTTACGTAGCACACACAGGTTAGTCTTAAACTTGTTATGTAGCTAAATCTATCGCCTAATCTCCCTACCTCTTACTTCCTAGAGTAAGGACTACAACCCCATGCTACAAGAAGTGGTTCTTTTCTTTCCTTTTTTACTTAATTTCTTTTAGAGAGGATCTTATCATCTAACTCTGGCTGGCCTGGACTCAAAAGATCCTGAATGCTGGCGTTAAAGATAAGCAGACAAGCCAAGCAGTGGTGGCGCACTCCTTTAATCCCAGCACTTGGGAGGCAGAGGCAGGTGGATTTCTGAGTTCAAGGCCAGCCTGGTCTACAGAGTGAGTTCCAGGACAGAAGGGCTATAAAGAGAGACCCTGTCTTGAAAAGAAAAACATTTTTCTGCTCTTTTAGAAGATGCAGACTGGATTTTTAGAACCAACAAGGTAGCTGACAACTCCAGTTCTAGAGAGTCTAACACCCTCCTCTGGCCTCCTCAGGCCCCAGGCATTTGAATGGTACACAAACACACATGTAGGCAAAGCATCCAAGTACATTTACAAAGAAAAAGAAAAAAAAAAAAAAAGTGAGGCCAGGCATGGTGTCATACATCTTTAATCCCCAACTCAGGAAACAGAGGCAGGCAGAGCTCTTGTGTTCAAGGACAGGCTGGCTGGTCTGCACAGCTAGACCCATGGCAGATGGTACTACATAGTGAGACCCTGGGGGGGGGGGGGTGTTGGTACCAAATTACATAATAAACACAATGGTTATAAAACATTGCTCTATTTTTTTATTCTTTGTCTATAGAAAAATGTTTTGTGATGGGGTATAGTTTAGTGGTAGAATAGTTACCTAGTAAGCACAAGGCACTGAGATTGATCTCCAACACTATTGATAATTCTAATTATGATAAGGGATTTCAACAATTAAGGACTTATCCACAACCACTAAGCTGAGGGGCCAGCACTACGAATCTGATCGTCACTGTTGCTCACTACACCAGCTCTGCAGATAAGGAGACATTAGCTACTGTAATCATCTTCACACCACTACTACGATCACCAATGACAAAGGTTGTGTCACATACAATGACAGGGCCTAGCACTTACAGCATTAGCCTCCTGTGATGGACTCACTACTACCTGCATTTTGACTTCTCAAAGAGCTTTTTCAGTTGCTGGAACCTTTCTGAAACCTGAAAATAAAAAACGATTATAAATATATTCATTTTGAAGACTTTGATGAATACTTTCATAAAACAAACAGAATTAAAGAGATGAAATAATAATGTTTAGAAAAATAAAACATGTTCGGGTTTGAGGAGGTATCTCATTTGACACAGTGGTGTCTAACATGTACAAGGCTGGAGTTTAATCCCCAGTACTACATAGACTAGGCATGGTTGTACACGCTTGTAATCCCTGGAATCTTGAGGAAGACAGGAGGATCTAAAATTCAAGGTTATCTTTGGCTCTGTAGTAAATTCAAGACAAGCCTGGGCTATTCAAGTCTTGTCAGAGTCAGTGAGTCTGTCTCTTTACACCCGCGGGCGGACACACAGAGGCACGCTCCTTCTGCTTTAATTCTCAATACAAAATCTTTAAATAAGAAACACCACTATCAAGTTCCTTGAAATGAAATAAATATATGAGTGGGGGATCATTTTTACCACTTCTTACACAATCATGAAACTTAATAGTACTACAGGAAGCAGTATTTTTAAGCAAGTTAGCCAATAAACATCTTTTGTCTTTTCACAGGTTAAAAATTAAATGTGGGGCTAGGTACATAACTGTTGTTTCTATCATAAATAGAATATACTTTGAGTTTTATATGAACTTTTAAAGAAAAGTAGATCTTGTCAGGCATGGGTTTTGCACATCTTTAATCCCAGTACTCAGGTAATAGTGATCAAAATCAAGATCAACAGTTAACAATGCATGTATGTGGCTCTGGGTTCAATCCCCAACATACAACTAAGTAAATTAATTAATAAATTAAGTCAGGCAGCAATAATCTGTGATCTAATAAAAATATAAAAACTGGGTAATTACCTGATTTGGATTTTTATTCAGCTTGACAGCTAAATAAGTAAATGTTTTCAGGGACGGCATTCTTTTCTGACATTCTAGCAAAATTTCCCGGTCATCATTTCTGAGGAGAAAAGATTGTTATGTAGCTTTATGTTGATATAAAAAGGTAATAAATTCCACTGCTTTCTTATCTTTCAACAGCTATACTTTCAGTAAAATGTATAGTAAATGTGTATGTGTGTATGCCAAAATCAACAATGCTATCAATGACCCATAGTTTCCCAAATTTTCTGTAGTAAGGATACCAAATAATTTTTAATCTCCTCTCCTCCTTGCTCCTTAGATCAAGAAACAAGCTAGGTCTTGGTGACTGTGGCAGAGAACTTCTGCCTCCACCATGCTTCTACCCAACTTACTTTTCTACAGAGAAAATAAATTTTAAAAAATTAAATTATATACTAAAATTATAAAATACTTACTTAGCTTAGGTGTTACTTAAAAAAAACAAACATGTTTTTTCTTTTCTTTTCTTTTTTTTTTTTGGTGTGTGTGTGCGTGTGTGAGATAGGATCTTCTCTATTTAGTCCTAGAATTTTCAATGTAGACCAGACTCTACACCTGAGTGTTGGGATTAAAGATGTGCAACAGCCGCACCTGGCAAAATTTACATTTCTTTAAAACCTCACATAAAACTAAAAGTGCATTCTATTTATGAGACAGGTTAAAAACACCAATTATGCACATCCTTACTAAACAGTGTTTATAAGGATTTCTTTCCAAATTAAAGAAGTTTTTTCTTTAAAAAAAAAAAAAAATAGAAAAAGCAAAGTTAAAAGTAATGCAACCCAGTGTGGAGATTTATGATCTTTATACTTGGGAAGCAGAGGCAGGGAGAGTCTGAGTTTGAGGTCAACATATGCTACAGTGAGACCTACTCTAAAAGTAAACCAGCCAGCATGTGGTAGCACACACCATTAATCACAGCACTCAGGAAGCAGAGGCAACTGGACCTGCGAGTTCTAGACTAGTCAGGGCTATACAGTGAGACCATATCTCAAAATCAAACCAAACCAAACCCATAATAAATAGTTTGATTAAGACCAGTCATTCACACCACTGAATAAAATCTATTATTCTAGACTATTCTACACCATGAGAGTGTACTAAAACAAACAAACAAACAAAACCCCACCAACTTTGGCTAATTCCTTTTAAAATAGTGGGGGGGGGGGGAGGGGGGGGGGGTGGGGAGAAAGAGAGAGCTCAAGCGAAGGAGAGAGAGCGCAAGCGAGGGAGAGAGAGTGAGACACAGAGAGAGAGAAAGAGAGAGAGAGAGAGAGAGAGAGCAAGCACCGAAGTTCAAATGTTCTCAGAAGCCAGAGACATTGGTTGTACGGGACCTGAAATTGTGAGCCAGCTGATGTGGATGCTAGGAACCAAAGTCACGTACTATTCAAGAGCAAGTGTTCTTAACCACTGAACCATCTCCCCAGCCCCACTTTGGCCATTACTAAAGTAATCCATCATGTCTCTTATTTAGGATGTAATAGAATTCCGAGGAAATGTTGGATTAGACTGCCCACTTCTCATCTTTTTCTAATGAGTTAAAACATTTCAGGAAAGTCTTACCTTGTCCATGAAACTATAATTTCTCCCTTCTTTTTGATGACATTTTTTGCAGAAAGGCTTGCCGGAAAAGTAGCAAGTGCTGCTGTTGAACCCTTCACCTCTAGTTTGGCTTCTGATGACAAGGACATGTTATTTACTGCAGGTTCCCTTTTCTTGCTGGCTTGCTTTCTGTGAGCATCACCATTTCTATCAGAATTAGGACTAAGTCTCTTGGTCTTTTCACTACTTGTTAAGTCTATGTCCTTTCTTTGTTTTTTCTGAGAAGAGTGATTCACACCAGGACTGTTTTTTCTCTTCTTGTGACCATTACCCAGAGTTTCAGACAATTCTAAACAATCCAACTTTGATAGAGGCTCTGATTTTAAAGTATATCTCTTTATTTCACAGGATCCAGGAGACTCCGAGGTCAAATCAATACAAGTTTCTTCAACAACTGATTCTAAAGGACTGTTTGCCCTTCCCATCTTTTCTTCTTTGTGGCTATCCTCATCTATACATATTACCTGGCATCCCATACCTTCAACAGCTAACACAGGTTCACTACCTTCATTTTTACTCTCACTTGAAGCATCATGTGTCAAATCAATAAAAGCATCTATAGTATTAGGCTGTAAAGAACTACTTATCTGTGCATCTTGATCTAAGTTGGTTTTAGAACATTCCAAGTGATCAATATTTAAAACTGTTACTTCCATCAGCTCCCCCAAGCTTTTAGTCTCAGTGGCTGGATCTTTTGTTAGATCTATGTGTGTATTAGGAAGATGATCAACAGAGTGTGGTATTTTTTCCATTGAAGGTAATTCTTGAAGGTTCTCAGAAACTTTTGTTTCCCATACTTGATGCAACTTGAAGCAATCATCAACCACTTGATCACAATGAACCACCTTATTTGAGGCATCTTTAAGAAATTCGTATATATCTGGAACCTGTGTTTGTACTATAGAGTTCTGCTCTTCATGAGTTGGTTTGTTCTTATCAATACTTTTTTCAGAATTTTCCAAGTCCTTGACCGGTTTTAAAACTGCACTCTGAAACAGAATAGGTTCTTTTTCTGTTGCCACATCAGCTTCTTTTCCAGTTGTAGGCAAAGATGTCAATGACTCCTCAGCTACCATACCATGTTTAAGGCCAGGGGAGGTGGATGGCGTTGCACGCCGTATTTTCACAATGAAATGATCATTGGACTTTTCCATTATGACAGCATGCATGGGAAGATTGGGGTGGTACTGAAAGCCTGAAGCAACAGACCGGCCTGTCCATGACGAGCAGCTTGACTTACTGCTTGAGTTATCAGACTCCAGAGCTAGATGAATGTCCTGCTCAGATGCATCCTCTTCCTCAAGCAAAGCATCCTCACTAAAATGTGCACTAATAACCTCTTCAGGAGTTGAAGTTGACAAAACTTCAGGCTTTAAGAAACTCAAATGGCCATCTGACTTCAGAGGTGACGGTACTGTTAAAGAGACCGCAAGATCTTCTAAGAGTATGGAAGAGATGCAGGGCTTACTCTTGTCTGAGCTGTATACATTATCTTTACTTAAAGCAATGTTAGAAGATACTTCAAACATACAATTTTCATCTAACACGTCAGGATGAACTGGCAGTGAAAGCCCTGAAGATAGAGATGGACCCTTTTCAGATGATAATAAAGACCAATTATCATCACTGATCACTTTTGGACAAAGAGAAGCCCCCTCTGAAACTAGCTCTTCTGTTGTACAAGCTGGTGCAGACTCACACTTTAGGCTCTCTAGCAGCTGTTTCTCTGGAGTCTTTAATTCCCAGTCTGCTTTTTCAGTGCCACTTGTGTCCAACAGATCAGAACCTTGTAGCAAACTTTTGAATATTTCACCCATCTGTGCATCACTCACTAAGTTAAAAGTAAGGCTGGATGCCTGCTGCTCAGTAAGGATCTCAAAGTTCCGCTCTGACTTAGAGCCTGCATGCTGTGCCGCCTGAGTCTCCTCCTCGGTATTTCCTTCATTTTTTCCGGGCCTGGGGGTGCTCTGGCAGTTCATTTCCAGAAACTGCTCTTTACATTCAGAGTTCTTTGTATTATCAGTGCAAGTGCTAAAAGTTCTTCTCACATCATACTTTACTGTACTAGTATTGGTTTTATTTTGGTCTTGATGTTTTTCTCCAAATTTTTCACATCCCAGTGAAGATTTAAAATTCACAGTATTTTCTGATTTTAGCACTTTTTCTCTCCATATTTCTTTGTTGTCCATTTTTTTCTTCTGACAATTTGAATATTGGGTTCTCTCTTTATATTTTTTTCCAAGTTTTCCTTCACTATTGTCATTTTCAAGGTTTACAGAATCACAAAACTTTAGTAGGATTTTTTTAAGCTTTTCAAACAAATAATCAAGTTGTTCATCTACAAACTTCCACAATTTTTTTTTCATATCTGTTTGTTGCTGTTCAAATAAACGGTCAACTATGCCATTCTTCTTCACTTGTTTAAGGTTAGATTCTATAACTTCACAAAGATTCTTCTGTAAAGTATTTACTGACTTACAGATCTTAGACAAATCAAGGTATTTAATTAGTGATGTGAAACTCAAAATTGCAGATTCAATAATTCTATGAAATTGTGTCAATGAAAATTTTACCTTGAATTTCATATAAGTTTTCCTTACATGTTTTCCTAGCAACCGTAACATGTGCATAACTTCCCAGACGGAGGAGGGTGCAAGAATCAGCGGAAGTATTTTTTCCAAGCTGGAGATGCTCATTGTTTTACTTTTCCTTTCAGTGTTTGAGGGTCTAGATTCATTTGATCTTTTATTCCAAGTGATTCTGTCCTGAGGAAGTTTTACAACTGTCCTCCCGTTGTCCTTATGCACATGCGCAGTGCTCCTCCTGCTTCCTGGGCTGCTTTTACCTGGCTGCACTTCTGTAGAAGCTCTAGGTCTTGCACTCTTTTCCAAGCGTTTTTGTGCTACAGATTCTTCACCATCACTTCTAATTTCGCCTTCTTCTAATTCATCTAAAGACAAATTCTTACAAGAATCTGCTTCTGAACATTTGTCAAATTTGGGAACTGGTTTTTCATTTTCCTTATTTAGATCAGACTGACTCTTGAAGGTAGAAAGAGTTGAATTGGATGGAAACTCATCTGTGGAGAAGAATATATTAAAAATCATATGACCACTGAGTCTTAGTCACTTAACATTTGCATCCTAAATACAACAAAGTATTATTTTCATAACCTTTCCCCTTTTAAGGCAAAATGTTAGTGCTTAATACTTAAATCATTTCCACTGACCTTTATTTCTTGTCTTACAAAGAATTCAAAAGGTGCTAGGGTTGTGATTCAGTGATAGAGCACTGGCCTAGTGTGTACTGAAGTTCTAAATTTGATTTTCAGCACTGGGAAAAGCACTCAAAAGGTCAGTTAACTGACAAGTGTGTCATCTGAGTAATTTTTATTTCATTTTATCAGTATCACCTCTTCTACACCATTTGATGATTGTTTCTGAACAAAAAAAGTATATATGAAATCTAAGACTATAGCTCAGTATAGAAGAATACAGGCTTTGAATAGTCAAGGCCCTGAGCCTAATATTCAATCACAATATAATAGAATTATGTATGTATGTATGTACGTACGTACGTATGTATATGTGTGAAGTATAGATGATTTGAAATAATTTGTCCAATCACTCCCCTTTTTAATATAAACAATTAAACTGAGCATGGTAGTATACAAGTACAATTTTAACATCTAGGAAGCTAAGGCAGGAATATCACCACCAGCTCAAGGCCAACCTAGGCTAGACAGAAAAAACTTGTTGAGAGGAGTAGGGAGGGGTTAAAGAGATGGCTTAGTGAATTAGTGCTTACCACTCAAATGTGAGGACTGGAGTTCGGATCCACAACACTGACACAAAGTTGTGCAGGTGTGGCAATCCCAGTGTATGGGAGGCAGAGATAAGGATCTCTGGCAATTCACTCAGCTAGACTAGTCAAATTGTTGACCTCTGGATTCAATGAGATACAGTAAGAGTAGAGAGAGACTGAGAAAGACATACCACATCAACCTCTGGCCTCCACACTAGTGTATATAAATATGAACATGTGCACATATGGGCACTACCAACATGTATACATGTAATAAAAACCGTTACGCATTAACAGAGCTGGGTTAGAGCTCGGCAGGAGTGCAGATCTAGTACAAGAGGTCATGAGCTCAATTCCCAGCAGCAATTAAGAAATGTCTATAAATTGTATTTGGAAGACAGAGCCAACCATCAAGTTATTTGTAATTGATACGCACTAACAAGAAGAAATCAGTTTTCTTCAGTGAAGTTCACTGGTGTAGCATCCACACTCCAGGGCAGGGACCATGTCCAGAAGCAGTTGGCTAACACAAGACAAACTCTTTTTTGTTGTTGTTTTTTTTTGGGGGGGGGGCTTTTTGTTCCAATTTGTTTTGTAATTTTTCTTTGTTACTTTTTTTTTTTTAATTTGTGTTTTTGCAGTTGGGGGGGGTGTAAAGAGAAAAATATAAAGTTGGGTAGGTGAGGTGAGGAAGAGCCAAGGAGTTGGGGAGTAGAAAACAGGATCAAACATGTTACATAAAAAATTTAAGCTGTTTAAACTTAAAGGCTGAGAGTATACTTCTAGTTAGTATCTGAATGTTTTTTGATTTCAAAAAAGATGGCTCCGGACCTGGAGAGGTAGGTCTGTGGTTAGAGGCACTTAGTGCTCCAGAAGCCTCGGATTTTCTTCTCAGCACTCACATGGCAACTTACAGCTTCCTAATTCCAGTTCCAGGAGATCCAGTGCCTTCCTCTGGCCCCCAGGGGGACCAGGCACACACTTGATGGACATACACACACGCAGGCACTTATACATACACATAAAACAAATCTAAAAATCAGGGAAGACAAGCCTAGTGGCCTGAGTTCAATCCCTAGACCCCATGTAAAGGTGTAGTAGAGTACCAACTCCATGACTGTCCTCTGGTTTCCTTGCACAAGCATTCCTTGGCACACACAAACCTCTTGCACATCACATATACATACAATCACACAATGTAAACAATTTTTGTAATTCTCCAAAGTACTTATTTTGTTTATATAGGTGACAGAAGGACAACATAACAGATAGAAGATAACATAAACTATTACCTTTATGAGTGCTATCATACAGTGGAACTGCACATGAGCTCTCCATGCTAAGAACTTTGGATACTGGTCTCACTGGACTATTCAGAGGGCTGATGGGTTCTGGAATAGGTCTCAGATTATTAAAGTCAATACTCAAAACTGAGTTATCATCATCTTGATATACTGAATTTGATTCTCCAGTTTCCATTTTGTGGTCAATCAACTCAGTCTTCTGTGGTGAAGGTACAAACGTCTCTTTAGGTAAAGAAGGCTCCAAAGGACAAGATTTATTCTTAGCCATAGGTCTCTCTTCAAGAGAAGGTTCAAGTTTAAGATTACTGTCTCCCAAACAGTTTACTAGTGAAATGCTAGGTTCTTCAACCAAAGGTCCCAGATGGCTCTCACTGGCTGCAGCTGCTTTTGGTGAAAGAACCACCTTTGTTTTTACACCTTCAGAAATATCACAAGAATTTATACCATCATTTCTTTTGGTGCCCAATTCTTGGCTGAAGTCTTCAGGAGCATGTTCTGGTGATACACATACCACAGAAGCAGCTGCCCTTGCACCACCACTCGTCTCTTCCACTTCCATTGACTGGAACAAGCAACTTGCTTGTTCAATTTCTACAGGTGCTGGGAAGGATATTCCTGTGCCACAAGCAAGCAGTTCACAAGGCACGGTATTCTCAACAGATTTAAACATCAACCTATTTTCTTCCTTCATTTTGTTTTCTGGAATGCTGATTGTGAGTTGAGATGTTGCTGAAAGAGTCTCCTTTGACTCAGGTAAGTCTGATTTGGTTTCCTCTCTATTATGTTCACTGACAGAAGGAAGACATGTCACCGTTTCAGTCTTCTCCAAGGACAGTGAGTCACACATGCCACTGGGCTTGGGAACACCAGTTATTTGATGCTGGTTATCTTGACAAACAGGCTGTTTTTTAGCAGGAGAAAGAGTTAAGTTCAGTTTTTCCATGAAGCTTAACTTTAAGTCCTTGCCCTTTGCTTCATTTGGCCCATTCTCCACTTTGATTGCACATTCTTTATTGTCTGTCCCTTTAGAAAGCTCATTGTTGGAGACTGCACCTTTAGCATGTTTGGGCTCAGTCTGTCTCTTTCCATCAGCAGTGCTTTTCTTAGTATCCTTATGAGTCCTTTGCAAGTGTTCTGGAGGTGACTTTTTGTCACTTCTCACATGTCTACTTTCTTCTTTGTTTTCTCGTTCTCTTTTCCTCCTGTCCTCAGTTCTATGTCTTTCTGTTTTGAAAGGTGTGTTTTCCCACTGGTGTGCAATACTGACTTCCTTGGAGTGTGGGTACTTGCTATTTCTGTTGCTTGAAAGAGAAAATGAACATCTTCTATCTTGAAAGCCATGACTACTCATCCCTCTGTCTCTTTTACAATCTTCCCTTCCCCTTCTCTCTTCTGGATGATACTTATTGAAGCCATAATATTTCATGTCATTCTTGGAATGAGGAGGTAATGTCCGGTCCACTCTTCCCCGATGCCCCTGCTCCTCTCCTGCTGATTTAAACTTCACATCACCTTTTCTTTCTGCTTTGTCCTGAGACTGAAGCTCTTTTCTGTGGGTATTTTGTAATCTTTCATTTTGTCTCTCTAGATTTTTGTCATTTTGAGGCTCTACTCGAGTTTGTGGCCTTTCTCTGGGAGTCTCTTTTTCCCAAGAGGTACTGCGCTCACTTTTATATCCCAAACCAGTGCTACTTTTAATCTCTGAAATTTTGTTCTCAGCTCTTGTTTCACCACTTCCATGTTTCTCGAGGCTTCCTTGTAGTCTAGGATTAGCCTCTTTGTCCCTTGGCTCAGCGTCACTGCAGCTGCTATTCAAGTCTTTCTGTATTCTATCAGTTCCTCTGCTACACTGACTATGTCTAACGCCATTCCTTCCTCTTCTATTATCCTCATTTGAGTTACCTTCGCCAACCTGGTAAGGAGAACGCGACCAGACATTGTTAGTACAATGTTTCTCGATACCCGTAGGCAAGTGCAAAGAATTCTGTGCTTCAGAATGGGATTTTCCTTCCTTTTCCAAGTTTGGCTGTGAAGTGTTAGGATGTACATCTTTCTGAACATCATTTTTAACTCTGTGATCAGTCTTTGAACAATCGTCCAAATGGGGAGACTTGGGGCGTGAATCTTTTGTTCTTGCAGTTTTATGGTTATTTCGAAAATGTGGAAACTCAGACAATCTATTAAGATACAGGAATTTAAAAAAAAAAGCAATGTTAATTGACATTTAATAGCATTCTCGATTTTAATATATGACATACCTTTCAAATTCAAGGGCAAAACCAGTAGGAGCAAGCAATTTTGGCTGGGGTGTAGTTCAGTGATAAAGCATTTACTTAGCATACAGAAAACGCTGGATTAAAAACAAAAAATGTATCTGTTTCCAATTAAACAGATCCATTCTCAATGCAAGAACTCTCTCATTTGCTTTTGCTTCAAAGGAACTCTACCCCAGCACCTGGCACTTCTCTTTGGACTCAGGACAGGTATACAACTCCCAAGTCAGAACAGCACTTAGGAGATTACACAACTCACAGCTACATAAACACCTTATATTAATTCTGTTATGTTTGAATTGTACTGTTCCCACTTCCCCCAGTAAGTTTATATGCTGAGGTCTTTAACCTTACTTGAACACAATAAATTAGAAAACCAACACAGATCCCAACTCAGTTAGGGGATAGAGTAGTAGCTCAATGATACCTCCTTTGCCTAACATGTATGAGGTCCTGGGTTCAATCTCTGGCACTAGACAAACCAACTACTAGAAGATACCTCTAAGACAACTAGGGAAATGTGTCAAAAAGCTGGAACCATAAAAGGAAAATATAACTAACCTTTGCTAAGAGATAGAACTTTCTGTTTCTCAATAGACATAAAAAAAGAACAACGGGTATGTCACAGAATGAAACTTTTCCAATTCATTTACCCAAAACACGCTGTGTATGTATAATGCACCCCACACTTATCAAACTACAAACTCCTAAAAGACGCTGTAGAGTCACAGCTTCTGGTACAGACTACAAAGTACTAACACTCAAAGTTTTATTTTACTCATATTTACTTATTTTTCTGAGTTTGTTCATGAGTAAGTGTGTGTGTGTGTGTGTGTGTGTGTGTGTGTGTGTAAGAGGACAACATGAGGAAGTTGGTTCTTTGCATCATGAGGATTTCAGGGATGGAACTCACACATCTGGCTGGACTACAAGCACCTTTATCAGACAAGCCATCTTACCAAAGCTTTCAAAGTTTTTCCTTTAAATATACCTTCACATTGTACATTTCCCAGTATTCACATGTTTAATTTTCTGTTTATTTTTGCTATATGTTAACATTTCAATTTTGCTTCAGTAAATGTTAAATTTCTACTAAATGTTAATTAGTTACTATTATAATACTAGTTAGCTCACAGTGTAAATATTTGGTAGACTATTTGTTAAATAATACATAGCCACATTAAGCAAACTAATACTAAGATTACACACGCAGGCATGCATGCACGCATGCAACTTTTCAAGCTAGGTATGGTGGCACATGTCTTTAATCCCAGCCCTCTGGAGTTAGAGGCAGGAGGATCTCTGTGAATTCCAGGATAATATGGTTTAACACAGAATTCCAAGTCAAGGCTATATACAAACATACAACAACAAACCAAACAACTTCTCCATTCAGAAACCAATATTAATACAAGGTGCACTGGGAAAGACTTAGGCTAGTAAAAGCCTAAATAAGGCAAAATAGTCCACACAATGGTAGTCTTTAGTCATTCAACAGTGATCTACAATATGCCAGATTCCATGGCAAGTAACTAGAAAATGCTGAGTCCAAGCAAACACATCTCTGCTTCATGAAACTTATACTGTAGTAAAAGCAGAAGATACTAGGCAAGGAATCTCATTCAGTTGAAGAATTACAAGTATATGTAAACTCACAAAAGAAATCTGACTTGGCAGGGCAGTGGTGGCGCACACTTTTAATCCCAGCACTCGGGAGGCAGGCGGATTTCTGAGTTCAAGGTCAGCCTGGTCTACAGGACAGCCAGGGCTATACAGAGAAACCTTGTCTCAAAAAAAGAAAAAGAAAAGAAAAGAGAAAGAAAATGAAAAAAGAAACCTGACTTGGACACAGAGAACAGATAAGTATCTGCAGCCAGAAAGATGGCTAACTAGGGGCTGAAGAGGTGCTCACTGGTGAAGAGCACACATTAAAAACAATTAACAAAAACAAGATGGCTGTGCCAAAACCAGAGGATGAAGGGACAGCCATTCCACACAGCAGAGAAAGGACACACACAAAGGAAAGGCAGAACCTGGGGTACCTGAAAGAACACCAGAGCCATGGTATTCATGCAGAGGTAAGCACAGGCAGGGCGAAGAAATGGTTGGGCCAATACTGCAAGGGACCAGAGGGGCAAGTTAAGATACTTGACCTTTCATCCCAAGAACAGTCAAATGCTACATTTTAATCAAGAAGACGATAAGATGACTTTTGTTCAGATATGTGCTTCGGAAAAAAAGAAGCAAAAGAAAGCAAAGCAGATGCAGAGACGACAGCACAATGGATCATTGCTGGTTTTCATGGACTAGGTGGACTGCAGCATGTGAACAAATGAAGAGAAAGAAACACACTGCCATAAGCATCAAGTGGTAGCTTTGAGGAGTAGTTGAGAGGGAAGATTCATAGGCAGAATGATGATGTGTTTTAGTTTGCCTAGAGTCTTGCTTGGTGTTAACAGCAACTTCTCACAAGTACTGTAGAGTCTGCAGTAAGTTAAATGCCACCCACTTCCTAGAAGTCTGGCTTACACCAACTGAATAAATGACATTGTTCTCTACCAAGCTACAGAACAATGGAAAAGGCTTTGTGGCAAACATTTTGGATAAATTTCAAAAGTCCTTTAAGGACACTCATGTGGATAAAAAGTATGTACACACATACAAATTAAATTGGCCTAGCATGCATGAGATTGTTCATATGAAAAACTGAAAGAGAAAAGAATGCAGCAGGGAAACTGGAGAGATGGCTCATTGATTAACACCCTCCTAGGGCTGGAGAGACTGCTCAGCAGTTAAGAGCACAGACTGCTCTTCCAGAAGTCCTGGGTTCAGTTCCCAGCAACCACATGGTGGCTCGCAATCATCTGTAATGGGATCTGATGTGCACTTCTGGTCTGTCTGAAGACAGCTACAGTGTATTCATATAAATAAAATAAATAAATCTTAAAAAAAGAAAGAAAAGAAAAAAGAAAAAGAAAAGAACACCCTACTGCTCTATTTGAGGACTAGAGTTCAAATCCCAGTACCAAGATTGGGCAGCTCACAAGTGTCTGAAACTCCCGCTCCAAGGGGATCTGATGTCCCCTTCCGACCTCCATGGGCACTGGCAAGCACATATACAAATAAAATAAATCTAAAAGAGAGGAAAAAAAGGACAAAGGCTTGATCTTTGAAAAACTTTAAATAACAACCAAGACAGAAAAACGAATTCCAGGAAAATAATTTAAAAACATCACATTACAAATGTACTGTAATTATAAGGGGAGATTGCTTCAAAGCAGGAGAGTAATGGAGTTAAACAACCCACATGAAGACAATCTGGAAAGTCAGAAACTATCTGATGGACTTATGACAGTAGCTGATGATCAGAAGTCAGATAGGATCTGGCTCAAAAGTAAGTACAATGAGGGCTGGCAAGACGGTTCAGAGAGTAAAGGCACTTGCTGACCTGAATTTAATACCTGGAACCCACATGAGAGAAAGCAAGCTCCACCATGGACTACCCATACATTCTTTACAAAAAAGCCAAGGGCTCAGTGGTTAAGCACTTGCATAGCCCATAATACCCTGGGCTCAACTTTCCACACCACCCAAAATCAAAACTACAGCAACAACAACAACTACCACCACCACCACCAGATTACAAAAGTAGAATTTAAAGCAGGGTGTGATGATGCATGCTTCAAGATGAGGTAGGAGGATAAACAGAAAGTTCAAACTAGCCTTAGATGTCCTATCCTTAAAAGCAAAACAAAACATAACTGAAAGGGAGGAAATAGTACCAGCAGGTTTAAACAACAATTCTTTCACTTCTGTCTATGGGGAAGATGGAGTAGGTATAGATACAAACTCCCCTGGACCAGAATGTCACCCTGAATTAAAGAGAGTGAGAATAATTAACAAAGAAAATACATTCAAGAGGGTTATTTATTTTAAAAAAAGTTTAAGTGCATACTCCTCCTTTATTGTCATTTAAAAATTGCATTAATTTGTTTACTTATTTGGGAAGGAGGGGGGTGCAAGCATGCCATAGCATATCTGTAGAGGTCACAGTGCGAGTTGGTTCTCTCCTAGCATCCAGATCCCAAAGGTTGATCTCAGGTCAGCAGGCTTGGCTCCACTTCACTTGCTCAGCTTTCTTTCTTCTAGGTGTTCTGGGCTCATGCCTCACTGAGCTACTTCCCAGCCCTGCTCTCCTGGTGTCTCAGTTTCTGATGTGACCAGCAGAACACACGCACAATGACGTTCTCTGGTAAGCAGTACTAGAGCAAGGCCCCAGTGATTTAGAAAACCATGTATTTTAGGAATTGTGTGGCAATGTTCCATCCGTAACCACAGATATCACTATAAGTCATTACCAGGGTAGTTGCCATTTACACTGACCATAACTTTTTAATGAAATACATTATCTTGTCCTTTGACTGAAAGTAAAACCATACTTTGTGTGACTGATGAAAGGTGACATTCACACACCTTTGGTGAAGATTATTTATTTCTTCATCCTTACGATTTATCTCCACTCTGGCAGTTTTGATAAGTGCTGAGATATTCTTCTTAAGAGACTGGTTTTCATTTTTTAAGTTCAAGTTCTAAAACACAGATAAGACACATTAACAGACCCAAAATGTATAGAACTGTCAAAAGAACTACTTGTAGTTGCTAGTTGTTGTGAGGTTTTTAAAGATAAAGCTTGAGTATACAGCCTACAATAGACTTGAACTTGCTTGATCCTCCTGCCTCAGTCTCCAATGTGGAGATTACTGGTACATGCCACCCTACCCAGCTTTCTACTCATTGTTGCATACTAACTAATGCTAGGTATGATACATTTTATCTTATGTAACTTAGATGCAGCTCTCTAAGAATAGTTTCCCTACTGCTGAGATGCAGAAGCTGAGATTCTGAGATGACACGAGTCCCAGGAAAGAACCATCTGACAGGACATTCTTCAGACAAGTATTGTAAAAGCAGTAACACAAGCAACAAGTTCTGCCTGGACCATTATACTGAAGTTTTAGTTTCAATAACTACTCAGTTTTAATAACTAAAATATGATCTGCCAGGTGTAGTGGTGTATACTTTTAGTCCCAGCACTCAGGAGGCAGAGGCAGGCAGATACTCTGAAAGTTAGAGCCAGCCTGGTCCACATAGAAAGTTTCAGGCCAGTCAGAGATACATAGTGAGACCATGTCTTAAAACAAAAAAACAACAACAACAAAAAAACCACTAAGAAATGCTAAGCATTACCTGTTTAAAAAACTAGTCATGCAAAGATATGTTGGTTTTCATATAGATAAAGACAGAATCTAAAGCTGGTTTTTTCAGGGAAAGAAAAACCAAGAGAAACACATTTACAAAAAAAGTAGACAGAACACTGTCACATTCTTTATTTTTTGCAGCACAATCATAAAAAGAACCATTCTGACAACTGTGAATCATCATTTTTTTTTCCTAAAAACAATAAATAAATAAAAATCTTAATCTTTGTTCCTCAAAACTATCTTCGTTTAGCTGTGTGTGGTATCACATGCCTTTAGTGCAAGCACTTGGGAGGCAGAAGCAGGCAGAGTTCTGAATTCTGGGCCAGACTGGTCTACACAGGAAGGTCCAGGCCAGCCAGGGCTGCACAGTAGGACCATTTCAAACAAAAGAGAACTACCCTCTTTTAAGCGACCCACTTCTAAACTTAACACCCAATTATCAATTTGTCCAACAGATCATTTATGTCAATGTCATTTTAACTTTGAAGTTTTCCTATAATCCTTTCATGAATCAAGAAAAAATTAAAATAGTAAAATGACACATTTTTTTAAAGTGGAGAGATATAGACATGTCCAAGGTTTATTGTATGCATGTAGGAAATTGTCAAAGAATAGGTGGAATTTTTACACATACAAAGAAATGTCAGATGATGCATGTTTAGCTCACATGATAGAGACCCAGGCCTTGGGTTCAATCCCTAGCAAATAGGAAAAAATAAGCTGCCAATACTTTACCACCTTAATTGCTAATGCAAAACCCACAATGAACAATGGTTGTGGAATGACTTAAGATTAACAAACCTCTTAAAATACAGAACACAACAGGGTATGCAATCAGCATGACCCAGGTCTGAGTCAAGTTATTTTTCTGCGTCAATGACTGGCAGGCATATTACAGCAACAATATGAAATAGCTGGGTCATGGAACAAACTGGCTATGCTGGGGGTTTGGGGGAAGGCCTCAGCAATATAAAATAAAGGGCTGCCTGGGAAGATAACTCAGTGAAGAGCTAGGCACACATGTGTGAGGATGTAAGTCTGATTCCTCAGAATTCACATGAAAAGCTATCTTGGGTTGTATATGCTTATCACCTCAGCACTGGAAAAGTGGAGAGGGTGGATCCTGGGGGTTGCTAGCATGCTGCCTAGCCTACTTGCTGAGATGCAGGCCAGTGAGAAACTATGTCTCAAAAGACAAGGCAGATGGTACCCGAGGAACAACATCCAAGGATGATCTCTGACTTTCAGATGCAAGTGCAAACAAGTGCACTCACACCCATTCCCTCCTGTGTGCACACACTCACACATAAATGTTAATGAGGAAGACATAACCATACCTGTGTCTGTATTTCCTTAAACCTTTTCATCAGATCTTTCATTTGCTGCTGACATTTCCCATATTCTATCTGCAACTGTAAAACACAAAAGGATTAATTTAAGCATTATTGTACTTTCTTCGCTTAAATGACATTTAAAATTGGGGGTGGTGGGAATCAATGTAATCATAGGTAATTTAGTCAGATCATATTGTATTCTGTTGTTGCTGTTGTTATTGTTTCCTAGACATTATCTCCAGATGCAGGCCAGGCTGCTTCACTATTGAGCCTCCTGTCTCAGCCTCCACAGCACTGTGTACCACCATGCTTGCCTAGATTATTGGTCTTTAAATTTCAGCCTATTCATGGTACATTTTGATAAGCTTCATAGTGTAACTTTGAACCTTAATGTTCAAATATACTGTTACAAGAAATTTGTGGCATGTAGGTCTCAGGACACAATATATATTAATATAAATCGTGAAAAAAAAATAAAACGTTATTACTATACTGACAGTCTACTATAGTTTTATATATATTCAGATACTTAAGTTCAGTTAAATAAAATTGTAACTGAATTTTAGACATGTATTCAGAAAGTATTTCTTGGAAAAACAAATCAGAGACAGAAATTGCCTTAAATACTCTTAATTTAAGAACTAATCCCTAAACACAGACAGTTCAATAGTAAGCTCTAGCTGTCTCTCCAGGACCTACAAAAATAAGTAAACATTCTCAATATCAGAGACAATTCATACGTCATTGTATGTTGCCTCCTTCGCAGTTCCTTCCTCAGTCAGGATCTCTTCATACAAATCTAAACAGTTTCTGAATGACACACAGGATCTAGCAGTACTGTCTGAAAACAAACAAACACTTACATTAAGATACTTGTTAGGATTTTTGTGAGTTAGTTTTATCAAAACATTTTAGTAAGCATAAAGAATGGTTTGTTATTTTTATATTTTCTACATGTATACCATTATTCTTCCTGTTAGAATTCTTGATGTTGCTTCTACTTCAAAGGGTTATTACATTTCTCCTCACCAGCATTTCCTACAGCCTATGCCAGTTTCACAGATGATGGCAAGAATGCCACATTGTATAAAGTGGCTGTTCCAATGAATCCAGTGTGACAATTATCTCTGTTACAAAACACTGATAGATCTGATTGTGGAAATAGCTATTAATTGGACAGGTGGTGAGACACTCCATTACCATCCTTACTGATGCATCTAAAAACACAGTAACAGTACTCTCTGTGAAAGCACAGGCAGACATGCATAGTTAACAGCACAAGTGGCATTCTTACTGACGCATTTGAAGATACTCATAGAAATAGTACTTTCTGTGATAGCAAAGACAGGGATGCGTATCCTCCAGCACCAGTTGCCATTTCAACGGTATGAAATATTTTTTTGCATAATACCTAATTAACCTTGAGTCACAGATTGATAACATTAATAATTAATATTAATAATTAATAATCTCTGCTAATATGTTCTGATTAAGTTTTGGGCCAAAAAGTAATTACCTCAGTGGAACCACTTCAAAGATATTTGAGAGCTGTGCAAGAGCCATTAACAGTAAAACTAACACAGCAAACCAACCAAACAAAATGAGACAGTTTTATGAAATGTACATACCAGAAACAGCACTGTCCAACCCAGCATATATGTCCAATGAGCCTTCATCATTATTTTTAAGAGGAGAGGCTGCAAAAATAGCAAAGACTAGTTAAAACTGGCTTATGGGCTGAGGTGTTTTTTGTTTCAATTTCTACTTGGAAAGACAAGGAAAGGAATATATTATTTCTGCTTTAAAGCATGAGACAACGGTCTGGGTGGTGGCGGTGGTGGCAGCACACACCTTTAATCCCAGCACTTGGGAGGCAGAGGCCAGACTGGTCTAAAGAACTACTTCAAGGACAGCCAAGGTCACACAGAGAAACCTGTCTTGAAAAACAAACACACAACAAACAAAGAAGAAAAAAGAGGAAGAGGAGGAGAAGAAAAAAGTCAAAGTTTGTATGTGCTTATCAACAAAAGAATTTTGATGTAAAGATTTATAAATTGACTACCTCAAATTCAGACTTAAAAAATTCACTTTTAAAAGTGTATGGAGCTAGGAGAGATGGTTCTTATGAGCTTGCAAAGGACCTGAGCTTGGTCCCCATCACCCGTGTTAGGAGGCTCACAGACACAGCTCTAGCTCCAGGGAATCAGATGCCTTTTTCTGACTTCTGGGTACCGACACACATATCTATACACATACCTTCACCGACACATTCACTTACACCTAATTAAATTTTTTAAAAAATCTCTTGTAGAATAAAAATCTACTAGTTCTAGTGCTGAAGAGACAGCTCAGCAGTTAAAAGCACTTGTATGTTTCCAAAGGATCCAAACTCAGTTCTCAGCACTCACATCAGATGGGTCAACACCTTCACTCAGGTATATGTACACACTTGTACAAATCTTTGAAACCTGCGTAACGAGGCTTTAATTCCAACAGTAATAAGCTACTTTCCATCTTCATATACCACTATAAATGCTGAACTAAATATTAAAGCTACCAAGGAGTAGATGCTCTTCCAGAGGATTCGGGTCAGATTTCCAGCACCTACATGGAGTCTTACAACCATCTATAAATCTATTACCAGGGGATTTGATACTGTCATGTAGCCTATAGACACCAGGCATGTACATAGTACAGACATATATACGGACAAAATACTCATATACATAAGATAAATAAATAAAAGAAGATAGCTCTAAGTCCTTCTTCCCTTTATCACATAATATTGTTGAAAGACAGGTCTGTACTAGAGCTCTACAACTGTGAAGTAGATGTTCAACCGAAGGCCCACAGGTCACCCGCATCCTGGGATAGCTAAGAATGCAGCCTGACACATCTGTAGGTGGCATCCTCATGTTGAAACGTCAACAGATTAGACAACCCTTCTAGTCTTATAGGCTTGGAAACCAGAGGAGAGGCTCTAAGAAAGTAGCAACTGCGGGTGAGAGAGCAAATTCAGAAAGCCAATGACAGGACGCCCAAATTGTGCCTTAGACACCTGTGTAACACTCAAAGAGAACTCCTAAAAGACACCAAAAGCCAAAATACCTAGACAGAGATTTCAGCTCCTCCAACTACAGGGGAAGTGTAAGCGAAAATTCAGCCAAGTCAAATATCTGTTGAAATAAATGCAGAATGGGAACAGAATCCCAAGTCCCCACCCAGCGTTAGTTAGACTGTAACTAATGCAATCCAAATTTAGTAAACCTCACCAGAAAAATAGAAACAATTAAAAGAACCAACTGGGGCCAGGCATGGTGGCACACACTTTCAATCCCAAGACTTGGGAGCAGTTGGTCCACATAATGAGTTTCAGGACAATCAGAGCAACATAGTGAGACTCAGTCGCAAAACAACAACATCAAAAAATTGGCTGAGCATGGTGCTACATACTTTTACTCCTAGCACTTGAAGGCTAGCCTGGTATACACAGCAAGTTCCAGGCCAGTCAGCCCTACGAAGTAAGATCTCATCTTAAAAAACAAAACAGGTGAATCGGTAAGAGTTCAAGGCCAGCCTGGTCTACAGAGTGAGTTCCAGGACACCCAGGGCTACACAAGAAACCCTGTCTTGAAAAACAAAAGCCAATCAGCCAACCAACCAAACAAACAAAAAGAACCAACTGAAAACTCTAAAACAGAAAGCTACATAATAATTATAATATCATTATCAGATATACTTGACTGTGAACTACACTCATTAGTATAAACTACTCAATTTTTTTTAAAATAAATCTGTAAAATAGAGGGAAAGAGGGGGAAAGCCTTTAGAAATTTTATAGGGGACTAGTGATGTCTCAGTAGGGAAGAACACCGGCTGCTCTTACAGATAAGATGATCTGGGTTTGATTTCCAGAACATACATAGTGGTTGACAATCTATATTTCCAGTTCTGGGGATCTGAAGCCTTCTTCTGACCTCTGGAGACACCAAGCATACACATAACAAACATTCAGATACACGTGCATTACATGCAGACAAAATACAAATTAAATAAAGTGAATAAAGTTTAATAAAAGAGTTCTACAGAATAATGTCAAAATCTCACACAAGACATACTGGAGTCTAGAAATAAAAAAGGATAAAGGGAAACATGATACCATGGTAACACTAAAAGAAGACCAGCAATGATAAAAGTTATCCTCCTAAATGCTTTTAATTTCTTTAAGATAAGACTCTTTAAAGTAAAAGCATCATACTGTTGAGCTAATTCTGTACAGACAACATATTTGAATTATCATGACACTCCTAACAATGACCAAGACACAGGACAACGTAACTATATCTAAAAGATGACAATTTCTTAAACAACCAACAATAATGCAAAGCAGTATAACCCAAAAGTACACATATAAAGATTAAAATGAAATTCAAAAGCACACTGAAAATAGAGTGTATGGCAGTCTTCCATTATTTAAATATACAGGTTACAGTGGTAGAACACTTGCCAGTATGTACAAGGCCCAGAGTTCAATTCCCAGCAGCACAAAAATAAAAATAAATAAGAAAAAAGTAGATCTGTGAAGGGTTTTGAGAGTAATGCACGAAGATAAAAGGCAGCTATATCCAGTAAGTGAGAATAACAATGTCATTTTTGCCCTTTAAAACTACTAGTTAGTGTGATACACATTTGTGAGAGTTTGGAGAGATAGCTCAGCAGTTAAGACCACCTCTTGTTCTTATAGAGGACTATGGTTTAGATCCCAGGACCCATATCTGGCTCACAACCATCCATAATTCCAGTTCCATGGTACCTAACCTCCTCCTCTGGCCTCAAGGACCCCAAGCATGCCCATGAAGCACAGACATATGATGACAAAACACTCATACATTGACAGACAGACAGACAGACACACACACACACTACACACAAGCTTTATTTAAAAGTTTAAACATTTGTGAATTTAGGTAGAAAAATGAAGGTATTCATTATATTATACTTTGAATTTTTCTGTTGATTTAATTTGTTTGTGTTTTGAGAAAAGGTTTTTCTATGTAGCCCTGGCTATCCTGGAACTCCCTCTGTAAACCAAGCTGGCCTCAAACTCAGGAATCTCCTTGCTTCTATTTTCTGAGTGCTGGGATTAAAGGTGTACACCACCACTGCCTAGCTTTTTAAAAGGAAAACCCTACAATATAATTATAAAAGCAATGTAACAAGTTGAAACTACATTAGCAAAAACAAGTAACAACTATTCTACCCACAGTGTGTTAATGATGCTGATGGGACAGGAGCCCATCCATGTCTACCAACATTAACTTTTAAAAACACAATGAAGAACTGACTAAGAGATACTCAAGCCCAGTAAAACAACTACAATGCAAGCCTTACCTTTAAGCTTCAGAGAATGCTATAGAAGAGAGGGCTGGAAAGATTGTTAAGAGCCAGAAAACTAGGACAACTGCTGTAAGACTGTTTCCTATATATTACAGGGAAGCTGTACCTGTTTTTTTTTTTTTAAAACAAAACAAACAAACAAACAAAACACACAAAAATATGGCTGTGCCTAAACAAGACCTGAAAAATGACCTTTTTGACATGCCAACATAGATGGGTAAATCTCATAAGGCCCAACTCCCACAAAAATCAATGACTGCTGAGAACAAGAGAAGGACCCTGAGAGGTTGTCCAATCCCAAGCAGTCAGTCCTTAAACATACACATATAAGCAATACTAAAAGAATTCAGCAGGGTATGGGTGTGTGGCCGTAACTAAAGAAAAGGTAATAAAGTTAGGAGTGGGTGATAGATATGGGAGGAGTTAACACGTGTGTGTGTGTGTGTGTGTGTGTGTGTGTGTGTGTGTGTGTGTGATAAATACAGCACAGAAGTTACAAACCTACATATCACTACATTTGACATGTAAGATATCTCTATTTAGGGCTGAGGATGCAGCTCACTTGGCAGTATTTCCCTAGCATGCATAAGGCTTGGACTCCCCTTCCCCTAATCCCCTGCAAAACAGCTCTTATTACCATGTTTCATGTCACTGTTCAGCCCAAACCTTTCCCTCCTTCCTCTGCCCCTCCTTTCCCCTCTCTTCTCCATGTCAAGGTCTCCCATATATCCCAAGCTGGCCTCAGAACTCAGTTCTCCTGCCTCCCAAGTGCTCAAATTGTGGTCACGTTCCACCACATCCAGGAATGGACAATTAAATCCAGTTAATTATCAATCATGACTACCAATGCTTCCCTAAACAATAATAAATAATAACTTCATTTATTAAAAATATTTACTTCAAAGTCAGACAGTGGTGGCACTTGTGTTAAATCCCAACACTTGGGAGACAGAGACAGGCAGATCTCTTGAGTTCCTTTGAGGGCAGCCTTGTCTAGAGTGAAATTCAGGATAGTCAGGGCTACACCGAGAAATCCTGCCTCAAAAACACCAAAACAAAACAAACAAACAAACAAATTTTACCTCAAAAGTAACAAATATCTTTTTGGAATATGACAATAGAGAGTATGACCTATCATGTCAGCAAAACTGCTACCTTGACTACTTACATTTAAAGACTTAAAAACACAAGAAAGGTCAGCTAGGGGATAAAGAGATGGTTCAGTGGCTTAGAACAGTTGCTGTTCTTACAGATCAGGTTCAGTTCAAGCATCCACATGGTGGATCACAACCACTTGTAATTCCAGTTCCAAGGGATCCAACACCCTCTGGACTCCTTGGTCACCAGGCATGCACATTATACATATACATACATGCAGGCAAAACACTTATAATGTAAAAATAAAAATATCTTTTTGAAAAAAAGAAAGAAAAAAAGAAAAGAAAGAGAGAGAGACAGAGAGAGAATAAAGTCAGTCAGGCACAGCGATTTGTGCCTATAGGCCTAGCTACTTAGTTGCCTGAGGCAAAAGGATCACTTGAGCCTAGGAGTTCTAGCCCAGTGTCAAAGCATTGTGAGCTCTCCAAACTACACAAAAAGAGTACAGATATAGCTAAGGAGCAATGTGCGGAGTAGCCAAGTATATAACCCTGTGTTTGATTTTCAGCACTATAAAAACAAAAAATAAAAAGGTTCACGTTTACTAAGTACTCCTATGTTCCAAATATTTTGCTATGTTAAGTCACTCATGTACAAGAAGAAAAGTTGAGGATCATTTTCCATAAGAATAAGTAAATAATTTTATAATTGAGATCAAGTGAGGTTAGGGCTATCACTGTGACAGAGTATGTGCCTAGCAATTGAAAGAGTAAGTAAATTCAGAGAGACAACTGAGAGTTCTTACCAGGACAGACATCAAACAAACCCGTTCCATCACCATTGTCATCATCTGCTGCCATGGTCCTATATCCTTTTCATAGGTGCCATCTGCGGTATTAAGCATAAAGATTCCCACCATTAGAATAGCTTCGACTTACAAAGCAACCTTCTAATTTGAGCACACTGAATAATTTCATTCTCATTTTTAAAAAAAAGCCTAATATTTTCTGAGCAAAAGTCTAAACTATAAAATGAAACTCTGGCTTCAGGTCTGGGCCAGAACCCTGAGCAGACCTTGGGCTTGAACTCCTCAGCCAGTCCCACAACACCCAGAGAAAGCTCCACTCCTTGGCCCTCTAACATGCCCAGGATCACAGGATTACAGGATCAGAGGTGAGGAGGACTCAACATCTATCCCAACACTAATAGTAACTGGGACCAGCGGGATCCAGGGACTCAGGGTCCCAGGAACCCCACTGGAACAGTGGCAAGGGTTCCTTCCAGTCTGGGCTGGTGCCCTGAGCAGACCTTGGGTTCGAACTCCTCAGCCAGTCCCACAACACCCAGAGAAAGCTCCAATCCCAAGTGCTCTAACATGCCCAGGATCCCAGGAGCTTGGTCACACCAGGATCGCAGGGTTACAGAGGCAGCTTGACTCCCAGGATCTCTGTCACACCCAGGATCTCAGGATCTCAGGATCCCTGAGAGAGCTGGTCTCTGAGGAGTTCTGACACAACCAGGATCACAGGAAGATAAAGGGCAGGTAGCACTAGAGATAACCAGATGGCAGGAGGCAAGCGCAAGAACATAAGCAACAGAAACCAAGGTTACCTGGCATCATCAGAACCCAATTCTCCCACCATAGTAAGTCTTGGATACACCATCACACCAGAAAAGCAAGATTCGGATCTAAAATCACTTCTCATGATGATGATAAGAGGACTTTAAAAAGGACATAAATAACTCCCTTAAAGAAATACAGGAGTGCACAGGTAAACAGCTAGAAGCCCTTAAAGAGGAAACACAAAAATCCCTTAAAGAATTGCAGGAAAACACAACCAAACAGGTAAAGGAATTGAACAAAACCATCCAGGATCTAAAAATGGAAACAGAAACAATAAAGAAATCACAAAGGGAGACAAACAGGGAGACTGAAAACCTAGGAAAGAGATCAGGAGTCATAGATGCAAGCATCACCAACAGAATACAAGAGAAGAGAATCTCAGGTGCATAGAAAACATTGACATAACAGTCAGAGAAAATATAAAATGCTCCTAACACAAAACATCCAGGAAATCCAGGACATGATGAGAAGATGAAACCTAAGGATAATAGGTATAGAAGAGAGTGAAGATTCCCAACTTAAAGGGCCAGTAAATATCTTCAACAAAATTATAGAAGAAAGCTTTCCTAACCTAAAGAAAGAGATGCCCATGAACATACAGGAAGCCTACAGAACTCCAAATAGACTGGACCAGAAAAGAAATTCCTCCTGTCACATAATAATCAAAACACCAAATGCACTGAACAAAGAAAGAATACTAAAAGCAGTAAGGGAAAAAGGTCAAGAAACATATAAAGGCAGATCTATCAGAATTACACCAGACTTCTCACCAGAGACTATGAAAGCTGGAAGATCCTGGGCAGAGCTCATATAGACCCTAAGAGAACACAAGTGCCAGCCTAGGCTACTATACCCAGTAAAACTCTCAATTACTATAGACGGAGAAAACAAGATATTCCAGGACAAAACCAAACGTACACAATATCTTTCCACAAATCCAGCCCTACAAAGGATAATAGATGGAAAACACCAATACAAGGAGGGAAACTACACCCTAGAAAAAGCAAGAAAGTTATCTTCTTTCAACAAACCCAAAAGAAGATAGCCACACAAACATAAAAATAACATCAAAAACAACAGGAAGCAACAATCACTATTCCTTAATATCTCTTAACATCAATGGACTCAATTCCCCAATAAAAAGTCATAGACTAACAGACTGGATATATAAACAGGACCCAGCATTTTGCTGCATACAGGAAATGCACCTCAGTTACAAAGACAGACACTACCTCAGAGTAAAAGGTTAGAAAACAATTTTCCAAGCAAATGGTCCCAAGAAACAAGAGGAAGTAGCCATTCTAATATTGAATAAAATCAACTTTCAACCAAAAGTTATCAAAAAATATAAGGAAGGACACTTTGTACTGGTCAAATAGAATATTTAAAGGAGCCGGGCAGTGGTGGCGCACGCCTTTAATCCCAGCACTTGGGAGGCAGAGGCAGGCGGATCTCTGAGTTCAAGGCTAGCCTGGTCTACAGAGTGAGTTCCAGGACAGCCAGGGCTACACAGAGAAACCCTGTCTCGAAAAACCACAAAAAATTAAAGGGTAACTTCAGCAAGTGTTATAGGTTTCTGATGAATCTCAGTGTAATGGACTTGGGAAATACAAAGGAGGTATGTGATTTTTATGTTCACATTAGGGAGGTGAGTCCTGTATATTTTAGAAGACTAATATTTATTTTCTCTGAATTTAGTCAGTTGCCAAAACCTACTGAAACAAGTAACATTTAACGTGTGACTTATGAGATTAGGTTATGTGCTATTTTGACTGAAGTCAACTTTCCTTTGTCATTTCAAAAGAGAAAAGATGAATGGCCTATAAAACTGTAAGAGTTGATCTGTCAGAAATAATTTCCAGTTGCATAATGTTTTTACAAAGTGATTTATTTTAATCATATTTATAATGTGAAAGTATAATATTGGCTTCTAAAGTTTTAGCCTAGAAAATAGCATTTTAATTATTATAGAATGTCTACAATTTCATTATTACTTCTCTATTTAACTTTGACATGTTTCTCATAATTCACCATTGTATATAATACTGTGATAGATAGCCCACATACATATTTTTGTCAACATAAATTCCTAGAAATGAAAAAAAAAGAAACTCTGAAAGTCATTAGTATAGATAGGCCATGAACAAAAGTAAATTACACTAATTTTATAAAATAGGCCAAATAATGCTAGTATCTACCAGACCCTGAATTGGCCCCCATCATCACATGGGGAAAAAAAAACTCAAAACACAAATTAACTTTTGCACTAAAATAAGAACCATCAGCACTAAAAACATACTCATAAAACATATTCATAACAAGAGATACAAATGCTATCCCCCACGGATCATGGGGAAAAGCCTGACAACCTAAAATCCATCGATTCTCAGAACCCATGTTGGAAAGAGTGAACCAATTCCAGCAAGCACATGCCTGCCCTCACACACACACACCACCCATACAAACACAACACCAATAAATAAAACATTGAAAATAAAAAAGATGCATTCAAGCTGGGGTTTGACTCAACAATAGAACACTTGCAAGCACTCTATAAGTAGTGCCAAAAATAAACAAACAGGAGGGAAACACACAGGCTGGAAAGACTCTCAGCAGGTAAAGCGCTTGTTGTGCAAGCCTGATGACTCAAGTTCAATCCTGAAAACCTATGTAAAGGCAAGAGAGAACCAACTCCACCAAGTTGTTCTCTGTCCTGTATGGGCTCTCATTAACATGCCATGCGCATACTTGCACTCACATCACCAAAGCACAAGGGGGCACGCACACACGCGTGTACACACAAATATATGATTTTTTAAAAAGAAAGACAAATGCCCATGCACATATGCATAGAAAACTGGGCAAAAGGTACATTTTAAAAACTTTTATCTATTGATTAGGGAGTTGTGCATATGTGCCATGGTGTACAAATATGGATGTTTGATGTCAACCTTCATGAGTCTATTCTCTCTTTACACCATGTGGGTCCTGAGTACTGAACTCATGTCATCAAGCAAGAAACAAACCCAGACTTTTTCTTTTTTAATTGCTTTTAGAAGGTCAGTGAGTTGTCTTAGTAAAGATGTTTGCTACCAAGCCTCATGACCCACCCCCCCATGACCAACATGGTGTAAAGACCATTCCACAATACACAGGTGTATGCATTGCATTTAGAGCTATGCCATGAACCTGTAACGTGAGTACTGTAGAGGCCGAGTCAGAAGGACTAAGAGTTTGAAGCCATTTTTGTTCACATAGAAAATTCCAGGTCAGTCTATGCTACATAGCAAGACTCTATCTCAAAATAAATACATAAACAAAATAAAGCAAGCAAGCCCCTTTTTCTCCGTTTGTTTTTTCAAAACATGGTTTTACTGTGTAGCTCTGGCTGTCCTGGAACTCACTCTGTAGAACAGGGTAGCCTGGAACTCAAAGATCTGCCTGCCTCTGCTTCCTGTGTGTTGGGATTAAAGGCATGTGCCACCATCGCTCAGTAATAAATAAGCTTTTAAAATGATTTTTAGAAAGTTTAAAAATAAATAAGCTTTTAAAATGATTTTTAGAAAGTTTAAATTCAGTGGTAATAAAGGAAAGGCAAATGAAGAAAAAAGATGTTATGTGTCTAGAGAAGTACTGAAAGCCAGGCTTGGAGGCAGAGGCAGAGGCAGGTGGATCGTTGTCAGTTCTAGGTTAGCCAGAGCTACAACACCCCCCCCCAACCCCCTGGACAGGAGGAGGGAAGGGGGCACTTCAAGAAGAATCCACACAATAGCACTGGCCACACACAGCACAGAGCCACACACAGCAACCCTGAGAGAGAATCTGGACTTGCATGCAGATCTTTACTCTCTCCACCCTACCTTTTATCTCAAACAGCCACTTTGTTTCTCAAGGTCTTAAGCCTGGTTTTCTTCATTCTGTGCAAAATTAAACAAACATAAAACAAGCCAGAGCCATAAATCAGTCAGGATAAAATCTACCACAACCATCTGTAACTCCACTTTCAGAGGGTCTAAAGCCCTCTCTTGGAGTCCATGGACACCAGACATGCATGCAGTGCACAGCCGTTCATACACCCATACATACAAAATAATAAAAATAATCTTAAATCCGGGCAGTGGTGGTGCATGCCTTTAATTCCAGCACGTGGGAGGCAGAGGCAGGTGGATTTCTGAGTTCGAGGCCAGCCTGGTCTACAGAGTGAGTTCCAGGACAGCCAGGGCTACATAGAGAAACCCTGTCTCAAAAAAAAAAACCAAAACCAAAACCAAAAACAAAACCTTAAAGACATATTAGATTTCTTAATAAATAAATAAATATCCCCAAAAGTATATTTTGCCTTCTATAACCATTAAATTAGGATCCAGATATTCAACTAACTACAAATTTTTAAAAGAATTGTATCTGCTGGGCAGTGGTGGCACACACCTTTAATCCCAGCACTTGGGAGGCAGAGGCAGGCGGATTTCTGAGTTTGAGGCCAGCCTGGTCTACAGAGTGAGTTCAGGACAGCCAGGGCTACACAGAGAAACTCTGTCTCGAAAAACCAAAAAAAAAAAAAAAGAATTGTATCTGTATTGAGAGAGAGACAGAGACAGAGAGACAGAGACAGAGAGAGTGTGTGTGTTTGTATTAGGAGATGGGGAAGATGGCTCTGTGGTACAACATACTCAGCAAGCACAATGCTCTGGTTTCAATCCTTACTATCAAAACCAAATCAAACCAAACAAACAAAAAAGAAAAATTAAGAGAACTTTAACATATCACACCAGAGCAGAAATGGCTGCACGTGCAATTTCTAAAGTATTCTACGCTGTCACCCTCTTAGAACACAGGCAGCACGTCAGTCTCATTACTCCACAGCATCTTACTTTGATCATCCTCTTCCCTCTTAGAATGGTGATCCCAAAGAGCAACCACAGAAGAAATGGCCTTTGTGTACAGAAGAGCTAATCTTATCCATCAACACACTGAACTTATTACATTCAGCAACAACTACTACAATTGGCTTTAGTAAAACATGTGTATCTGTGTGGATAGTACATGCATGTACGCATGTTCATGTATGACCAGAGGGCCACGATGGGTGGGTGTCTTTCTTTTTTTTTTTTTTTTGGTTTTTCAAGACAGGGTTTCTCTGTGTAGCCCTGGCTGTCCTGGAACTCACTCTGTAGACCAGGCTGGTCTCGAACTCAAGAAATCCGCCTGCCTCTGCCTCCCAAGTGCTGGGATTAAAGGCGTGCGCCACCACTGCCTGGTGATGGGTGTCTTTCTTAACCTCTCTTCACCATATTTTTTAGACAGGGTCTCTATATCTGCTTACTCATTTGGCAAGACTAGCTGGGCACCAAACTCCAGGTATCCACCAGTCTCTGCCTGCCAGCACTCATATTACAGGCATGAGATGCCTGGCTGTTCACATGGATTCTAGTGATCTGAATGTATATCCACATGCTTAATCAGCAATTTATCAACTGAGCTACCTCCCCAGGCTCCCTAATTTGCTCTCGTAGATGACAGCCTACATCAGAAACACCTAGAAGAACTAAAATAAAAGACCAATATAGACCCTTTCCTCCAAGTTTTTGATTTAGTAATTCTAGGCTTAGAATTGATAATTTTATTGTGGATTACAATAGAGGTCCAGAGTTCTGTTCCCAGCACCAACATCAAGTGGCTCACAAGCACCTGTAACTCCAGCCCCAGGGGATCTGACACCCTCTTCTGGACTCCTAAGGCAGAGGCACCTACATGCACATACACCCCCCAGCCCCATATACAGTTTCAAAATAATAAGAATATTTAAACCAGTGTCATCAAACAACTTCCTACAACAGTCAAAATATTTTGTGTTATCAATAGAATAGCTATAAGCACAAGTAGCCACTGAGACATGAAATATGCACAATAAGATTGTGTATAATTAGTTTTCTGTTTCTGTTTTACAAGGTACAACAAACAGTGGCTTGAATAATGAAAAGTATTGTTATAGCTCTGGAGGTTAAAAAAATT
Source organism: Rhynchomys soricoides (assembly GCA_019843965.1). Taxonomy (NCBI): domain Eukaryota; kingdom Metazoa; phylum Chordata; class Mammalia; order Rodentia; family Muridae; genus Rhynchomys; species Rhynchomys soricoides. The sequence continues at coordinate 1,694,947 of JADRCH010000080.1, forward strand.
CTTACTGGTCTACAATCAAGGTGTTATCAGGGCCGTTTCTATGGAGGTTGAGAGAGGCTGTTCACATTTTCCAGTTTCTAAAAGCATCTGCATTCCTGGGCTGGAGCCTTTCTCCATCTTCAAAGTCTAAGGCCCCCATTTCCTTTCTTCGACAATATCTGCTTCTATAATTACATTTGCATGCTAGCCTGCCATGCTCTCTCTAGGTCCCTGTCATCATAAGGACAATCCTAACACCTCTCTTCCATTCTTCTCTCATTAGAAGCTAGGTGACGATTCTGTGATCACTTGAATACAGGATAATTCTCCTCACTTCAAAATCCTTGGTCATGAGATGTAGCCCAATCAGTAGAGTGCCTGCCTATCATACACAAAGCCTACCTACAATCCCAGCACTCAGGCAGACTCAGCTACTGAGGCCAGCCTGGATACATGACACTGCCTCATAGCAAAATCCTTAAACATATCTCTAAAATCTCTTGTTATATTTGCTTATATATTTACAGATGGCAGGTATGAAATCCGCTATCTTTCAGGGCCATAATGAATTGATTTTTCAATCCATTTTTTTTTGGGGGGGGAGGGGGAGGTGTCAAGACAGAGTTTTTCTATGTAGCTCCTGGCTGTTCTAGAACTCACTCTGTAGACCAGGCTGTCCTGGAACTTGAGATCCTCTTGACTCTGCCTCCTGAGTGTTGGGATTAAAGGCATGTGCCACCACTGCCCAGCTACATTTTAAATAATTTAAATAACAACACTGTAACCAACAGATACCAGTTAGACCACAGATGACCTGAAGGTAGGGATAGAGTTTCATATATATATGAACACAAATATTTATAAAAAACAAGGCAACCTAACCCCCCCCTCCAAAAAAAGACTAAAGGAGCCAGAAATATTTTAAGTTCATAGTTTATTTTTATGATGACTCCATTGGTCTCGCTCATGGCCTAGGTAGTCTCATCTACCACAGAAAAGTTCCATCCAAAGGATTTCAGAGCTTTGGCTATTACAAGGTCAGTAACAAACTACAAATGCCTTTGGGCACTTACACAAATGTATGAATAATTTCCAAAGGCTATGAATTTAGATATTATCATCTTACCTTTAATTAATTACACTAACATAAACTTTCTCCTTGGATTAACTGCTGCTGAGGAGAGGAGCAGCACAGGATACAAGAGGAAAAGACTGGTCCTAGGAACAGTCTGCCCTGTTGCCTCTTTAGAATACTTGAGAATTAAGAACTACTTATATTAAGATATAAAGCAATAGTCATTCACCAAGTCCAGAACAAAAGAATATTACCTATCAGGATCTGATCACCTGACATCTTTATGAATAACACTCTCAGTCTAGACTGACATCACCTCTGTAACATTCATCTGTCCATTTACCCTCATTCACAGTCGTTTCACTGTGCTTTAGGCCCTACTGTTACTACCTAGCTTGCTAAATACATGCTACAAACAATTCTAATTCTTTTACAGAAGCACTGCCTATAGCAATTCTTGCTCAAAAACCTTCCCATAACTTGCCAACACCTAGTGAATTCTGCCCCAAATTCCTTATTTTGATTTAAACTGGTACCTTTCTAGCCACCTTTATTATTTACTATTTCTAAAATTCCAAAATTCTGAGGATTCTGTTTGTGGACATATTTTCTGACACTATCTCACCAGATCTATTCTGTACCAAGTCTACATACAAATAAGTCCAGTTATGAATGTTCACAGTTTAAAATGTGTGAAAGCAAGATTAGAACATGAGTTTTAGAGAACCAAGAAACAGTTTATATGTTTAAGATACTTGAACTCTCTCCAGCAGCGACTAGAGGAATCACTAAAATTCTAAAGCAGAGACTAACATAATCAAATTCATATTGCAGATGCTAGTGGCCAAGAGCTAGACAGAAAAGACCATCCAACAGTGGTATACACATCTAGTCTCAGCAGCTGGAAGACTGAATCAGGTACCACAGTGAGATCCTATCTCAAAACAAGCATAAGAAAACTGCAAGACAAAGGAGTCAAGGACTCAGCAAAAGACAAAGTATAGCTCTGAGAGATTTCCATGGTAGAGCAGTTGTATTTCATGCAAACCTATTCAAATGTCCACTCTTTCTGATTTGAAATTTTCTTTTCATCAAAACCTGAGCTGTCCTTAGAATATATACACAATATATATTATATACACACAATAAATATAAAGTATAAAAATAAATATTTATATATATATATATTATATCTTTATATTTATTATGTTTGTACACAAATGAGAGTCAGAGGAAAACTTGGGGGAATTTATTTTCTCCTTCTACTATATGTGTCAACCTCAGTCAGCTTGTCAGGCTTGGCATCAGCCATCTCTACTGGCTAAGCTATCTTACCCACCCTGAGCTGTCTTCAAAATAGCAATCTGATCATGTTCTTGCTGTGCTTAACAATCTTTGGGTGCTTCTTGCTGATCTTAGGACAATGAACACACTTTATCAGTTCTGCAGAGGTCTTGCAAACCAGATTGAACCAGTGTTACTCTGTACATGATTCTTCTCCATCCCCCAGAAGTCTTTGCAGAGCACACAAGTAGCTCTATGAACTTGTTCTCTCCCAGTCAGCAACTCTGAAAAGTGCTGTCTGTCAATACTCTACCATTATTTAACTGACATTTTGGTCTAAGTAATGTCTCCTAGGCATTATTCTCACCCCACTAGGTCAGGACCTCTGATATATTCTTTTTTGGTTTTAGGAAGCATATGGGTGAAGGTGTTGAGACAGGGCTCCCCATGTAGCCCTGGCCATGTAGGAACTCAATCTGTACACAAGGCAGTGTGCAAACTCAGAGATCCGCTTGCCTCTGCCCCCTGAGCGCCGGGACCAAGGGTGTGAGTCACTCTGCCTCACACGTTATCTTTATAGCGCCATGTCCTTTCTCTAGAGGACTCCTTCCCACAGTTCAAGTGTTGCAGGGTATGTAACACATTGTGAATCCCAGGATCTTGTTAGTTACTGAAAAGCCCTGTTTCTAGTTGTGTGGCTCAGCCCTTAGCACACCTTAATTCCTCTGGCTGGAATACAGACATACATACTCAGTACATACTTTTAATTCCAAACAAGGAAGGTAAAGTTAGTTTGTGGAAGGAAGCACCCATGTTTAAAAGTGATGTCTAATTGAGTGGCAAAGTGCTGAATCAGAGAAAGATTTGACAGAATAGGATATGCTCAACTCTCACAAGAAGAGAGAGGAAAGGGAAACTACTTAAGAGAGCAGTGCAGTGAGAGAAAAAAAACAAAACAAAACAAAACAGGAGAGGAGGCAGCTTTCCTGGGACAGTCGTACAGAGGCAGGCTGCAGAGAAAGAACAAGCTAGACACAGGAAGACAGAAAGAGCCAGCCAGAGCTCAGAAAGAACAAGAAAAGGCAAGCTCATTCAGCAGTAAGACTCATAGGCTGAAAACATTCCAGGCCTTGATTAGATTGTACAGCAGCTAGAAGCTTTCAGGACTAGGCCTAGTTTAGCAGACTGAGGCAGTAAGTCTTGGAAATGACAATTACAACAGGTGAGTAAAGTTACATTTAAATTCAACTCTACATTCCTATGGTACTTGAAAAAATGTCCACCTTGCTGACAGTACAGGCCCAGGTGGACAAGGGTCATCTGTTTTGTTCCTGACCATCCTCAGCTCTTAGCACAGTCTGGCATAGTGGTAAGTAATAAAATAATCATTAGTTTTGCTAATGAAATGCCAAATTAAAGATGATTCTGAAATTTCTACCTCTGATAAGGTTGAAGGCATTCTTTTAATGGTAATGGAGAAATAAAGACGATTCGGTGAATCACTTGTACAACAATCAGATGAAAATGTCTGACTGGGCTAGAAATAGAGTTGGATGCCTAACAGATTTTTCTTAAAAGAAAAAGAGAGTTAAGATTATAGGTATTATGACTTGGGACTCATAGCATCAAGATGACAGGTACATTAAAAAAAAAAAATTACAAGTCAGTGAGTCTCCCAGAGTGGGAAGAAAGGAGGGAGAAGGGGGGAGGGGGGGAGGAAGGGAGGAGGAGAGATCCCTTTCTATGCTGCTTCTCATCTGAGTTACTACTGAGAGGAGTGATACACCTTTGAAACATGCAGAAGCCAAGTTTTTAAAAAACGAGAAGCTAATGATTAATAACAGCTGCTGGGCTAGGAATGTTGCTCAGTAGTGTGCAGTCCTCATAGGCTTTAAACATGCCAGTCCCTAGCACCAAAATGTTCTTTAAAAATGTTACAGGTTGATACCCATTTATCTGGAAGGATAAACAGCTCCAAAAGATTCATAAGCAAACAAATAGAGACAGGGGTCCTCTAGTCTTTTCTGAAAGCAGTATGAAGGAAGTTCAAATTTTTCAATACAGAAAAACATACATTTGTAGAGGGGAAAAAACAGGCAAAAAAAAGCTAAGACGCAAATCTCATTCTAGGTTCTGAGGGTAAGAAAGACATGAAAAGCAGCATATATTGCACCTTTACTATGAGTCAAGTATTGATATAAAAGCGCTAAAGTACTGATTCACTTTAAATTATCCTGAAATTCCTATTATGTCTATATTATTCCTTATCCCATTTAAACAGATGAGGAAACTAACAGAGCCAATTAGAAAATCTGCTGCAATCAACAGCTAGAAAGTAGAGAGCTGGGATAAATTCCAATCAGATGTCAAAAATCAAAAACATCCCTTAAAATACAAATCTCAGGCAATACCACGAAAAAATAATTTGGTGTATGGTAATAGGGCCAAGAAGTCTTGCCTAATGGCCTATTCCCTTCCAAAGAAGAGCTGAAGCTCATGGGAGAAAGGCCTTAAGCAAAAGGTTTGGTGCTGGCGTGGAGAGAACAGAAAAGACCGCCAAGATGATCCCGAAGCACAGATGCTTCCTGAGAATTCGACATTCATATCCTCGCTCCCATGTCAGGGGTGGTTCTAGGCGCTACAGAGACCAACACAAACAACTTCTTCTCTTAAGCTATCAGCTTGGGAAACTGCCCACGCCAGTGAGCGCCTGACACTCGGGACAGCCCTTTCTCCAGACTCACCGAAAGCTCGGAAGAAGAGACCTAGGAGACACGGGTGGGGGAGGGGAGGGGCGCACTGTAGACCGGGCGATGTTCCTTGTGCTCGCCCCAGCGCCCCCCGAGACGCTCCGAAGGGCGGTCCCCGAGGACAGCAGCTGGATCCTTGAGGTCCAGCCAGGCACAACCCTTCGCCCAGAACGCAAGCCATCCCAGGCGGCACCCCGCTGCCTCTCCCCAGCAGCCCCGCGACAGGCCCTCAGGAACTTACCCGGCCGGCCAGCCCCGCACAGCGGCTGCTGTCCGGACGCCAGGCGCTCCGCCGTGTCCACCAATCCCAGCCCGCAGTAAGGACGCCAGGGCGGGACCGAGCGCGGACAACCAATTAGATAAGACGCAAAGCACGTCTCGGCGCACATAGCCAGTTCCCGCCATTGAAGGCGGAAAAAAAAAAAAAGAAAAATTCCAGTTGGCGCCAAACTCTGGTATACTCTTCTGTGGCTCATAAGGGAAATAGGCGGGCGGTGACCTCAGTGACAAGGAGGCGGGATTTCTCCGCGAAAAGACGTCACCAGAGCGGAAGTGGGGCGGGTCTGGGAGACGCTAATGAAAGGGAAAGTAAAGATGGAGCCTCTTAGCTGTTATGGCTGAGAGCAAGTGGAGAAGGCTTGATTATCTAGTTCTTTAGTCTATAGATTGTGTTAGCTGCGCGCTAGACAGCGCTGAGAGCCGGCCTTTAGATGCCATCTTGGATGGTAAACGTAGCGCAGAATTACTAGTTTAGCGTGGTAGAAGAAGGTTTTTTTTTTAATTAAAAATTTTTATACAATAAATTATTTTTATCGTTTTTCCCCTACCTCAACTCATCTACCTCCCTACCCTCCGAACTTCATGTTCGCTTTCTTTCTCTCAACAAAAGAAACAAGAAGCCAGTAAGAAGAATCAAACAAAGCCAAGGCAATACAAAATTAAACAAAAAGCTCAGACACAAAAACATGGAATTCGTTTTATATTGGTCAACTACTTCCGGGCATGATGCCTTCCCCAAAATATGGCTGCTACACCAGTGACACTCTATCAGTCTCTGCATTCATACATATATTAGTCCTGTTGTGTCAGAATGACACTGTTCCTTGGAGTTATCTACCACTTCTGGCTGTTGAGAGTCTGCTGCTCCTGGGGAATGGATCCCTGATCCTTGAGGCAAAGGGTTTGATGAAGACATCCCATTTAGGGCTAAGTGCTCCAAAGATTCATTCTCTGCCTGTTGTTAGCTGCTTTCTACTTTAAGAAGTTTCTCTGATGAGACTTAAGTAATGCAGTGAATGAGGGGTTTTTAGCACTATGTCATGATGAATATTTTATTGCCCTTAGCAGAATCATAGTAGTAGTTTTCCCCCTAGGCCTATGAACTATCTAGTCTCAGGTTCTTGGCCATTTGAGCAGTGTCAGATACGGTCTCATGGAACATGCCTTAAATCCACTCAGAAAGTGGTTTGATACTCCTGTAGCATGCATGCCACTATTGCACCAGCATGTGCAGGAGACCCATAGAGTTGACCTGGCCTAGCTGCCCTCAGAGTCATGCATCATAGGTTTCTCAGTTTAGAGTCCATGGAAGCACAATGTGCCTTCCAGTTCCTGAGAGACCAAATGTTTCAGGCAGTGAAGCACTCAGGACTCTTCCTGTTTCTATGAATGGTCCCTCCAAAGTCAAGGAAGCATGAAAGGAAGTGCGACAGAACAATTGGTCGTAGACATTAATCGCGTGCGCCCTTAGTAGTTTGCAAACATCATTGTATCCTAGCAACAGCTGTATTGATCCTGGTGATTGCCATTGTATTCTGTTTCTGATAAAGGTATAAAAAGTCTAATTGCTCTCAAAATTGCCACATGGACCTTCCAACCAGCCTTATGAAGTTTCTTTCATTTCTTTCTTTCTTTCTTTCTTTCTTTCTTTCTTTCTTTCTTTCTTTCTTTCTTTCTGAGACAGGGTTTCTCTGTGTAGCCCTGGCTGTCCTGGAACTCACTCTGTAGACCAGGCTGGCCTCGAACTCAGAAATCCGCCTGCCTCTGCCTCCCAAGTGCTGGGATTAAAGGCGTGCACCACCACTGCCCGGCCTCCTAATTTAATTTCTAATGGCCATTTCTACCTTGGCCCGGTAAGTAAACGCAGGAACATACAATATGTCTTGCAGCCATTCCTGTTGTAAGTGGCAGGGTCTATAGCTGGGTAATATTGATGATAACCTTTCACCTCCAGTAGCATCCAGAATACCTTTCCATCACCATGAAAACTAATCAGTAGAGGTGAAGCTTCTAGTTGGGCACCAGCTTAACTTTTCCGTGTTCTTAAATATCTGTTTGATATTTTCACCTCATAGTGGTAGAGAATGAGTTCATGGTGCATGCTAAACAATTGATCTACCACTGAGCTACACCTATCTCAGTACTTATGCAAATAAAAATGTATTCATATTCCTCAGATGAAAGTATCAATTTGACTATTTCATTTAATAATGTATCTTATGATGGGCTGATGGCTTTGCAAGTAAAGTTCTTTCCACATAAGTGTGAAATTTGGATCTCCAGAATCCATGTAAATGCTGGGTATAGTGGCTCATCTGTAATTTCAATGCTCAAGAAGAAGAGACAGGAGATCCCTGGAGCAAAGTAGCTAGCTAAAGCTCTGAGTTCAAGTGAGAGACTCTGCTTCAATATATAATGTATAATACAGAGAGCCATCAAAGAAGACTATTAATGTCAGTCTCTGGCCTCTACATGCACACGTACACATGTACCTGCTTGCCTATGTGCCCATGCACATGGAATGTGAATATACACATATATGTTCACCACACATACATTGAAAATCTATTTTGGATATCTTTTGTTTTCAATTTACTTGTTTTTATTTTATGTGATCAGGTATTTTGCTTGTATGCATTTTAGTGCACTATGTATATACCAAGTGCTGTAGAGGCCAGAAGAGAGAGCTGCCACCCCCTTACTCCCCAGAAATAGTACTATGGAATGTTATAAGCTGTCATGTGGGTGCTGGGAACTGAACTCAGACGCTGTGCCAAAGCAGCAAGTGCTCTTAATTGCTGACCCTTCTCTCCAGTCTCTTTCTTCTCCCCCCAAGCCCCACCTCTAATAAAATAGGTCCTCACATAGTCCAGGCTGCCTTCAAAGTTATGATGTAGTGAAGATGCTCTTCAAAGACAGGCAGTGGTGGCGCACGCCTTTAATTCCAGCACTTGGGAGACAGAGGCAGGTGGATTTCTGAGTTCGAGGCCAGCCTGGTCTACAGAGTGAGTTCCAGGACAGCCAGGGCTACACAGAGAAACCCTGTCTTGAAAAAAACAAAAAGAAGAGGAGGAAGCGGAGGAAGCGGAGGAAGCGGAGGAAGCGGAGGAAGCGGAGGAAGCGGAGGAAGCGGAGGAAGCGGAGGAAGCAGAGGAGGAAGCTGCTCTTCAACTGCTGATCCTTGGAGAATATTCTGTAGTAGCGTGCACATGCGAGCACACACACACACACACACACACACACACACACACCGTCCTTCCCTTTCCTTCCTCCCTTTCTTCCTTCTTTCCTCCTCTCCTTCTTCTTTGGTTCTTGGGACAGGGTCTTCCTATGTGGTCCAAGCTGCCTTCAACTCTCTCTGTTGCCTCGCCTGGCCTCAAACCTGCAATCTTTCTGCCATGACCTCTCACGTGCTGGAATTATAGATGTGCATCACCACACCCAGCATTTCAATTATCTTGTATGCATGAAAATGTAACATTATGTGAATACAGCATGGCTGCTTAAGTAGATCCTTATTGGTAGGTACATTGGCAAATGCAAACAATATGATAATAACTCATCTCACAGCTATCATTTCTTCTTTTTAAAAACTTGCCTCAAGTTTACTTGTAAAAACAACATAGGTCACTGGTCATCTGCAAATAGTGTGTAGTTAGCTGTGTCACAGCAGTCCATCTGGCTTCACATTGGCACGAGCCTTTTCTATGGGCCCTTCACAGGGGTCTGGGGAACCTTTGGAAACCTGAGCTGGAGTGGAAGCCTGGGCCTTAGCTGGAGCTGTGGCCTCTGTCTTGGTTTGAACCTTGGGCTTTGGTTGGCAGAGCCTAAGACCCTTGGCCATGTAGCTTCAAATCCAGTTCCCAAGCTTGGGTGAGCAATAACCAAACAGCTAAATTTGTGGTTAGGGCCCTTTGGCACACTGGCCTTAACCACCTTAGGCTTCACAAGGGCCTTGATAGCCTCTGCTCGAACATTTGTTGTGTTTGCACTGTGTCTGCATCTTGCTGTTGTGCTTCTTGGCAAAGTTCATGTTCCTTAGGAACTTGGGGTCAACTCCTTAAGAGATTTGTATCTTTGTAACTGGGTTTCTTGATGCTATTTCTATGCCATTTGCAAGATTTGTTGTGTGTGATGTGGTTTTTTTTTTTTTTTTTTTTGGTTTTTTGAAACAGGGTTTCTCTGTATAGCCCTGGCTGTCCTGGAACTCACTTTGTAGACCAGGCTGGCCTCGAACTCAGAAATCCGCCTGTCTCTGCCTCCTGAGTGCTGGGATTAAAGGCGTGCGCCACCAGTGCCTGGCTGTGATATGGTTCTTGGACTTGGCCGTGTCTGTGTAGAACCATCAACTCGGGACCCCTGTGAGACCAACAAGACATGACACCAATGTAATTAGCAAAGAAGAAGGATTTTTAATTAGACAGCTCAAGCTGGACCACCATGAAATGGTGATCCTGAGGGCAGAAATGATTGAGTATTTAAGGGCAAAAACCGCAAGTAGGTCGGGGCTTGGGAACTGGGGATTGGGAACTTTTCATCAAGGTTTGCGATTCATCAAAGCTTGTGGAACAATGATATTACACAAGGCTGGTCAAGGATGTGGTTAGTTCCTGGAACAGTCTGCACCTTCAGTCCAGGAGTTTAGGTTCCTAGGCCCTCAAAGCAGGTCAGGCACAAAATGGAATCTGAAAATCAAGATGGAATGAGTTATGCTGTCTTTTTAAGTTTCTCATCTGCATGGTAACCTGAGGTTCCGACTGCACCAGGGACCAGAAGAGCCACATCATTTCTTAATTCCAGGCTTATGTAGAATAAGAATATTACTAAATTCCAGAGCAAGAGATTACATTATGTTAGCAGGTCACATCTTGGGGTTAAGGAAGGAACTGGCTGAAGATGGCAAGAAAGGAGTGCTTTGTTTATGAAACTATAGTATGCCTTAAGTAGGAGATAGTCTTGATTCTGTTTCAAAGATTTATAAAATCTGTAAAACTGACATTTTTCTAGAACATTTTTATAGGCAAAATTAGGCTGTAATTTCATGCTTCATAAAACTGTCTTTGATCAAGTACCAAGAGTGATGTTCTGGTGATTTTATTTTATTTTATTTATTTTTGGTTTTTCGAGACAGGGTTTCTCTGTGTAGTCGTGGCTGTCCTGGAACTTACTCTATAGACCAGGCTGGCCTTGAACTCAGAAATCCACCTGCCTCTGCCTCCCAAGTGCTGGGATTAAAGGCTTGTGCCACCACTGCCCGGCTTCTGGAGATAGATTTTAAAGACAGATGTTACTAAATGATGTAGTATTCGTGCTAACACATTATAAAGAGGGGACCTTGTAACATGAGTGATTGTATCTTTCCAGGAGTGTGGTGATACTGAAGTGAAATGTGTCTTCTTGCCCACTGAGGACTGAAGTATGAGAGAGCTTAATAAACTATTACTGGGGACATTTGCTGTGTTTCTTGTCTTTACACTTTGTCCAAAACAGAGATTTTTTTTTTTTTTTTAAATTTGTTTTCTGGACACGAATGTCTGCCTGCGTGTGTGTGTGTGTACCATGTGTGTGCCTGTTGCTGTAGAGCTCAGAAGAGTATGGCAGATTCCTTGGACTGAAGCTACAGGCTCTTGTGAGCTGCCATGTAGGTGCTGGGAACCACATCTAATTTCTCTGCAAGAGCAACCAGTGCCTTTACCAGCTAAGCCCTCCCTGAAGTAAAGATTGTTTTCTTTCTTCCTTTTTCCCCCTTTTTTCCTTTTTGAAGTAAAGGTTTTTGACATGAAACACAATTGTTGTCATAGCAAAGAACCAGATATTTATAATTTATCTGTTGAACTTTAGTTGTAAGGTACTTTAAATGGTTTCCTGGTGTCTTTGAGCAACATGTAGTCTTGGAACCCCTTTTTTTTTTTTTCTTTCTACCTTCATTAATAGAATCCAGACTATTTCAAACTCAGTTGAGTGCTGGGTTGGAGGAGGTAGAGAGATTCCCTAGATACACTTTGGGTTTTCCACTCTGCTGGCTACAATCAGAAGGACTCTGTCTGGTTTTTATAAACCTGGTGGAGATCACAAAGCTGAGAGTTTATATGTTCAATGGCAAGTGAGAAGGACAGTGAGCAAATGGGGAGTGAGGCGGGCATTCAGCTCTTCATGTCTGACACAGTGATATACTTCCACCAGCAGGGCCACACCTTCCAAACCTATCCAAATACCAGAGACTATGGCAGAAACTTCCTATTCAAACCACCATTTTGAAATTAAGATGCTGCTGCAAAAATATTTTGGAAAGCATTAGTCTTGGTTACCAGGAATTTTTGCCCCTGTGCTTCCCTGTTACTGGTGAGGCTACTCTTCGATTTAACAGCAGATATCTCCTAAGTCATAAGAACTCGATAGTTTATAAAATTTCTTCCGTAACTCCTTGTTATCTCCTTGTATTCAGGTTCCTCTAAATAATATTCCTCTGGTGAAGACCCAAACACAAGTGAGCTTCCAGAAAACACCATTCTCTTCTGCTGTACCCACCCTCTGCCACATTTACTTGACCTAGTGATATACTTGTATGTATATTTTCTAATGTCACCTTCCACCACCATAAATGTTAAACAGCTGCACGGAGAGCACACACCCCTTCTGTTCTCAAGGAGTTTCTGCCTCCTTGAGTTATGAGTAAATCTTTGTTCCATTTTATTATTTAATTTTATTTTATTATTCTTTTTACCCTGGACCCAGGCTGTCATGTGCCTTCTACTACTAGGTCACAGCCAGGCCCAAATATTGGTGCCATTAACTAACTTAGAAGCATTCCTTTGTGTAAATGTCTTCTTACTGTGCATGTGCTCTACCACTGTGCATATGGGTGCAAGCACATCCATTCCACAGTGTGTGCGGAGGTCACAGAAGAGCAGGAGCTGGTTCTCTCCTTCCACCGTGTGTTCTGGAGGTCAAAACTCAGTAGGTCAGGCTTCCTCTCCAAGTGCTTTCACCCACTGACTGGTCCCCCTGGCGCTCTCCATCCCTCCCCCATCTTTAGATATGTGCAGTCTCTAATCTTTCTGCTCACCCTTTTCACTTTCTGGAGCTTGCTTGCCTGAGGCTCTCATAGATTCAGCATCACTTTTGGTGGAAGTGAAGCAGAAAATTTGAACCACGCTGCTCTCTGTGGTAACAGTTCTCACTCACCAGTGCCCTACATCCAGCTGTGCTCCTCCTTCTCAGAGCTAGTGTCTCCTCACCCGTTTAATCTTCATTTTGTCTTCCAATTTGAGCATTTATTTTCTTGAGTGTATACACACACTGCCTCCTTCTTATTCATACGGGAAGCTTACCTTGAGACTGTTTATACTAGGGACTTCTTGTGCTCTTTGGAAATTAATATTCATAAATGAACAATTTTATTTATTTACTTATTTATTACTGAGTTATGGTCTCCTCATGTAACTCTAGCTGACCTAGAACTCACTATAAAGACTAGGCTGGCAATAAACTCAGAGACTGCCCTGTATCTGCTGCCTTATTGTTGAGTTTAAAGGCATGTGCCACCACAGTTTTTATGTTTCAATACTGAATATATTCATTAAATGTATGGGGTTCATTATTTTGCTTGTGCATTTTATAATTAAATATTAAAAGCTCCTTGGACAGTGACCCATTACTACTCAAATTCATGTATGCATAGCTAGTATGTTTTCACTCACTTAGTCCTCCTGACAGTCAGTCTGTTCTGGAGGCTAAATAAGTTTGACTCCTCAAAGCTTCCTCCTCAGCAGATGGGTACAAATGCAGAGACCTACAAGCAGACACTATGGAGAGAGTGAGAGACCTTGGAGGAACACTCAGCTTTAAATGGGATGTCTCCATCAAATTCTTCCCATCACAGCTCAGGGAACCCTGTAGAAGAGAAGGCAGAAAAAGTGTGAGAGGCAGAAGGGATGGACAGTACCAAGAAAACAGGCTTTTAAAATACAACAGTACTGGTGCACATATGAACTCAGAGACAGAGGCAGCATGCACAGGTCTTCACAGGTCGCCGTAAGACGGTGAGTCTCTGCATCTAAATCTGCTTCTTCTGCCTTTTCTTGGGCTGTTTTCTTTCTGTTTGTTTGGTCTGTCGTTTTCTGATTTGTTTGTTTTACTATATTATATGATTATTCCTTAGAAGCCTATTTTTTTTTTCTATTGAGATACAGAAAGGGAGGATCCGGATGGGAGGGAGATGGGGAAAATTAGAAAGAGTAGAAGAAGGAAAAAACATAATTAGGATATATTGTGTGAAAAACTATTCCCAATAAAGAAAAAACATCTTGACTCCTTACCAATTTATCTTTCATTGTCATCTTTTATGTAAACAAAATAAACAAAAAAGAATGTCTAAAAATAGGATAGGGAAGTAGTACTTAAGAATATCAGTGTTTTTACATTTACTTCTACATTTTATAGGAAAAGACCATGCTTAGAAATGTGCCCCAGAGCTATGGTTCAGAGCCATCATTGGTTTCTAGTATTTGAAAATGAGGACATGACCACTCCTAGGTATTGTCAGGAGGTTTTTGTTGTAGATATGAGGGAGAGCACAGCCAGAGGCATCTGGAAGAGTCCAGACTGAACATGGTCAGCAGAATAAACCAGGCCATGAGAGGGGAGAAGAGATAGGGAAGAGGAGAGAAGGCAAATGGATGAAGAGAGGAGCCAAGGACCAAGAGGCCAAAAAAAAGAATGTATTCAGAAATGGCTGGGCTTTATAGCAACAGAGAAGCTGGGAGTTGGGGGAGGGGAAGGGGTGATGGCTAGTCTTGGTTGTTGACTTGATTCTATCTGGAATGAACTACAATCCAGAAGTGGAGGCCACAACTGTGAGAGATTTTTCTGCTTGGTTTGAAGTGGGGGAATCCACTTCTATCCCGGACCTTTGATCTGGATGTTGAGGCAGGAAGAACTGGACCACACCCTCAGCCGGAAGCCTATATATGGACATAAAAGAAGGAAGTGTTTGGTTGTTGCCTTGCAAGCTCATCCATTCCTCTATTGGCACTGGAGGCTTCTTCATTCAGATACCAGCATATACTGAAGACCATCCAAGACATCCAGCCTTTGGGCTGAGCAATTACTGGATTTTTGGACTTTCTGTTCACAGCCAGCCATTGTTGGATTAGCTGGACTGCAGCCTGCAGACAGTAGCCTCTCTCTCTCTCTCTCTCTCTCTCTCTCTCTCTCTCTGTCTGTCTCTCTCTGAATATTCACATAAATGTAATCCATATATAAATAGATTTTATATATCAATAGATAGACATATAGATACATACAAATGAATGTACATGCATATAGATGACTATATAGAGACATAGATTTAGATGAATATATATATATTATACAACTATATAGAAGAATAGGTAGGTAGATAGAGATAGATAGATAGATAGATAGATGATAGATTCATTCTATAAAATTTGTTACTCTAGAGAACCCCAGTTAACACAGGAGGGAAGCCAAGGTCAAGAGCTTGGCAAGGTTTAGGTTGGAGTTTGTCTTAGGGTTTTACTGCTGTGAACAGACACCATGACCAAGGCAAATCTTATAGGGACAACATTTAATTGGGCTGGCTTACAGATTCAGGGGTTCAGTCCATTATCATCAAAGCAGGGGCATGACAGCATCCAGGCAGGCATGGGGCATGAGGAACCGAGAGTTCAACACCTTGTTCTGAAGTCAAACAGGAGAAGACTGGTTTCCAGGCAGCTAGGAAGAAGGTCTCAAAGCCCACCCCTACAGTGACACACTTCGTCTAACAAGGCCATACCTACTCCAACAAGGCCATACCTTCAAATAGTGCCACTCCCTGGGCCAAGCATATACAAACCACCACAGGGATGGAGGAGAGAGGTACTGAAGATCCAGGACTTAGGTACTCACTGAGAGCCTGGTCACCAGCATCTGCTTTGATATGTTAAGTAGGTACCTCAGCCTCTGTCTCAGCTTTTTTTTTTGAGATCTAACAGCACCGTTAGTCTCTTTAATGTTACAGTAAGATGATACACTCTTATAATATGACTATTAAAGATGCTGTGGATTATGAATTAGAGAAACTAGTCCCTGGTTTTCTGCATGTTATTTGACTTTTTCTGGAATTCTAGTTCTCTTCAAAAATCAAGTGTGGGTTCTGAGGATACTCTTAGCTTTCCAGTTCTCTCTTGATAGAGAGAAGTATTTCCTGAGCCATAGATCGTAGTCTCATGGACTCTCACTAGAATGCAGTGTGCACACAGGCTCAGCTCTCCTCTGGTGTATAAGTGTTGAGCCTACTATGGAGATGTTTCTTATTTCAGCATGGCATAGTTTGCAGGAACGCTTTAGCTTTGATTGTCACTCTGCTCTCTTTTGCTCACATTGGATGAGGCCAGATTCACCCCCAGGCAGCTGTTTGTGAAACTGGACATGGCTTATTGATCTGTGAGTGCTGATTTCCAGAGCAATCAATGGACTACAGAAATATACCCAACTCAAATCAAATTATTCACAAACAAAAAGGACGACTATTGTTTGTTGAGTTCTACCAGAAGGTGTCCTAACGTGGAATCTACTAAACAAACACTACAAGAAAATCGCAAATTAGCAAAGGGCAGTTTTAATTGGGGGATGGGAGTGGCAACATTGATCAAAACTGTTGTGTTCAGTTTGACTTAGA
Organism: Rhynchomys soricoides; assembly: GCA_019843965.1. Classification (NCBI taxonomy): domain Eukaryota; kingdom Metazoa; phylum Chordata; class Mammalia; order Rodentia; family Muridae; genus Rhynchomys; species Rhynchomys soricoides. Next base: position 1,710,998 of record JADRCH010000080.1, read on the forward strand.
GCCCTGCAGCCACCTGACCAGAGCCTTTATACCAGCAAGCAGCAGCAGAAGCAGCTGCTCTGTTAAACAGCCACACATGGTGCAACTTGAAGGTTCTGCAAACTCAAGTGGAATTTTCTGGTCTAACTGTAAGGTAAGTGATAAATGTGCAGGCTGTGCTGATGATGAGAAATGTATAAGAAACCCCTCTGGGATAGAAAGAAACGATCTGAAACTCAAATGCTGCCAAGGACTGTTAGCTTACTAAACAGGAGATGCTAAATTAGCATTTGGTGATAAAACAAGCCTGAATGGTTTAAGGGTCTGTAGTCAGTTAACTAGTCAGTAGAAAGTTCTTTTTAGGGAACTTAGAACAACTTTTGTACATGACCTTGTTTTTTCACACTGGTGTTGGTTTATTGTAGTTTCTTAGGAACTTCACAAAAAATCTATTTAAAATTAATTTCCACATTTAAAATAAACAGTGACAAAATTAAGCATATATATATATATGTATATATTAGGTTGTCAAAATAGAGACTAAAAATAAAACTGAATATTTTATATGTTTTTAGAAGAATAATTATGCAAAAACACCTTAACTTAGATAGGATCAAGCTTAAATTATTACTTAAATGACTGAGATATATAAATATAATTTAAATTATATTTAAATTAATATAAATTAAATTTAAATTTTCTACACTCTTATTTTATATTTCAAATAACTCACAAATGTATAGAATAAAATATTAAAATGTCCTCATTATTTTTTCCAAATTTTGTGAGGTAGACTTGGTGCTGTGGTTCATGCCTGAAAGCCTAATACTTGGGAAGTTTAGGCAGGAGAATTTTTTTTAGGCCAGCCTGGGCTGCATAGTGAAACCATGTTTCAAAACAAAGATCATCAAATTAGGAGAAACATCTACTTTCTCAGTTCTTGAGCTGGATAGTTTTATGTCAACTTGACCTACGCTGGGGTTATCTGAGAGGAGGGAATCTCAATTTTAAAAATCTCTCCATAAGACCAGGTTGTAGGCAGGCCTGTAAGGCATTTTCTTAATTAGTGATTGGCTGGTTGGGGAGGCACAGCTTATTATGGGTAGGGCCATCCCTGGGCTGGTGGTCCTGGGTTCTATAAGAAAGCAGGCTGAGCAAGGCATGGGAAGCAAGCAAGCCAGTAAGCAGCATCCTCCATGGCCTCTGCATCAGCTTTTGCCTCCAGGTTCCTGTCCTGTTTGAGTTCTGACTTCCTTTGATGATAGACAGTGATAATGGAAGTGTAAGGCAAATAATTCCCTTTTTCCTCAACTTGTGCTTTGGTAATGGTGTTTTATCATAGCAAGAGAAACCTGAACTAAGACAATTCTATTTAAAAATTTCTTTGTATGTATGTATGAAAACAGATTAAGTCTACATAAATATTTTATTAAATAAACTCATATTTTCTCTTATATAAAAGGTTTATTTTATATGTGTGAAATGCTTTGCTTGGATGTATGTCTGTGCACCAGTTCCTTGCTTGGTACGTGCAGTGGTCGGAAAAGAGGGTTGGGTCTCTTGAAAGTAGAGTTATGGATGGTTGTGATCCACCATGTGGGAACCACAACCATTCCAATCACAACCATAACCAAGGCCATCTTTCCAGTCCCAGGCATATTTTCTTAGAAATCTGTTGTCTCTTTCTTTTCTTTTTTACCTATTTTTTGCCTTTTTCTCCCTTCTATTTCTTTCTGTATCTATACTCCTGGACTTCCTTCCCATGCTCACACACACACACACACACACACACACACACACACTATATGAAATATATTTCATATAATATATTAATATATATATAATCATATATAATATATATGAAATATATTATATGAAATATATTTTATATATAATATATTAATATATAATCTTTTATACACATGCATATACGTGTACATTTATGGCATTTTATTTTATTCAGTGATTGAAAGTCTTACGATGACCTACGGATTAATCTACGTGAGGAATAATAAGGGGTTCCGAATTCCTGTTGGTTTTTCAGGTGAAATCCCAATGTGTGTGTCCCACACCTCAGGTACACCGTGACTGTGGCTGAGTCTGTGGCTTCTGAGATAATGCCTAGGTAGAGGTTAAACTTCAGAAAATATTGGAGAGATGAATTTTAAAATTAAAAATTATGTCATTGTTGGTTTCAAGGTGGAAGCTGAGAAAACTCACGTTGGAGACAGAGGCTTCAAAATGAAAGCTTTGTTTTCTGAGTGCTCAGGGAGGTGGCCAGTTCAGGATCTGAACTGCTTCCCAGAAGGGAGATTGTACATTTTTATAGGACAGGAACACAAAGCAAGGGGGAAGCGAGGGGAGGGAGTTGCTGTGTTACCCGGTTGTGTTTTGACATTACAGGTTAAGCTGGGTTAAGCAAGGAAGTACCTGTTAGAGACTGGACTCACACAACTGTTTACAACAGAAGCTGTTCATCTATTGGGAAGTCCCCAGCTCCCCTAGGGTTTGGGACCTTAAATTTAGTTTCTTCTTATGTTTAAATGGAGTCTGAAAGCAAAATGGTAACAGAATATATTTCTTTTGTTTGTTCCTTACAATCATCTACGTCAACCTAATTATATTTTTCCTCTATGATTTTCATATCCACATATTAGAAATCTTTAGGTTACCATGCTGGCTAGTCTTGTGTCAACTGGACACACAAACTAGAGCTGTCTGAGGGGAGGAAAACATAATTGAGAAAATGCTTCCGTAAGATTTGGCTGTAAGGCGTTTTCTTACTGATTGATGGTGGGAGGGCCCAGTGCATTGTGGGTGGCTCCATTCTAGGGCTGGTGGTCCTAGGTTCTATAAGAAAGCAGACTGATCAAGCCATGAATAGCAGGCCAGTAAGCAGCATCCCTCCATGGCTTCTGCATCAGCTCCTGCCTCCAGGTTCCATCTCTGCTTGAGTTCTTGTCCTGACTTTTTCCAACAATCTGGAAGTATAAGCTGAATAAACAAATCCTTTCCTTCACAACTTGCTTTTTTGGTCATGGTGTTTTCATAGCAACCATAGAAACCTTAAGACAGTGTTTTGACCTAATTGAACCTTGATAAACATATTTTTTTCCAGGTTAAACAAAGTAACTTGTGTATGACACTTATGCCTTGATTCTTTCCTAGACTCCAAGCTTTCTAGAAAAACAGTTTATATTAACTTTTCCAAGTTTGCAAGAATTCCATAAAGACACAAGACATGGTGGCACAGCCCTTTAATTCTAGCAATTGGGAGGCAGAGGCAGGCAAATCTCTATGAGTTTGAGACCAATCTGCTGTACAAAATGAATTCCAGGACAGCTGGGGCTGTTATGCAGAGAAACTCTGTCTTGAAAAACCAAGAAAGAATTCCGTGAAGACCTGGCTTTCCAGATGTGTCTTAGTGGCACTGTTTTTGTGTCTGCCTCAACATTACCACTACCTTGACTTGAAACAGTTTCCAAGGATTTACTTGGCTGATTTCTCTTTGCATGTGCTTTATCTTACAATGATAGCCACATGTGTATATGAGGAGATCCTAATTTGCTTTCCCTGTTGATAGTTAATTCAGTGAAAGACTCAAGGGAGCATATTGATACCCTCTGTGTAGAGAGATCCAGATACCATGGAGAGACTCTACTTGCAAGGAGTGCACCTTTTCAGGAAGTGAGACAGAAAATGAAAACATCACAAAATTTTTCTAGGCTAAATGCCAAATGAGTGATTGTGGAAGCTTAGGAAAGAGAAAAGTAAGGGGTTGGCCTGCTTAGAGAAAAGTTCTAGAGTATTTGAGTCTTAAGATCATGCTAGATGTGAGATAAATGGGCCTCTCAAATGAATAGAAAAGTAAGCAAGGCTGTGGAATACATTGTACAAATATGAAAACTAATGGATATCCCAGGATGAAAGGGAACTGCGTGTGGCAGGGAAAAGGATAAGTAAATTGAGTTAGATTATAGGGGGTTAGTGTTTTGTTCAGAAACTAATACTCCTTGGAAAATTCCAGTTTCTTCAACTATGAAGTTGCTATCAGGAATTTTGTTGAATTAAGCAAAGAATCTGTGCTATGCATGAGCATGCACCTTTATAAGTTACATTCCTGTTTTATTAACCTCCTTGTTTTCTGTATATTTCAGACGTGAATTCCTAGTCATGGGAGATTGGAATTTATTGGGTAGCATCCTAGAGGAAGTCCACTCCCACTCCACTATAGTGGGGAAAATCTGGCTGACTATTCTCTTCATCTTCCGAATGCTGGTACTTGGTGTTGCTGCTGAGGATGTCTGGGAAGATGAACAGTCCTCCTTTGCCTGCAACACCCAGCAGCCTGGTTGCAACAATATCTGTTATGATGATGCTTTCCCTATCTCTTTGATCAGATTCTGGGTTTTGCAGATCATCTTTGTGTCTTCCCCCTCTTTGGTGTATATGGGCCATGCGCTTTATAGACTCAGGGACTTTGAGAAGCAAAGGCAGAAGAAGAAGTTATACCTGAGAGCCCAGATGGAGAATCCAGAGCTTGACTTGGAGGAGCAACAAAGGATAGAGAGGGAGCTGAGGAGACTCGAGGAGCAGAAGAGGATTCATAAAGTCCCTCTGAAAGGATGTCTGCTGCGCACGTATGTCTTACACATCTTGACCAGATCTGTGCTAGAAGTAGGGTTCATGATAGGCCAATATATTCTCTATGGGTTTCAAATGCACCCCATTTACAAGTGCACCCAACACCCTTGTCCCAATGCAGTGGACTGCTTTGTTTCTAGGCCCACAGAGAAGACCATTTTCATGCTCTTTATGCACAGCATTGCAGCTATCTCCTTGTTTCTCAATATCCTGGAAATATTTCATCTTGGCATCAGGAAAATCATGAGGGCACTCGATGGCAAATCCAGCAGTGGGAACACTGAGAATGAAACAGGCCCTCCATTCCATCCAACAAACTACTCAGGCGCCCAGCAGTGTATGATTTGTTCTTCTTTACCTGAAAGAATCTCACTCCTTCAAGCCAACAATAAACAGCAAGTCATCCGAGTCAATATACCAAGGTCTAAAAGCATGTGGCAAATTCCACATCCCGGGCAACTTGAGGTAGATGTTTCCTGTGGCAAAAGAGACTGGGCTGAGAAAGTTGAGAACAGTGGACAGCTCCACGTCCATAGCCCATGTCCACATGACCGCAACGCCAGAATTCAGCACCCAGGACAGCAACCATGCCATTCCATCTTTGGCCACAAGAATGTAATGTCTCAGTCCTGGTTAGGTACAATGACAGCTTCTCAACACCGTTCATCATCTGTGTTAGAAACCTGGGAGCGATCTCAGGGCCCAGAAGTTTCAGGGAAACCTCTCACAGATCGCCAGAGTCACTTCCAAGGCAGTGATGGCAGTGCAAGAGAGAGTGGGGTTTGGACAGACAGATTAGGCCCAGGTAGTCGCAAGGCCAGCTTTCTATCAAGGCTAATGTCAGAAAAGGGACAACGGCATAGTGACTCAGGAAGCTCAAAGTCTTTGAATAGCTCCTGCCTGGATTTTTCGCATGGGGAGAACAGCCCATCACCTCTGCCATCAGCCACTGGGCATAGAGCATCGATGGTAAGTAAAAGCAGTCAGGTTGATTCACCTCCTCACTCTTCTCCTTTCCTCGTACATGGGACATACGTATATATGCATTAAAAGAGAGGTGGCCTGAGAGAGAAATTAATTTATGAAAAATTCAATTCATTCATTACATTCAGTTAAACTTATTTAATTAATAATTGAATAATAAATAATTGAGGTGAATAATAATAAATAATGATCATCCAATTAATAAAATAAATTAATAGAAAAATGGGGCTGGAGGGATCTCTCACTTAGTAAAGAGAACTGACTGCTCTTCCAGAGGACCTGGGTTCAAATCCCAGAATCTATATGGTGGGTCACAACTGTCTGTAACTCTAAGATCTGACACCCTCACACAGACATGCATGCAGGCAAAACACCAATGCACATAAAATAAAAATAAGTAAATTTTAAAAAGAAAAACCTACTAGCTATGATTATAAGTGATGTATGGTATGGTTAAAAGACCATCTCTTCCAGAAAGTCTCAGAGTGTGGTTATGGAGGTGAGACAGGTGGAAGCTCTGTGGTGGTGAAAGAGGCAAAGGCAAGGGCCAATGGCTGAGGGAGGAGCAGGTGACTCTACAGTTGTGGGTTGGGGACACTTATGGGTGAAGTAACCTTGAACTGAATCCTGAACGATGTTTCTTCAGAGCCGAGAGGACTACAGCACCCTGAAGAAGACTGTACCGTTAGAAATGCTGGGCACACAAACCCTAACAGCTGGGCTCTCCAGAGGAGCAGCTGTGGGCGGCCAGAGCACAGAGCACATGAGAGATGTAGAGACAGGGATGGCCAGAGAAACAGGCATGAAGGCCTTATAGTGAGGGAATGCAGAACCAACGGAGGACCAGAAGCAGAGCTAAAGAGATGGCCTATTTGGTAAAAACACTCATTATGGTTGCAATCCACGTGCCCCTGTTAGACAGGATGGCAAGTATCACTTAAGAGATGACCCTAAGAGCATTAAAACCTGCAGTATTAATGCCACTTTCTTTTTTTTAAAGTTTTTTTTTCATTTTTTTCATACTTTCTTTACATTTCAAATGTTTCCCCCTTTCCAGATCTTCCCTTTGGAACCTCCCCATTCCCTCCCCTCCCCCTACCACTATGGGGGTATTCCCTCACCCACCCACCCATCCACTCTCGTCATCCCTCCTTGGCATTCTCCTATACTGGGGGATCTAACACCCTCAGGCCTAAGGGCCTCTGCTCCCCCTGATGTCTAACAAGACCCTCCTCTGAAGACAAGTTTCACTGGGAAATTGGATGCATAACAATCAATGTTCTCCTGACTACCTGTATGTTCATAACATGCAGTGGTTACCAGTAACTGCAGCCAGCCACCATATCAGACTTGTTTTTACCAGCTAATGTCTTTCCATATCACTGGAAAGGTTCTGTGAAAGATCTGCTAATTACAAAATTAAAAGTATGTGTATGTGCATGCATGTGTGTATGTGTGTTGGCAGAGTGCTGGGAAGATAGGCCAGTTGGAAAATACTCCCTAGTTCCAATCCCTAATACACACATAAAAAGCTGTAGTGGCAAAATGCATGTGCAATCCCAGCTTTGGTGAGGTGGGGGCAGTAGGCTCTTTGAGAGTTGCTGGCCAGCTAGTTCTGCCAAATCAGGGAGCTCTAGTTTTGGTGAGAGAACCTGCCACAGCCAAAAGGTGGAGAGTGATAGAAAAAGATAGTCTATATCAATCTCTAGCCACCATACTGTGCATGAACACACACTCATTCCACACACTCACAAACACACACTCACACACATACACAAAGAGAAAGCTGTGTCCATCAAAGTGTAGAGAATGACTTAGAGCAGATACTCTTTGTAAGCTTGAGTTGCTCTCATCTAACTACGGAGGTCATACACTGGTGATGTAATACATAGGGCAGAAAAAGCAACACTCAAATATCCGGTGATATATTTCACAAAGACTAAGTCTAGCATTGCATTGGTTTAATTTTGTTCCACCATGAAAGCAATATTTCCACAGTCATCATAAAGCACAGCGAAAATCTATTTTTGTTCCTTTGTAATTCAGAAACAAAGGATGACATTTGTTTTAACGATTGCTCTGAACAGCCAGAGTTTGCTTTTGTTTCCATTAAAATGAAACTCTTTCCAAGTCTGAGGGGACCCAGAGTTGAGCCCACTTTGTTGAACTCAGATCTCACAATGGGTTGGACCCCTTCACATCCATCATGGATTAAGAAAATGCCCTACAGACTTGCTGGCAGCCCAGTCTTATGGAGGTCCCCTCCTCTCAGATAACTATGACTTGTGTCAAGTTGGCATAAAACTAGCCAATACAAAAGAGAACTTTTGCCTCAATGTTTCTTTTTTTCTTCTCAAGACAAGGCCTCTCTCAAAGCCCTGGCTCTCCTGGAATTCAATACATAGATCAGGCTAGCCGTGAACTCTCAGAGATTCACTCGCTTTTCCCTCTCAAGTGTGGGGATTAAAGATTGCACCACTATGCCTCACTATCTCAACATTGTTAACAAGGGCATTTGAAGATAGATTTGTTATGATTTGCCTAAAATTTTATTATTTATCAATTGATAAAGAAGAGGAGAAAGAAAAGAAGAAAAGGAGAATTTTTTTTGTTTTTTGTTTTTTGTTTTTCGAGACAGGGTTTCTCTGTATAGCCCTGGCTGTCCTGGAACTCACTCTGTAGACCAGGCTGGCCTCGAACTCAGAAATCCGCCTGTCTCTGCCTCCCAAGTGTTGGGATTAAAGGTGTGCACCATCACTGCCCAGTTAGGAGAAAATTTTCTTTAAAAAAGTGGAGACAGGTCTCCTGCTCTAGCAAGGGCCTGGCTGTGGTCTGGATGGACTTCCTTGCTGTTGATTAATGATAAAGTCCATATTTTGGAAAAGGAAGTGTGTTACTTGTACTAGGAGGTACTATTAGGTTTGGAGACCCACAGTTCTTGGGACACAGCTAGGGCTAAGTTTATATTTATTGGCTTTTGAATAGGCTTGAGTTTTGTCTTAATGATATCTGCTTCAATCCAAGATCAACCTCCCATGGTCCACTGCTGCTCCCTGCTCATCCTGCAGAGGCCAGAAGAGGGCTCTGGACTACCTCTCCCCTGTCTCCCTGAAGGTGCAGTTATAAATGTTTCGTGATCCACCCGGCATGGGTACTGGGAACTGAACTCAGGTCCTCTGCAGGAGCAGCAAATACCCTTAACCACACTGAGCCATCTTTCCAGCCCCAATTGGACCATTTTATATTTGAATTACTTTCTGTATATACTGAAGATTTGGGCACCAGCTGTATAAACTAGGGATATAACCACTCCAAGGTATGACTGAAGGGAAGTGTAGATATGATATGAGGGATGGCACAGCCAGATGCATCTAGAACAGTTCAGAGCAGAGAGCGGAAAGTATGAGGAACATGTCCTGCAGACTGGACTGGACCTTGAGAAGGGAGAGATAGGAAGAGTGAGAGAAGACAACAAAGAGAGTACAGGCAACGGAGACCATGAGACAGGAGGGGCAAGAGAGAGGAGGCTAAGGGGGAAAGATAGAAGGGGGGGGAAGAGAGTGCATAGCTGGCATGACAGGGTTACAAGGGAATGAGAAGATGAGGAAGGGAAGTAAATCCATGAGCTGAACTTTAGGGTAGGGATGGGGTGAGAAGAGCTGAGAAGAGCAACTTGTATTCGTGATACCTAGAAAGCCTGGAAGCCAGCATGAGCTTTGGTAGGCTAATAGGCATCACAGCCATTTGTCCTGAGTTTCTTTTGGACCTGACATATTCCCCTGTGAAGACCTGGCTCGGTGAAGAACAGTTATAATGGGGTTTAGGAACAGGCTGACCTTTGTCTTTAGGTCTGGAATTTGGACAGACTACAGTGGGAAAGGATGGGGCAGTTGCAGGCAGGATTCAAAGCTTTCCTACTAAGGTTAATGGACAGAGCCATCCCCACGACACACATCTGGGGAACTGTACAGAGCTACTCCGTGCAGCAGGTTTTGGATTCCTGCTGTTTGTGACATAGAGATCAAAGTGGATGGGCAGAATTAATTTTACAAGCCCTTTTGAGTCTATTTTTGAAATCTCTTTCAGAATATGCTTCTAGAACTTTCATCCATTATGAAAAAATAAGGCACCAAGAGCAGTTGCTATCTACAAGATGAAAGCTATGCCTTTGTCATCTCAAAGAGTCTGGAAGAACTCTACACTGTCAACCAGGGTGTGTGTGTTTGGATCTGGAGTGTCTTCCAAGGTCCAGGTTAAAGGTCCCAGAGTTGTCCCTTGGAGATTGTAAAACCTTTAAGAGGTCCCAGTGAGAACTCTTAGGTTACTGGAGATGTGCCCTCGAAGGAAATGTGGAACTGCACCCCTTTCTTTTCCCTTTTCTTTTTTGAGGCAGGATATCTATTTAGCTCTGGTTGTCCTGGAACTCTATGTAGAGCAGCCTGCTCTCAAGTTCATACAGATCTACCTACCTTTGCCTCTCCAATGCTGGAACTAAATACATGGCCACCAAGCCTAGCTCCCCTCTTTTCTTTTGCATACTGGTTACAAGGTAAGTCTTGTCATGTACTCCTACCATGATGTACTGGTGAGTCACAGCCCCAAACGTGCCGAGTCCAACTGACCTCTATACCCACCAGCGAAAACAACCCTTTCCAGTTTGTAAACTAATTCTCTTGGGTATTTGTTAGAGTTACAGCAAGTGACTAACACACCAACAGGTAGGGTTCACCTCTGCTGGAGGCTCTTATGGGGACTGGAGGCAACCTCTTACAGCTCTGTCTGGTCATGTCGTTTGTGGCAGGTCTGAAGACCCACTGGGGAGGAATTGTGAGAGAAAAATTCTAGAGACAACTGCTCATAGTTCCTGCCCTGAGGATTGGAATACCATTCTCCTTTCCTAATCTTAGCAGCCCAGTGAGACACCCGTGGTGGTTTGAATAGGTATGGCCCCCACAGACTCATGTGTTTGAATGCCTGGCCCATGGGGAGTGGCACTATTAGGAGGTGTGCCCTTGTTGGAGGAAGTGTGTCACTGTGGGGGTGGGCTTTGAGGTCTCTCTTATGCTTAAGCGATGCCCAGTGTGGAACCTAGTCCCCTTCTGCTGCCTGTGGATCAAGATATAGAATTCTGGGGCTGGAGAGATGGCTCAGCAGTTAAGAGCACCGACTGCTCTTCCAGAGATCCTGAGTTCAATTCCCAGCAACCACATGGTGGCTCAAAACCATCTGTAATGAGATCTGATGCCCTCTTTTGGTGTGTCTGAGGACAGCTATATACTCAGATTCATTAAACGAATGATATTTTAAAAAATAGATGTAGAACTCTCAGCTCCTTCTTCATCATCATGTCTGCCTGGACACTGCCATGTTTCCCACCATGATGATAATGGACTATACCTCTGAAACTGTAAGTCATCCCCAATGAAATGTTTTCCTTTATAAGAGTTGCCTTGGTCATGGTGTCTCTTCACAACACTAGAAACCCTAACGAAGACAACACCCAAAGAGAGCACCAGATCTGCAGCAGCAGGCAGAGGTCTCTCTAACAGATCCAGAGCAAGCTAGAGGCTCCAAACTCAACCTGGGCTTAAGCATACTTCATGTTTGTAAGGGAGAAGCTGATAAGAAACTTCTCACGTGATTTCTCACATCAGTCCATTTGTGTGAGCATGAAGAAAATAAAATTTTAATTTATAAATGTTATAGAGATTGAGCAATGACTTAAACAGGAGCAAATACACCCACAATCTGCTTATATCCCTGCCAACACATTCATTGTCAGTGATAATAAATGTTGACCAAAAATTATTTCCAGGGGTTACCAAGAAGCATTACCTTGTCTTCACCCTGTGGTCAGGACCCACCCAGGAGAGAAGCTTCAAAGGGTACTTGGGCCATACAGTGCAGAGAGGCACGTAGGTTGTAGAAGGAGTTATTTAGCTCTTTCATCTTGTATCACATGGCCAGATTGCCATGAAACACTGGCCACATACCCTGTACCAATGACTTCAGGTTGTAAGAAGAAATCAATTTGGTTCAGAGTCATGAAGCTCTGTATTGTTTATGTTCTGTGTGCTGGATAGTTTTATGTTAACTTGATACAAGCTAAAGTCATAGGGAACCTCAATTAGGAAAATACCTCCTTTATATCTGGTTGAAGGCAATCCTATAAGACATTTTTCTAATTAATGATTAATGTGGGAGAGCCCAACCCATTTTGGGTGGTGCATCCTGGGCTGGTGGTCCTGGGTTCTATAAGGAAGCCGGCTGAGCAAGCTATGAGGAGCAATCCAGTAAGCAACACTCTTCCATGGCCTCTGCATCAGCTCTTGCTTCCAGATCCCTGCTCTGTTTGAGTTCCTGTTTTGGTTTCCTTCATGATGAATAGTAATATGGAAGTGTAAGCCAAATAAATCTTTCCCTCTTCAAGCTGCCTGCTGGTCATGGTGTTTTATCACAGAGATAGAAACCCTAACTAAGACATCCTGTGAGATAAATACTCACAACATGTTAATGTAGCACAGGACTCACACAAAGTTCCACTAACTCTATATCTGTCTTGCAAGTGCCTGGTCTCTCCTCTCCTCTCCTCCTCTCTCTCCTCTCCTCTCCTCTCCTCTCCTCTCCTCTCCTCTCCTCTCTCTCCTCTCCTCTCCCTCCTTTCTCTCCTCTCTCTCCTCTCCTCTCCTTTCCTTCTGTTCCTCCCAGTCTCCCTTTCTTCCCCCCATATTTAGTATTTCGCTACACACAATGTTTTCCTATCCCTTCCTCCTTCCCTTTCTTCATTCTGTACTTGTTAGTTTTTTTGTTTGTTTATAACCTATTTTTATGTACATTGGTATTTTGCCTGCTTGTATATCTATGTGTGGGTATGAGTTACAGTTTTGAGCTGCCATGTGTACAACTTTAATTTTTTCAAATCCTGTTTTAATGATGGTTTTTAAATGCTATAACCTTCCCTTTAACCCACCACCCACCAGAGGTAATGGAAAAGAAAGGATACGGGGAGGGGACGTGGACCTGTTTAGAAAAATTCTTTGGAGCAACTCCCATCTGTGTCATCTGGAAATCAGCAGTTCAGTTCACAGGTTAGCAGGCAGCAGCAGCTCAATCCACTTGCAAACACTTCATGGATATACCAGCAGTCCAGTTAGGTAGAGTCGGGTTAGCAACAGTGGTGACTTGACCTAGCAGAGACAGCTAGGCCTCAGCCTCAACTCCAGTCAGCAGGAGGGACCAACAGGAACACCAGGAGAAGTCCTCAGCTGTGCCTTTCTCAGGGAAGCAACGATCAGCGAAGATGAGAAACCCACAAGCTTTGCACAGCTCCCTGTACCAGCAAGCCAAGCTCTGTCTCTGTCACTCCATGGAATCCTATTTATACCTTCCAAACATCAAGTGTTCCCCACATGTCTTGCCTCAGCCCATGCATCCAATCAGTCCAAATCCTTGGAAGCAGCAACAAACTGCAGCACACCACCAGAAGTGTTTTGGTGTGTTTCTCTCTATGACATCCCGACAAATGCAGCTCAACTATGCAATGTAAGACAGATATGTGTGTCATTAGCAAAGAATCTTTCATCATGAGTCCTCTCATGTGCTTGCTTGGGCAGAACATCCTCTCTCCTGTGTCTGCTTCAGTGAAACGTTCCTTCATGTGTCTGCCTTAGCCTTTCACACCTGTGTCCACTTTAACAAAACATTCCTCCATGTGTTTGAACCCCTGCAAACATGATCTAACTGACTTCCAAAGGACCCTTAAGTTTCCACTTCACATGTGGGTGCTGGGAATTGAACCCAGGTCCCTTTGGAAAAGCAGCCCATGTTCTTAACTGCTGAGCTATCTCTTCAGCTCCTGTTTGCTTGTTTTTAAGACAGGTTCTCACTATATAGCCCTGGTTGGCCTGGAACTTCTAGATAGCCCAGGGTGGTCTTGAACTCACTCTTTAGTTTCCCACATTCTAGGATTAAAGGTATGCACCACCATGCTCAAATCTCGCCAGTTTTTGTCAACTTGACACAAATATAGATACACCAGAGAAGAGAGGATCTCAGCTGAGGAACTGTTTCCATCAGATTGACCCGTAGGCACATCATTTTCTTTCTTTCCTTTTTTTTTTTTTTTTTTTTTTGGTTTTTCGAAACAAGGTTTCTCTGTATAGCCCTGGGTGTCCTGGAACTCACTCTGTAGACCAGGTTGGCCTTGAACTCAGAAATCTGCCTGCCTCTGCCTCCCAAGTGCTGGGATTAAAGGCGTGCACCACCACTGCCCAGCGAATTTTCTTGATTAATGAATGATATGAGAGGGCCAAGCCCACTGTGGGGAGAGCCGCTCTTGTGAATGTGGACCTGGGGTGTATTAGACTGTAGCCTGTAAGCTAAACTAAACTCCTTCCTGCCCAAGTTGGCTTTGATCAGGGTTTTATCATAGTAATGAGAAGTTTGTATAACACCCATGACCTTGCCTTCCCTCCCCTCCCCTTCCCCTTCCCCTCTTTCCTTCCCCCTTCCAACATGATTTCAGTGCTTTGCCCAGGCTAGTCTTCAACTCTTGGCCTCAAATGGTCTCCCTGCCTCAGTGTCCCAAGCACTTGGAAATACTGCAGGTCCCTGCCTTGGCATCTGGTTTGGGGGTTCATTACTTCTCGTGGAAATGATTTCAGCATAGACTTCCCAGCAAACCCTTCCCCACACCACACCTTCATTTGTTTCTGTTCTGTAGTTCCAGTAACTGCTAATATTGGTTTGGGTAGATTATTGTTTATTTTGTGGTTTTTAACAAACATTTTTTGGGGGAGTGTACAAAATAAAGTTTTCACATGACATTTTCATTTTAAAAATTCACAGAAATATTATGTGCTTAGCTCATAGCCATCAATAATCATCCTCTCTCTTCCATTTCCCTATCACTCTCTCACTGGTCTTCCTCTTCCACCATTTGGTCCTCCTGTTATGTGTATGTCTCTCTCTCTCTCTCTCTCTCTCTCTCTCTCTCTCTCTCTCTCTCTGTGTGTGTATTTAAAGCCAGATTCTTAAAATGAGTGAAACTGTGGTGCTTGTCTTTCTTTCTGAGTCTGGCTTATGTGCTCAAAACAATGCCCTTGAGTTCTATTCATTTTTCTATAAATAACATAATTTTGTTCCTTATGACAGAATAAAACTCCATTGTGAACACACACTCCATTTTGGTATCGATTCATCTGTTGGGTATCTGGGCTGCTGTGTATCTTGGGTATTGTGGAGTGTATTCAGGAATAAGTATGTATGTGCAGGCATCTCTGTTGTGCCAACTTGGGTCCTCTGGACATAGGACCCAGGAGCGGAATGGTGGATCTTACAGTAGTTTTCTGAGACACATCCATACTGATTTCCATAGCGGGTTGACTCATTTAAATTCCTACAAAGAGTATTCAAGAACTCTCCTCCGCCCGTCATGATCAGCATTTGCTGTTTGTTTTCTTGACCGTGGTGAGATGAAATCTCAATGTAGTTTTGATTTCCATTTTTCTGATGGCTAAGGATGTTGAACATTTTAAACAAATCTACTGCTCACTGATTTATAATTCTTTGCCCATTTAATGATTTTGTGATTATTTAAGCTGTGTATGGGTAGGGTATCTGCATGTGCGCATGTGCGCATGTGCAGAGGCCAGAGCAGGGATCAGGCACCCCACTTTTACTAGTCTCCACCATATCCTTTCGAGGCAGGGCTTTACTGAACCCAGATCTTGTGTTTTGCAGGTAGGTCGGCAGGCAGCAAGTCTCAGTGATCCTCCTGTCTCTGCCCCCCTCAGTGTTGAGGTTACAGGTTTGCATGGGACCACATTGTTATGTTGGTTATGTGGTGATGGGATTTTAGCTCTGGTCCTCACACTGACAGAGAAATTGCTTTTGTTCGCTTCAGCCCTTAAAAACAGTGTTTCTTGAAACAGGGTCTCAGCAGGTCAGGGCACCTACCACCAAGGCTGGCTGCTCACTCTTCACTCAGGCCACTCTCAGACTCCTACTCAAGTCTCCCAAGAAGATGGGATTACAATCGTGGCCCACTGTGCCTCGAAATGGCTTTTACTCTCCTAAGAAGAGGCGATGCTAGCTGCCTTATCCATTCAGGAAGACAACTTTCTTCGTTCCTCCCTGTTCTGGTTAGTTTTTGTAAACTTGACATAAACTAGAGTCAGGTGGGAAGAGGCAACCCCCATTAAGGGATTGTGTGGATCAGTCTGAAGTGTGGGCAAGTCTGTGGGTCGTTTTCTTGATTACCGATGGATGTTGGAAAGCCTGGCCCACTGTGGGCAGTGTTACCACTTGGCAGGTGGTTCAGGATCATATAAGGAAGACAGCTAAGCAGGCTGGAAGAACTGAGCCAGTGACTAGCATTCCTCCATGATTTCTCCTTCCTTTCTGCCCTGCATCCTATCCTGGTTTCGCTATTACCTAGAAATCTGAGATGAAAAAAGCCCTGGCCTTTCCAAGTTGCTTTGGGTCAGTGTTTTATCACAGCGATATCAAGAAAACTAGAACAGGTCCTCTTTTTCTTCTTTCTTTATAGTGATGGAAATTGAGTTCAAGGCTTTGTGCATGGTAAGCAAGTGTTGTACCAGCTACACTCTGTTACGTTCTAGTCCCAGAAAACTTTTCTGACCATCAGACATGGGTTTTCCATAGAAAATGTTCTATGGACAGAGGCTGAGCAGCTGCTGGAAGGTTGCGAAGGGGCAGCCTGTCATTGGCTGCAGTTATTCTGTGCTTCTAGTCCAAGCAGTAGCAAGATGCTTCTACTCCATCTTGTAGGGGTGGAAATGAGGTACAATATAAAGAGCCAGTCTTAAAAAATTACCTCTGTGTGTGTGTGTGTGTGTGTGTGTGTGTGTGTGTGTATGTGTTGAAAGTTAGGCCCTCTCAGTCCCATGCTCTTAGAAATAAGACTCAGACTTAAAATATATTTACAAATACTTTGTCCATATAGCTCTACTCTGACTAGGTCATAACTAAAATAACCCAATTATTTTAACCTACATTTTGCCACGTGGCAGCTTACCTGTGCTCAGGTATCATGCATCCAGCTCCTCACATTTTCCTGGGTGGCTCTCCCGCCTCTGGCTCTATTCCAGAATTCTTTCTCTTCCCAGATATTCTACCTCTATTTTCTCTCTAAGCCACAGGCCATAGGCTTTTTAATTGACAGGTGATACGTCAATGCAATACATAAGAAATTCTCTCTCTATGTGCCACAGCCTGTGTGGAGATCAGAGGACAACTTGCAGGCATTGGTTCTCTCCTTCCAGCATGTGAGTTGCAGGGATCAAAATCAGGGTGTCTTTTTTGGTGATAGGTGCCCTTACCACAGAGCCATCTCATTGGTTCAATATCTAGTCTTCTAGAGACAGTGAGTTTGTAGGAGAACCAGAGAAGACCAGGCAGATGAAAAGGGCCAAGCCCAAAGTTTTATTTTTGATTGAGTGTATGAGTGTTTTGCCTATCTGTATGTTTGTGGACCACATGCATGCAGTGCCTGAGGCCTGAAGAGTGTGTTGGATTACATGGGGCTGTAGTTACAGATGGCTGTGAGCCACCATATGGGTGCGGGAATAGAACTAGGGTCCTTAGAAAGAGCAGCCAGTGCTGCTTTAAACCACTGAGGATTCTCCCCAGCCCAAGCTTTTAAAGCATATATTCCATTCCTGGTTCTCAAGGCTCATGCCCTATTCCTCAGGTAACTGCGTGAAGTCATTATGATTCATCTCAGGGTTCAAAAAGTTTAAATAATGTCCTTTACAGCTAAAGGTCCCCCAAGAGAAAATGTTAATTGGTCCAAACCCAGACTAAGCTATCTAAGGGCCAGGATCCCTAGAAAGCCATGCTCTGTCTTCTGTGAGAGCGAGAAACCCTGAAAAAAAAAATGATTTGTATACAGCCCTGCTCAACCAGCTTGTGAACACTTTACGGATAAGGTAAAGAGTCAGCACTCTTAATACTGGATGCCCGGTGTGTTGCAGTGTTGGTTGAACTAACAAGTTTATATATACTGTGCTGACTAGTTTCATGTCAATTTGACACAAGCTAGAGTCAAATTGAAAGAGGAAACCTCAGTTGAGAAAACTCCTTTACCAGATTGGCCCACAGGCAAACTTGGGGCCTATTTTCTTGGTTGATGATTGATGTGGGAGGGGCCCAGCTCACTGTGGGCTGTGTCACTCCTGAGCTTGGTGGTTCTGAGTGCTATAGGGAAGCAGGTTGAGCAAGTCATAAAGATTGAGCCAGGAAGCAGCACTCCTTTACTTCTGCATGAGCTGCTGCCTCCAGGTTCCTTCGAGGACTGATGTGGTGTGGAAGAGTGAGCAAAATGGACTCTCTCCCTCCCAGGTTTCTTTGGTCATGGTGTTGAATCAAAACAGTAGAAACCCTAAGGCACCGACAATCCCTTACCCACCACTTCCGGTTCCACATTCCTTTTCCATTGTTAGCAGGTTGATTATGAGACCTCCTTTACAGGGTTTTCACTGTACAGCGTGAACACAAATTAAAGAGTTTAAGTGCCCAGTGGGAAATATAGTACATCCAGTGACTTCCTGCACTGGTGTCAGGAGGGTTCCAGTCACTAATTTGGGACAAGGTTCATGGCTTTAGAGAGGCACGTGTCTTTGGGTGGTAACAGTCAAAACCAGTCATGAGAACAGGTAATGCATCTTCCTGGCCGACTAGGCTGGTCCATGGTAGTTTTGTATCAGGATCTGCAGAGTGTGAGGTACATGAGGACAGAAAGTGAAATGCTATTGAGGAAACTGAAGGGAAGGATACTTGCTTATAGATAGAAATGTTTGACTTTCTCTCTCTCTCTAGGGCTTGATTGTATCAAGCTTATTTACAACAGGAAGGCAAAGGGGCTCACTTGGAGGGTTATAGGAGCTTATCCCTGCTCAGGACACCATCACCAGCTGCTGTCAAAAACACACGGAACCTTGTTTCTGCATCCTTTCTGAGGGTCTTGGGTTGGACATTCTAAAGGGGTTTTAAAGAACTTTATTTCCAGGGGCTGCAGAGATGGCTCAGTGGGTAAGAGCACTGACTGCTTTTCCAGAAGTCCTGAGTTCAATTCCCAGCAACCACATGGTGGCTCATACCATCTGTAATGGGATCCGATGCCCTCTTTTGGTGTGTCTGAAGACAGTGACAGTGTACTCATAAATAAATCTTAAAAAAAAACCAAAATCAAACCAAAACAACCCCCCCCAAAACTTTATTTCAAAATGCGGTAAGAATTGCCACAGGATCCAATGGAGGAGGAGGAGATTTTCATGTCTAGAAACAGATATGAATTACGTGTGAGAAGCACATTTGAGGCAGAGAAGGAGCAGCAGCTGCATCAGGGACTTGACAAAGCTTGAGAACTTCTGCAGGATGGAACCACCTGCAAGGTTTATTCAGCCATAGAAGCAAATGGCCAAAAATGGAGATGACGAAGACGGCTGCCAACTCTCTGTGACCAAGTTTCCCCCAGGAAAGATTGAGTTATTTCTTACCTTTAGGAAAAGATAGTCTACTTCTTAAATTTAAAACGATTGTCTGACCATGGCAATTTAGTAAAGTTTACACTATATGAGGAAGCCCCCCCTTAACTCATTAAGGATCTCTGATATTCTCTGAGGAAGAATTCTGCAACTTTTCAGTTTTCCCATGTGTCAGATGGGACATTGTTTGCTGAACCTAAGATTATGTAGGTATCTGGTACATTCATTACTCATGGGAGATCATGTCTGCCCTCTTCTGGTAGTTTTACTCTCTCTCCTTGCAGCATGCGCTTTAGTGTTAGTCACAGACATCTGGTCTACCCACAATGCAGTGCGTCCATTTCCTCTTCCATAGAAACTGAAGACACTGGCCACTGATCACATCTTTCTAGCTTACGTTTTTTCCCCCCTGACCACAACACTCAGCTTCTGTCCTTTGTAACTAATCTCTCATGATAGTGGTTTCCTTACTTTCAAGTACGTTGTTGATGGCAGCTTTACTATGTCCCCAGTCTGGTGGTAATGCTGTATGCTCATGTGATCCTGCTGCAGCCTTTGGAGTAACTGGACCGAAGTATGTGTCACCACACCTTGCCTCATTTATTTATTTTGTCATCTCTTCTTTCTGTAGTTGTAGATCCATCTACGGTTGTAAACACAATGTTCTTTACCCACGGAAACAATTACATAGCTACAGTGGAATATCGAAACTGGAAGTGGCTCTAATGTTTGATATCTAATCTCATATGCAATGGGGACTTTAAAAACTTAGATTAAAAACAGCATGGAATTCTTAAGATTTCTAATCAGATTAACCAGGGAGCAGGGAAGGGTCCAAACTAGAGGATGAGAAATGGTCTTTTGTAGAGAAAACACTTCCTGAGGCTGTCTGCTCTGCAGAATGTAACACAGGGATTAGAAGCTTTGACGATGTAGAATGATATGTCTTTATTTCATTAACAGAAATGGCGTCTAGACAAAATTCAGTTAACACTAGCAATTCAATTGAGTGATTTTTTTTTTTGCACAATAGTGTATTTACAACGAGTAAATGAAGTCTCAATTCATTAATCCATAGCAATGCTTTTTCCCAAAAAGGTAAAAATTCTTAGTTACAGAGAATAAGCATCAACAGCCATCTCAATATCTTTACAAGAAAAAACCACAAGAAAAACCACAAGAAAAACCACAATCACTTAGGAAAAAATAAGGCCAAGCGTAAGAACTTGTACAATAAAATGATGCGCTGAATTAAGTTACATTAATCGCATAGAATCTGTGTAAAAAGTATGTAGAAAAACACCTGATGTAACCTGTTACAGTCGTTGACCAGTTATGAGAGGTACGGAGGGTTATACAGGTAGATATGTGTGAAAACTGTCCGTATTGTTCAAGCTGGGGAGGAGAAGAGGGGCCACAGCCCCTTGCATACACTGAGAAGACCCTGTTTTGCATATGGCCTCTGGAGTCTGTAAGGCATATATTAGAGGTGCACTTGCATCAGACTGGTTCTGGAACAAATTCTCACAGGCCCTCTTGCCTTGCATGGCTCACCGTGTCTAACGAGTACCCGAAGCTCCCAAACGCATCTGCAATCTTCCTGATAATTCGTTACAAGTGCCAGGTCACAAGTTACTCTTGTGTCAGAGTGTGAATGGGCATCCCAGCGTTGCCACAGCCAAAATGCATTGTTAGGACCCAAGTGGAGGCCAACTCTTTGTCCCCAGAGACATGTTTGGTAGAAGTTTAGCACCCATCTTTAGAAAAACCCATTTTTTTTTTTTTTTGTCTAAGTCCCTTCACTTGTTCCTGATATGGGTGTCTGATCATCCCCATGGGAGCATTTGGCACTGAGTGTGAGTCTACCTGAAATGAGTGGTCTTGATGCACTTCCATGAATAGCCATTGTTTTATCTGAGGTCAATAAACTGGAATGAAAATGACAGCCAAGAGTTTATCCATTACTTGAGAGAGAAACGCATACACCATGCCACAACATTAAACCAAAGCTATAAAAGTTGGGCCTCTGCAACCAAGTGGGATAGTCTCCACGAAATGGCAGCATCATTTCCTATTACAATTAAAATGCACTAATAATTCACTTGTTATAAATATGACCTCCCAGGATGGAGTGTAGGAAAATACTATACAATTACTTTGCAAGTAATGTTTTTGCACCATCGTTTGAATAATTTACCTTTGATCTGCTACGACAAGTCTCTTCAATGTACAAGTACTATTTGCACACACTATTTATGCACAAATATATCCTATGCTACAGCATCAGTCTTTGACACTTGGGTCGTGAGATGGCTCGGGCAGTATTATACATTTTGAACACAAAAATATCTCCATGCACAGACTTCCTTTATGAATACCAACCCCACGAGGCATTGTGGACTGACTTGCCAGAAATGGAATCTGCAACAAAATCCTCAAGTAAATACTAATGATACAACAAAGAGCATTATTCTTTTAAAATAATCCTTTTCTTTAGTCTGGTGTGTGTGTGTGTGGGGGGGTGTTAGGTGGGGAGTGGGGTGGAGAGAGGGAGAGAGAGATCTGAGGGTAAACCTTGATTCTTGCTCTCTTCTAGATCTGAGATTCCCCCTACACTGTAAGCACTAGTGGAGGACTAGTGGAGCACTAGTCATCAGTAACAGTTCCTAGTCTAAATAGGGCCACTGTGCGTGGGAATATGCAATCCAATACAGACTCTGAGGAGCTTTACAGGCCGACTCACTTGGGAGGACTCTGTGTTCCACGGGATGCACAGCAGCCCCCGGGAAAGACTGGGCGGTTTCTGAAAAGGTTTATACTTTCAAACCATTGTCTGCTTTGTCTTTTTCTTCTTCAGTGGCAATCATAAAGTATTAAAACAAGAGAAAAGTGTAAGCATTAGCCAGTCCTCCACGCAGGTCCTGCGGTTGCTCTGGAGCTCCTTTAAGGAGAAGAGGCAGTTAGCACACAAATTACTAGCCGTTTTTAAACTTCCTCGAAAAAGCAATGCAAGGATTACATCCAAAAGTACAGTGCATGTTAGAAAGCAGTTTACCTTGAGAAACACAGTAAATAAATTACTCATATGACATAAAATAACATTTTCTACTGCAGCATCAGCCCTGATGCCTGAGTCGTTGTCAGGGAACCTGGAAGAGAAGTAGCAGAATGGCCTAGTAACTCTGCCAACTTTACCGAAAGGTTTTTTGAAACTGCTTTGTTCCAGAATCAGTAAGTCATGAAGTTCGACTTTATTCAAGGCACCCCCAGATAACGCAGAGACACAAACACACGGCAAAGCACACACCTGCCTACAGCCTGGGCAACCTGAAGGAGGCTGTTCAGAGACACAGGAGAACAGCCAGAGGCTGCTCCAGGGGGAGCCTGGGTTTGGATAGGATGTTGAGTCTTAGAGTCGCCTGTGCTAGCCCTGGACCATGACCCACTCACACCCACCCTCTAGGAGACCCAACCAGGCTGTCACAGCAGTCTTATGATTGGAGTGTCCTGTGTCTTTGAAAGAAAAGACCTTCGAACACACAACTAAATGTCCCCTCAAACGTAAACACTCTCTCTGTTCACGTCCCTTCTCTTCTTTATAGAGGGAATGAGGCTGGCCGAGGGATCCCAGGGAAGGACAGACTGGGGACGTCTGAATTCCACTTGAAGAATTCAGATTCTGCTCCCCAGTGAGCCCTCCCTTAGAATCAACTCAGAGACAATTCTGATAAGCAATGGTTTGGAATAGTAAAAGACACGGACATGTCCCACGAGTAATTACACAAAGCCAGTTGCTGTTCCTGTGGATACTGAATGAAATTACTTGTTAAAAATACCAAAGAAATAGAAGTTTTTAGAGTCATGTGAAAATACTAGTTCCCATGGCACAGATGGGGTGTAAGAGGAGGAAAAGAAAATGAGGAAGATGAGGGCTGAGAGAAACGAGGAGACCCCATACCCTGACCCCCACCCTGGGAATGGCTGCCACAGGTCTGAGCTACTGGCAACAGAAACTTAGGGTGAACTGTGGAATGTGGTAAGACTTCCAGCTGCACATGAGCTGGGGCAACGTCAAACAAGCAGAGAGGCTTCTCCTCACTGGTGGCGGCTTGAGCAGAAAACAAGCCGTTTTTGTTTCTTTAGAAGAGGTCACTTAAAAAGGCAATAAGAGAGGTAAAAACAAAATACTGTCGGCTGACTCCTGCACCATAACAGGCAGCTGTGAGCATCACACGGTTCACTTGGAGCTAAATGCTAGCTTCATCACCTTTCCATAAAGACAAGCCTTCTGGTGAAGGGAACTTAGACTAGACCAGGAAACACCAACGGCATAACAAAGATGGTGGCTGCAACACAGCTGTATCAAAATCTGCGCGCGCGCGCACACACACACACACACACACACACACTCAAAACCCAGAGGCAGGTTTTAAAAATGGACCTATTTTAAAAGAAGTAACTTTCCCCTTAAATTCTACTGCATGAATCAACAACTTCTGGCATCCGTACATACTTAACCATTTAGCACTATTACAGGTACAGAAAGAAGTTAGTAATACTAGAACATATGTTACTAGGGGTTCACTGTTGCCTACTAGTCATACATTACTGTCCCCTTTACATGCAGCTTTAATATTGTCCAAAACAATGGCACAGATGAAGAAACAAAGTCAACCATCCATCTAGTCCCCATTACCCTCTACCCTATCCCAACATCAGACTTTTCTGGACAACCTTGCACAGCTGGAGTGGTCTCCAGGCTGCTGATGGAAAGGAGATAGAGACCTTTTGGAAGGAGGGAGCTGACTCCTCCTGGGGGGTGGGGGGGGGCGCGTCATGCCTTCCTGTAAACATGGCTTGGGACCAGGATACCCTAGGGCCAAGGAAGCTGCTCTCCAGATTCACAAACCAATTTGTTTTTAGCAAGTGAAGCAGATTATTACCTGGGGAGGGAGAAAGGAGGGGGGGTGAGGGGCAGAGGGCTTGGGAAGAGGGCAGAGGGCTCCTAGGGGTATCTGTCCAAAGACATGAATGAAGCAGCTTTCAGACATGAGACTTGGGGGATGGAGATGCAGAACAAAAACCTCAGAGTACAGGGGGCATTTGAAGAATAAGAGGAAGAAAGAATGCATTAGCCTATGTCCTGGTGGATCCCAGGCTCCATTCTGCCATGTTCTTTCCTACTCTCGGTGAGTTCAATTAATCCAGGGGGCTGCCACTTAAAGCTGAGGCTGTCATTCAAATCCCCTCAGGTCTTAAGATGTGCTAGAGACCAAGCCTGGGCAGGAAAGCTGGGTGGTTGGCTAGCTGTGCCCTTTAAAGAAGCAGGTCCTACCACATGACATTTCTGAGTACAAGTGTAAGCAGAGGCCAGAAAGAAATGCTGAAATAAAGGGGATCCCTCCCCAGGTAAGGAACCGGTTCTCCCTTGCTTTCTCTTCACCAGAGCCTGTGGAGCTCTAACACAACACCACAGGCTCCTGTTCTTTTGACATGCAGTCCTTCAAGCCATCCAAACTCTTTCCCCATGTAGGAATTGAACATCCAGTGTCAGCTCTGAATTATCTGCACTTCAGCTTTACTTGGGGAAAGGTGGGGAGGAAGTGTGCTACAAAAATATTCAAGCGGATTATTGTCTACACATCCTAGGATGGGTTCATTATTTGGCAAGATTGGTTTTTTTCCTACATAATTATCACCTGAGTGCTTTTAAATTAGCTAACATGTTTTACTTTTTAACTAAAAGCAAAGAATATACAATATACTTGAGTTATACTGAAGTTCATTTAAGAAAATAGGTTTGACTCAAAACTCAGTGCAAGTGGCAAAGTTGACCATTGCTGTACAGTATCCGCAGAGGCATCTGCAGAGACATCCGCAGAGACATCCGCAGAGACAAGGGGAAAACAAGGGAGAAAAGAACAGACCCACAATGTTCCCGTGACACCATTTGGCGGCGCTGAAAGCAAACCAACAAAGGTAAAAGGTCTGAGATTGAACCTTGAGAAGAAACTTCCAACATTGAATTTTGTCTGTAAATAAGTACAGATTGAAACCCAATTGTGCAGCAAGAAGAAACAACCATGTTAACAGTTACAAAACCAGTTCTGGCATCAGACACAAAAAGAGGAATGTTGGAACCTGTTTGTAAATGATAAATGAAGTTTCCAGTTTAAGGGATGAGAAAATTGAGGCATGCAGGACTTTTGCATATGGATATATATTTCATATATATTATATATACTATGTACACAGTATAGCTATAAAACTTTGATGTGTATAGAAGCTGTCTTCAATGAAAAAAATTGAACATTCAGAAGAAATTCCTGAGATAGGGTTTGTGACATGGGCCACTGAGAAAAAAAATCCGCGGTTGGGTCCTAGAGGTGTAGTCTATCCCTGTGAAGTTTGCAATTAACCCACAGACAGACAGTGTCGGCACTGTTGTCTTCCTTGCCAGGGCAAGGGGTAGCACCATTATGAAGGTAACTAGCACTCCTGCTTAGAGAGAGGAGGGAATACTTCGGAACAGTATTGCTGCTAAGACTGCTGTAGTGTGCACCAAATTCGTTCTTGGTTCTTCAAGACACGGATGAACAGTGCCACTGGCTGGCAGAAGAACACCCAGATGAGAGAGGTGTGAAGACCCAGGGGGGCAGAGCTGATCACGCCAGCTAGGCATAATCTTTCCTGGGCTGTTCGTCCGTTGTACACTTCTCAGTCATTTCCTGGCAGAAGTCCACCGTCACTGACTGGCTCCTGGCTTCCAGAGGAGGTCCTCTTTCTGAGAAGGTTCCAGGGTCACTGCCTTCCAACCTCCTCCCAGAGGTACAATTCTCTGAGGTGTTGCTGGGCACCCAGGGGAGCCCAGGGGGAGCTGCCCCTGGCTCCAGGCAGCAGGGTACACTTCCTCCTACTGCACACTGGGAGGGTGCGAGGCTCTGCTCAACCCCCAGAGGAGGAGGGTTAACACTGGCTCCAGGAAGATCCATAGGTATGAGGACAGGGCAGTACCGGTGCAGGGCCTGGATCTGCTCTGGACTCTGGATGTCTCGACAGACCTCCTGTGAGAGGCAGGAGAAGTTGTCCAGTAGCTCCCCCATGCACGCTTTCAGTTGATTCCTCTCTGACAACAGTTTTTCTTTCTCGCACACCTGTGAGAAAAGATGAGACTGATTCACGAAGCTTGCACGAAAGCCTCATTTCCAAAGGTTCTCGAACCTTTGTTTTGAGATCTTACACTGTAACCTAACTCTGGAAAGAGTAAGCCAGGATCAAGGAAATTAAAAGACACACTGTCCAGGGAGTGTTGACACACACACTCTGCCCCAAGTACCTGCATTATCACTTGGGCCCTGTCACTCATAGCTTTCCTAGTGTGGTATCCCTCCCTCTGAGGCCCAGGAAACAACCCGCTGAGGTACTCCCAACAGCAAAGTTGTAGAGCTAAATGACATTCTGCTTTCCTAGTCTGGGGTTTAGAGGGGACTCACTGGAAACGTTTTATTTCAAACACAATAGTTGAAAATCTTCTCCTAATTCATTACGTTACTTTTTTTCCTTCCTCCCTTTTAAGACAGGGTTTCTCTGTGTAGCCCTGGGTGTCCTGGAACTCACTCAGTAGACCAGACTGGCCTCGAACTCAGAGATCTCCCCTGCTCCGTTACTATTCTTGAGGGTTAAAAGTCAACTAACGGATATTTTGAAAAAGACAAAAAACTGAGTACAGTTAAAAAAAAAAAAGTCAGGGGTGCTAGGGCCAGTAGGCTTTAGGCCAGTGAATCTACCCTGTACAGGATGGTCCTTTGAAAATCCATATAATACTGAATAATGAATGTGAATTCTAAGGTAAAGCAGGGGTGTTGGATGAAAATGACATGTCAGCATATGCCTGCACATAACAATAAATACACTGCTCTTGTCGGGAGTGTCCAGAGTCTGTGACTGCTGGGTCCACCATGGTCTTGGTGGGGACAGAATGGCACGGTTCCTGCCCTTGGGACAGGGGCACTCCAAGAATGTCCATGGCTGCCATGATGGCTGCCATGGGTATAAGGCTTGTTTGTTTATTAATGTACATAACTTATGTTCCTCCTTCCAGGAATGTTCTCTCTGTTAATGTTAATGACTCCATGATAATCTGTGACAGTACGAGCCCGGGAGGTGAAGGTGTGACTAATGTCTCAGCAAAACAGTAAACCCTAGGACCTTCCAAATAGCCCTTAAGGCTGTGGAAAAGAATTCTTAAAAACATGAGTTCGAAAATATATAATTTCTCAACTGTGCAAAAAAAAAATGCAATATGAATTATATGAGAGGCTTCACGACTCTAAAGGAACAGAGGTGGCTGCATTAATGAGCCGGCTTGTCAGGAAGATAGAAAGGCAGGCAGTTTCTGGAGTTCAGGTCAGCCTAGGGTACAGTGAGTCCAGGCCCAGGTGTGGTAGAAATGGTAATTTCAGGATGGGCTCCCACCCACCTTGCTTTTCATCTTAACTGAGGCAGACAGATCTCTGAATTCTTTTGCAATGTAATAAGTGTTCTTGCTGTCTCCTAAGAATTAAGGGGCTAGAGTCAATGAGATGATGATTTATAGGATAATCAGAAGGAAATCTGCAGGAGATGAGCTATCCAAAAAATTTTTTAGAATAGCAAGACAGAACTGCTTTGGAGAGCTGTCTTGAGCAGACTATAAGAGAGAGCTGTCTGGAGAGCTCCAGAGAAAGCAGATCAGAGAGAAAGCAAGCTGGAAGGCTGTCTCGAGCAGAGCATAGGCCACCAGCTTTGACCCACGATTTGACTTCTTTTGAGTTGTTTGTTTTCGAAGCTCCCAGACACCCCTTCTCTCAGAACCCCTCTCCAAGCCGAGGCTGGTCCTTGGCATGGGACATCTGGGAACTCTAGATATGTCATTTAATTTTGCTAGAAATCTAAAATGACTATAAAGAAGAAAGTCCATTCACAAAAAACCAAGCAAGCAACCAAGACTGTTTATCATCAACTTGACAGTTAGACTTAACCAATCACTCTCTCAGCTTTTACAGCACAGGCCTGAACACAGCACATCCTGTGCAGGACACTGGGAACTGTGCACTGAATCCACAGCAGGGATCATCCTTGCTCACTGGATGGAAAGGCTCAGGACAGAAATATGGCGTCTACGCTTTGACATACTAGCCCACGGTTCTAAGATGTTTTTCCCATTAAGCAAAATCCCACATAGGCTCTTGTATTTCTTAAATTTGCCACCCTTTGAGAGATGAGTTTAGTCTTAGAGAAGAAGAGTAAGTAAAGTTTTACTATCAATATTTGTGTGAGGAGGTGTGGGAGGGTTCATGAGGCTCACACGATAAAGCAGCCAAAGAAACTGAGTGTCTAAAGCAGTGTGGGGAGAGTGGTAGCCAGCCCTCTGTAAGTCTTGCCGGCAAGGCAAGGCAAGGATGGGGGTAAATTGAAGAGGAGGGCGAGAGGAGCCAGGTCTCTGACACGGGAGCTGTGCACGGCCTAATGTGAACGCAATCTGGCAGGCAGCACGGGTATGTGTGTTCGAGAGAGATTTACATACGGAAAGGACACCTGCTAAAATATTTATAAATTTAGCTAGAAAACATGTTTTAAAAATGAAAAATAAACAGATGTACAAGTGCAGCTTGAGAGAAATACATTATGTGCATCTGCAAATGAGGGTGGTGAGCAAGCAGGAGACATCGTGGAAATGGGAATGCTGGGAACTACGCAGTAGCAGACCAGGCTGGCTGGCTGGCTCTGCCCACTCAAGCTGTCCCCTCCACTGAGACACAAACAAACGAGCCCAGCAACCTGGCCCTCTCTCCACTGAACCTGGAGGTCTAGAAGTGAAGGCCAGTGTGTTCTAGGAAAGCAACCTTCTTCCCTTTGCCTCAACCCCTTGTCTGGGCACTACCCCCCTGTGGGCCCACTCATCTAAGAAGTGTTCTTGTATACTTTGTAGAGGAAGGAAACCAGGTGCCACAAGTGACATGGTTCTAGCTTCTCTTAGAAAAGGAAAGGAAGAATATATTGGTGATGTCTTAGTTAAGAACATGGCCCTCTGGTAGCACATGCCCATAACTCCAGTATCTGGGAGGCAGGGGCAACCTGGTCTACAGAGGAAGATCCTCTGATAATAGACCAAAACTGAAGTCAAAGACCCCTGACTATGATTCTCTAAGTCACAGATGTGCAGAATGAACAAATGAAACTCTTGTTCAGTGCGCTGAGGTGCAGTGTGCTGCCTTTTTTTTTTTTTTAAACTTGGTACAAGCTAGAGTAATTGCTTCCATCAGACTGGCCGGCAGACAAGTCTGTGTTGGTGTTTTATTGATTAATGATTACCGTAGGAGGGCCCAGCCCACTGTGTGTGGTACCAACTCTGGGTTGGTGGTCCCGGGGTGTATAAGGAAGGTCGAGCAAGCCATAGAAAACAAGTTGGTAAGAAGAGTTTTTGCAGAGCCTTGGCATCAGTTTGTGCCTCTGGTTCCTGCCTTGACTTCCCTTCTGTGCTTGGGATGTATAAGCCAAATAAACCTTTCCTACCTCATGCTACTTTTGGTCATTGTGTTACAAAGCAAAACAAACTACACAGCGTATTATTTAAGGCTTGGAAGATGTCATTGGACGATAAACAGCATTGTCTTGCTTCTTCAAAGGAGCAAATCATCAGTAAAGCGTTTTAGATATTTGCCTGGCGTACAGCTTAGATTTTTACTGTTTGTTCAGAATCATGCAACCAGAATGCTAGTTATTAAAAGTAGACATTCGGGTGGAGAGTTAGTTTAGAGGAATACTTGATTTGTATATGCATGCAGTAGACACCCTGTATTATGATATACAAATGGAAAAATAAAAAGGAGCTAATCCCACATGACACCTAGATATGTGCATATTCACATACATTTCAGATGCAAATTTATGGCCCCTGTTGAGAATAATCCCAAGGTTTGTCCTGAAGGGTGCTTGCCCCTCTGTGTCTCCAGCTGTAACTGATATGACTTTACATCAGTCTTGGTCACTTGAGGCTGCTGAATACCTGCCCACTAACTCACCAGTTTTCGTATTTCACATTCCAAATTCTGAATACAGTCCAGTTTCCTCTTTCGACAGCGCTGGGCTGCAATGCGGTTCTTGCTCCGCCTCCGGATGTCGTGAATGAACTCCAACTGTTCTGAGGTTAGCTTGTGCATTTTAATCATCATCTGGAAGTCGTTCCTGGGAAGGTCTGTGATCTGATCGACAGGAAAAGGAAGTTTAACCTGAAACCAAGAACAGCAGAGTGGGATTACAGCAGTTGGAGTGAAATTTTGTCGAGTGAAACGTCACCAAAACGGCACCGCCTCTTTAGAAAGGTATTTTATTTTTAATTCTCTGTGATATGTGCACGAACGTAAGTACAGGTGCCCACTGAGACCACAAAGGTGTAAGAGGCACTAGAGCTGGAGTTACGGCAGTTGTGAGATGCCTACTGAGGGTCCTGGAAACTGAACTTGGGTCCTCGGCAAGAGCAGCACACACTGTCAACCTCAGAGTCACCTGTCCAGCGAAACATCCTTTTCTTGTCTGTTTTTCCATTTTATTTTTACTTTTATGTGTATCAGTGTTTTTGCTTGCATGCATCTCTGTGCAACTTGTGTGTGTGGTGCCCATAGGGGCCAGAAGATGGCGTTGGATCCCTTGTGACTGGAATTACATAGCTGGTTGTGAGTCACCATGAAGGAGCTGGGAGTTGAATTTGGGTCCTCTGGAAGAGCAGCCAGTGCTCTTAACTGCTGAGACATCTCTCCAGTCTCCAAATCTCTTTTTAAGATGAGCAAATCATATGGGAACTACTGAAAGCAAGTAGTGATTAGTACTCTCTTGTTTCAAATACAAGTAAGATGAAATATTCATATAATCAAACAGTGCAAACACACAAGTAAGCCAGCCTGTGGTGAATAGCTCTAATCCCAACACTCAGGAGAAGGAATGCCATGCGTCTGAGCATAACATGGGCTACACAGTCAGTGGGGAGCCAGTCTGGCCTACATAGTGAGACCCTGTCTACAAACACACACACACACACACACACGCACACACACACACACACACACACACACACGCTGCACAAAATGCACAAAGCAGCACACACAGATTATAATGTTATCATTCCCCGAGGTTCCTCTGAAGCAAATGGCATTGAACAAATCGGAAACTGTCAGTTCTTTCAATGTTGTAGAGCTTTTGGTTTATTGAGGCCCTTTTCTACAGGACATACAACCAGAATTCAACAAAATGGCCAAAGTGATCTAAGCATCTAAGTGATGTAAAGACCTGGAAGATTGAGCCCAGCACACCTTAAAGACACTGGAAAGATGCACCAGTCAGCAGAACACACAGAACACAAGGCAACATCCTGGGTAGGAGTCAGAGCTGGGCTTTAGTTCTCACACAGCAGGGGAATTCAGGGAGGTGACATCACCCCTCTGATCCTCAGTTTCCTCGTGCAAAACAAGGTATGCTTCTTAGGTTAGTGTTATGCTAGGCATTTAGTCAGAATATGGTTTTTAAAATTACATTTTCTTGGGGATGGAGAGATGGCTCAGAGGTTAAGAGCACAGACTGCTCTTCCAGAGGTCCTGAGTTCAATTCCCAGCAACCACATGGTGGCTCACAACCATTTGTAATGGGATCTGATGCCCTCTTTTGGTGTGTCTGAAGACAGCGACAGTGTACTCACATACATGAAATAAATAAATAAATCTTTTTAAAAAATTACGCTTTATTTTACATTATAATTCTGTTATTCCTCTGTCAGGATGTACATTCCTTCCTTTTGATAAACACACCTCAGTGGATGGCATCAAGTGTTCTTGAGGCTAATCCTTGAAGGGCACTGAGACTTCTATCTAGTCCTGTTTCACTGACTGCTTGGTTGGCAGATCTGGCATCTCCAGGTCACAGTACAATCCTGCTAGTTCCGTGAATGGAAGCACATTCATTGCTTATTAAGTTTTATTTATGTATTTTGATCTCAGTTCTCTCCTCTAGCTAGACAGATCCTGGGAATCAGACTCAGGTTGCATGCTTAGTGGCCAGCACGTTTTACCTGATGAACCACCTCGCCAGCCCAGGAGTGAATTCTTGAAGCTAGTGAGACCTGCAGAGGACTCTATAGCCCCAGCCAACCCCTGACTTCAGCCAGAAATGCTCACGAGGGCCAGCTCAGTTCTTGACACACAGAGAGCGTGACAGCTGTTGAGTGACCACTGCTATTGTCAGCCATTAAGGTTTAGGCACGAGTCCTACTTTTAAGTTCTTCACAAGTCAAGGTAAATATAGTTTAAAGAAAGGACAACAGGGGCTGGAGAGATGGCTCAGTAGTTAAGAGCACCTGCTGCTCTTCCAGAGGACCCAGGTTTGATTTCCAGCATGCATACACATGCGCGCGCGCACACACACACACACACACACACACACACACACACGGCAGCTCACAATCATCTGTGGCTTCAGCTTCAGATCCAGTACTCTCTTCTGGTCTCTGTTGGCACCAGACACACATGTGGTACACAGACAGACATACACACAGGCAAACAACCATGCACATAAAATAAAAATAAATGAATAAAAACCCCTCCACAACAATGGAGAGAGGATAACACGACTTTGGAGGTGTCTTCCCTGTTGTTTAATTTTGGTATATTTTATTCCGTAAGAACGGCAAGTACGGAGATCAGTGGCACTTGTCTAAAAACTCAGAAGTGAAGGCATGAAAATTAGGAATTCAAGGTCATCTTTAGCTATGAACTGACAAACTGAGTTTGAGGTCAGTCTGGGCTACAGGAGACCCTATGTTTTTAGTTTTATTTAAAAAAAAAAAAACAACAACAATGAATTTGTGCCTGATGCAGGTGAGAGAGAACCCAGGCTCTCTATCTCTAGGGCCTCATCAGTCTCCATGGGGTTTGGGGTTCAGGTCTGTGACTTTTTCTTTTTTTTTTTTTCCGAGACAGGGTTTACTCTGTGTAGCCCTGGCTGTCCTGGAACTCACTCTGTAGATCAGGCTAGCCTCAAACTCAGAAATCCACCTGCCTCTGCCTCCCAAGGGCTGGGATTAAAGGTGTGGGTCACCACTGCCTAGCCAGGTCTGTGGCTTTTAACTGCTTCTCTCTGCCCTTGCTAAGGCGGTGCTGATGGTTTGGGGGCTTCTGCAGTGAGTTCTGTTTCTGCAACTTCTGGAAAGTTACAGCCTCAGCAATCAGAGCACTTGGGAGGAGGTGGAGGTAGGAGGCTTAAGGCCATCCTAAGATGCCTGTGGCTTTAGAGGCCAGCCCAGGCTATTACACCCAGCACAGGTTGCTTAATTTTTTCCTCACATTCAATTTTTGACTTGGCCAGCAGATGGCACTGTAAGTCTAAATGTCATGTGCTAGGCTAACCTTTAGTACTAACTCAGGTAGGCTAAATTTTCAAGCGTTATGTCAGTCAGGTGTGTTACACCTTTAATCCCAGCACTTGAGAGGCAGAGGCAGGTGGATCACGTGGTTTGACTAGCCAAGGCTAAATTCTGAGAGCTTGTTTCAAGAAAACACAAATCAATACCCACCCCTACAAGAAACCAAAAAATTGACAGCGGCCACATTAAATAAAGTAAAAACAAAACGAAACAATCCAGGTGAGTTTAATTTTAAGAACATGTCATTTACCCCAAAACCATCAAATATTTCTAACGTAATTTATACAAGTTGTTTATAAAAAATTACATTGATGAAAAATTAAAATTCAAGGCCTATTTTATTGTTCCAGTATATCACAATTCAGATGAACCCTCACAAGGCTTGCTAGACATGTGTAGGATGTGCCCATTAATCTGCCAGAGCTCTCAGGAAAAAGAGTCACCAGAGAAAGCATGTGGGCCTGGGTTTATTAGTGAAGAGGGCAACTTCCTGTTAGTATTCAAAAGGTGGAGCGCTGAGTCCGTGCTCTTCAAGAGGTCAAGGATATGGCTAGTCTACCCTGAACTCAGGAATTATTTGTTGGTTGCATCAGATAGTCATGAGGCCCAGTCCTGGTATTTGTGCCTAGTCGATCACCACGCACAAAGGCAAGCACACTCAAGAGTCACTTGCCTTTCCTAGGGTCAGGTGAAAATTCTTTGTCAGGTTACTTCCTAGCTGTGAGCTTATTCCATGAGCTCACTGTTGAAGGCTCTCAAAGTGTGAATCCCACGTGGTGAATGTGGTGCTGTGACACCCGTAAAACTTGGACTCAAGACCATGCGACTACCGGGAACACATTACATTACCCACTACAGTGGGTTCAGCCCTGCTTGAGTGTTAAAGATGAGCTGCCAGCACAAATGGCTCCTTTTCAGGCTCTGGGAAAGGCCTTTCCCTGTGGGGCTGTGTTTCTACTAGGTTTCTAATGATAAAGAAGACTGTTTATTTCCCTTTTATAAGTGTTGGATAACAGACACTCAGAACCTGGTGCCTCAGCAGCACAGAGGTCATCAGTTGGAGACATAGCATTTGGGCATCACAAAGAATGCACTCTTGGGGCTCAGGCGATTTCTATTTCTGCTGACAGGAGAGCCATCCTGCTTCAGCTCCAGACTGTTATTTGCTTACTTTCAGAAAGAAAACATGCAACAGTGCAGATCACAAGTAAAGTCTAAAGGGCTTCCACACTAAGCACTACTGTATTAAAAGCCACAGCAAACACAGACCAGGTAGATAGGATGGAAGGTTGGCAGGGGAAAGGGGAAAATCAACAAGGGCAGTGTCAAAGTCCTTGGAGCAAAAACAAACTCCACATGAAATTTCATCAGGGCTGTTGCAATCAATCTGCGTTTTAAAAGAGGGTCAGTGGAGAAGAAAACAGCCAACCATACACCTTGTTTTCTATCAGGGGGAAGGGAACCCTCACTCTTGTGGGTTTTGTTCGTAGATCTGTTAGCTATACAGCAAGGAAGAACTTACATTCACCAGCAAGTGGGAGCACCTGCCGGGTTCCACAAGGGGCAGAGGCTTAACCACAACCGTTTGCTGTTTCCAAGCCAATGGGCATTCCCGGAGGGGAGGAGCAGCCCCAGGCCTTTGCAGAGGAGTATTTTTATAAGCTTTTGTGTGCACAAATGTTCCCCACACAGGGCTGAAAACCAGGCAATGTGACAGGGCCTTGGAAAGGTGAACAGCACTGAGAAGGCTCACATCTCTGCTCTTTCCTCCAGGAGATTAACACAACCTACAAAAGGCTCATGTGGCTTGCGGTTTTAGTTAGTGATCCTGTGTAGCATATACTTCCAGACTGTACTTCTCATCAGAGGTGATTACTCTCCGGGTCCCCAGAGACAACACAAAGTAGACAATATGACACAATGAAACACTCTGCCAACTCTCGTGTCACCTGTCTGAATGGCCTGCAGTTATATCCAGTGGACTCTCTGGGCAGGGAGGCTGCACAGTAGATGCACTTGTGAGATTTGTAGGTGATGAATCTCTTTAGTTGTGAACTGCTTCGGTTCTCAATTAAGGCTCAGAGTCTGAGCCTTAATTAATTAATTAATTTAATTTAATTAATTAAATTAATTAATTAATAGTCACTGAGTCAGCAGGACAAATGTGAAAGAGGGCACTACAGGCCACTGCTGTGGTTTGCACATGTTCCTGCTAGTCATACTAGTCTTGCCAAAGTGCTGACTCTTCCCCTGCCTCTGGAACCCACAGGAAGTGCAGGATTAGAGGTCATTTTTCAGTATGGGATCTACACTCCCCCCCCCCCCCCCCAAGCAATGGCCAGAGGAAGGTTAGACTTTGTGGGAGTCCCAGCTTTTTAGTAGTCTGTGAAATAGATTCCTACAGTGTAACCAGGGACCTATAACCTAGAGATGGCAAAGGGCAGAGGACCTTTTGAATGGTGCATGAGACCTAAATCTGCCTTCTCAGCACATCTACATGGCCAGAGAGAAAGCCTGGATCAGGGAGGCTGGGCAGGCTGCAGGGAGGCCTGGGATGCAGTATATTCTTCTCCTCAGACAGAAAACTGCTTGCTAACAACTGCCCACATCCTGTAGCTTAAGCCAGTTCCCCCATTTCCATTAAAATATAATTGAACACCTAATTTCCTAAAAAGAATTCAAATATGAGACAAAAGAGGAAAAGTTCCCACTCTTAAATGATGCTTATACTGCTGTGGTGCATTTCTCTACGACGTTTGCTCTGAACTGTTTTTAACGGAATTGTGACAGTGACACTCTGCCCATCTCACCCCACCAAGCTTATAAACACACATTTCGATTGTCCGTTGCCTCTGGTTTGCTGGGCAGAGACTACTGAAGAAGGAGGGTGGAGAAGTAGATTTGGAAGCAAAAGCCAAAACCAAGAATCTGTTTTCTCTATGAGTCCCAGGAGCAGAGTGGCCTGTGAAACCTTTCCTGCTTCTATTCTTTGTTCTTATCAGACATGAGCTGAAGCTACAGGCATACAGGGCCAGGCTGAGAGGACCTTGGAGACCAGGGGAATGTACTGGCTCTCCAAGACCAAGAAATGTTTCTGCACCACTGTCTTTCTGCTTGTTATTCCCAGGATACCTGGGATTCACTCCTAAGACCACAAGGAATTAGCACCTGGTTCCAGGGAACCCATTCTCTCTGTCCCAGACTTCTTGAGAATCTGTGAGTCAGAGATAAGACTTGCCCCACTCAGCTTCTGGGCTTGCTCTGAGGAATAAAATCAGGTAACAGACAGACAGGAGTCGCCTTGTGATCGAGGTGAGGCACGACTCTCTTTGTCATATGGTTTCCTCTTCCAGGGATCTAGCATTAGGGATTCCAAACCCTGAGCATGTTCTAGACATGTGAAAACACTGTTTTAATCATGTGACGGTTGACTCCTGTGCTGCCATTCAAAGCCATCTTTTTATTAAGCAGACCAATTACAGATACTTGTAAAAACATGTTCCATTTACTGAACCATAGAGATAATTGTAAAAACCTTACACAGAAAGTTATCAAGTCAGCTGGGAAGAAGAAGGGGTTTGCTGGGAGGGGGAGGGGGATGAGAGATCATAACTGGGGTTGAAAATGATCAAAATTTATGGTGTGGTGGTGCACACCTCTAATTCCAGCACTTGGGAGGTATAGGCAGGTTTCTGTGAGTTAGAGGCCAGCCTGGGCTATAGATTCGGTTATAGAATAGCCAGGGCTATATAAAGAGATTTTATCTCTCTCTCTCTCAAAAAAATACTGAAGTATATTATATTTCTGTATGAAATTGTCAAATAATAATAGAACAACGGTTTAAAAATATAAAGAAAAAGAAGAAAAGAAAAATGACAACAGACTATCTGAGTCATCACCCTGGTGAGAATTACTCACAGCTTCTCTGTACTATTTCACTGGTTGCTCCTCTCTCTCTCTCTCTCTCTCTCTCTCTCTCTCTCTCTCTCTCTCTCTCACACACACACACACACACACACACACACACACACACACACACACATACCTTTTGTTGAACACAGGTCCTTACAGTTCAGGATGGCCTTGAACTCATGACCTTCCGAAATGCTGGGATTACAGGATATATGCCACCATACCTGGGCACTTTCATATATTTTTATTCATCTCCAAATGGAGCATGACAATAAAGCAAGTCCAACTAATCAGCACCTTTGGATAGGGAAGTAAACTATCTTCCCAGTGTCTCTTTATTAAACCCACAGTAGAAATGCTTTGGGAACTTACTAGGGCATGCACCACTTGGAAAATGATTGTGACTTCTGTACAATTTTCAAAATCTAAAAACAAACATGTCAACATAAGGAGACACCATGTCATATCCATTAGATAGACACAGGGAGAAGAGGTAAGTATTAGCAGTGAGAAGCAAAACTATCTTGATGGAGGGAATGCCTTGGGAAATGGCCGAATAGTCCCTCAAAGGTCACATATGGAGTCATCATAGGTAGATGCTGGTGTTTTTTAACGGATCAGTTCAAGAAAACAAGTTAAAACTCATGGGACTTCAGTGGGACAGCAATTCCACTCAGAGGTACCTCATGAAAGAACTGGAAGCCCATCCTCAGAGCCCTTGCATGCAAATGCTCAGAGCATCACTCTTCAGAAATATCCAGAAAGTGGAACCTGACACTCCCCTCAAGCAATGATGGATCAATACAATGTGGCAGGGCTTGACAAAATATACCAGCAATCAGAATGTGGAGCTAAATACGATGGGTGTGTGTATCTATGGAAGGGGCACATTTTGAAAATGATATCCTATTTGAAAAAAAAAACAAACCCAAATACCATTTATATAAAACATCTAGTACAGGACAGAGCCCGTTGTGGTTGCCTGGGGTGGAGAGGAAGAAGCTGTGAGGAGGACCTGCTACTGGGGACAGTGCTCCTGCTGGGGCAAAGAAATAGCCCACAACTGAAGACAATTGCATAACACTGTGAAAATATTAAAAACACTGGAATTTTCATTTGAATAGGGTATACAAATCATATTTTATTTAAAAATTTGTTATTTATTTTTTATGTGTATAGCTAGCTGTTTTGTCTACTTGTATGTCTGATCTGTGCACCATGTATGTGCAGTGTTTTGCTGAGGCCAGAGTTACAGAAGACTGTGAGCCACCAATGAGTGTGGGTGCTGGGAATTGAACCTGGGTCCTCTGAAACAGCAGGCAGTACTTGTAACTGCTGAGCCAACTCTCCAATCCAATAATTTAAGCGTTTTCAAAACTAGGGAAGGGTGGAAAAGGATTTGGGATGGGAGTCTGTGTTTTATGAACTAGGAGAGTCATTTAACATGGTGATAGATTTTACAGAAGGCAAGACTCCTTACAGAAGCTGCAGCACTTTGCTGGTAGCTGCTTCAGAGAGGGGCCCCAGGCTGTTTCAGACTCGGTTGTCTCTCCTAGTTTACTTGGAAGAAAACACCTAAACCCCACCTAAGAGCACTATGTACAGAATCCCAGATAGATGTTGGTGTTTTTTTTTTTTTTTAACGGATCAGTTCAAGAAAACAAAGTTAAAACTCATGGGATTTCAGTGTACTTTTGGGGCAGACCGTCTACCTAGGCCAAGTAACTCCTGAAGCAAGTAACTGACTCCCAGGGGGGCCTTGTGCTGAGGGTGTGGGTGGTTCTTTACTGGGGAGTGGGGTGAGATTGGGGGAGCGGGACCACACACACACACACACACCCTCAGCTTTGCTAGCATTCTCTTGCCTAACACAAGCTAACAAGAGAGGCAGGGTGTGACTCGTGAAACGGCACTGAGTTTTGGCAAATGTGTCTTTTTTTTTTTTTTTTTTTTTTTTTTTGGTTTTTCGTGACAGGGTTTCTTTGTGTAGCCCTGGCTGTCCTGGAACTCACTCTGTAGACCAGGCTGGCCTTGAACTCAGAAATCCGCCTGCCTCTGTCTCCCGAGTGCTGGGATTAAGGGCGTGTGCCACCACTGCCCGGCGGCAAATGTGTCTTTTACTGCTTATGAATGAACAGCAGGTTTGTTTTGAAAAGTAAAGGTAAAAATTAAGTACAAGGATATTTTAAGGAGAGATGAGTCCTGTTCGTGGCTGTTTCACAGGCTGAATGACTCCTCACCTTGTGTCATAGCCTTCAGTTCTAAGGTGGAGATTGACAGAGCCCAATCAGAAAAACAAAACAACAACAGCAGACATGTCCTCTTGTGGACGGCATTGGGTATCTGAAACAGACAGTTCCTAAGAAACGTAAGTTCTTGGTCTAAGTGTAGGGCTCTTTTTCAGACACAATGAAGACTCAGAGGCATCTGTACTTCCTCTGCCAGTCCTTGGTAAGTAAGATCAACTGTGGGATGGGCATGACTCAATGGCTAGCTTTCTGCATGAGGGACACTTAAGGGCAGTTAGGGCTAGAAACCTCATGAAGGCAGTGGGACTGACTAACCCAAGAACCTATCCTTGGTTTTAGGAAGCCTTGCTCCTAAAGGCTGGGAACAGGGCTGTCTCGTCTCGGGCATTGACAGCAACCCAATCCTGAACGGAAGGGGTAAGATTCGGACAGAACAGATTCCATTCGGATTTCCTTCATAATCTCTATGTCTTAAACTAAACCCTTCTCAGGGGGTTTTTCTGTCTCTCTATTTCCGCCAGACAGTAACAGGAAAGCAGGGACCAGGCAGACCAGCAAAGAAGAGGAAGTGAACCCAGGGTGTGTCTGCAGCTAGCTTGAGGTGGCTCTGGAGCTCATTTTCAGTGTCTGAAGCTGGAGCTCATGAGCGTTCTGTCCACCAGCTTGTGGATGCTGAATCCGTCAAGCTTGGCTCTGTGGCTACCTCACCTCACCTCTCCAGGCACCTCTGCCATCTGGTAGACCTGAGCATGCTGGCCTCATGGGCAGTCACTTCCCTCCTGCCCTCCCTCTCTTCCCTCCCCACCTTCCCTTATTTTAATTTCCGGGGCCAGGTCCTGGTCGGCAGGCACCATATCATGGAGTCATACTCCCAACCTGTGCTTCTCTTTTCTGTGTTCTTCAGACACAGGGGCAAGACCTGCCACTGGGTTTGCTCACGTCTGCTCCTGAGACGGGTGTGAGACACAGTCTCAGTCTTTAGCTGGTTCTTCGGCAATCAGTAAGACAGTGCAGTGGGTACCAGGTCATGACCTAGACATGCTTAGGTTTGTCTAGGGAACATTCAAATTACTGGCGAAGCAGGGACCTCTGGGACTCCCATTCCTCTTTCTCATAGTCATGTGAGCCTTGCTTCTTGCCTGTGCTGTCCCCACTTCCACTCCTAGAAACATCGAGCTACAGATGAAACCTTTAGATACCGATTATCTACAGAGCACAAAGTTTTCAGGCTGGACAAAAACACTTGCTACCACATAAATGACTTCTTCACATTTGTGGGATCCTGAGAAAGAAACAAGCTCTGACACAGTTATGTGTGCCAACATGGCACTTCTGAATGAACCCCATGTCTAAGATGGATGATGAACATTCTGTCATGCACTGTGACACAGGGTCACTGAGGAGTCTACTGACAAGAAATACTTACAAGGTGCAGGAAAAGCACCTGTTTGTGAGGACCTACTCGGTTCCAATTAATCAATTTGAAAGAGTTTCTTCATTTTCCTTTGTACTGATGGTATAAAGAGCAAGCACAAGGTCATTCTCCCAAAGTAGGTGGGAGAGAGGGGTGTAGAGCAGCGGAGGTAAAGGGGAGGAATCTAAAAGTATCTGACCCTCACACACACTGCATTCAGTCAGCCTCTGCTCATCCAGCACTGGAATCCAAGTTAGATATAAAGGGCTTTCTAAGGCTGAAGTGGTTGATTCTGAATCACACTGCAGCATCCTGCCTCCAAGGAAGAGACAGTCCATTTACTGTTACCAGACCATTTATGGTCACCTTTAAACTTGACACCTGTGCTGGCTGATCTTACGTCAACTGGACACACAAACTAGAGCTATCTGGAAGGAGGGACTCCTTGATTGAGAAAATGCCTCCATAAGATCTGGCTGGAGGGTATGTTCTTAATTAGTTATTGATGGAGGAGGGCCCATCCCATTGTGGGTGGTGTTACCTCCAGGCTGGTAGTTCTTGGTTCTAAAGAAAGCAGGCTGAGCAAACCATGAGGAGGAGCAAGCCAGTGAGCAGCATCCCTCCAAGGCCTCTGCATCAGTTCCTGCCTTCAGGTTCCTGCCCTGTTTTGAGTTCCTGTCCTGATTTCCTTTGATGATGAATAGAAACATGGAAGTGTAAGCCGAATAATCTCCTTCCCCCTCAAATTGCTTTTTGGTCATGGTGTTTAGTCACAGCAATAGAAACCCTAACTATGACAACATATAAGAACGATCTGAGAGTGATACTTGGGGAGAGGAAAAATTCAGGAAAGGACTGAGATAGCAGGTCATATGCTTGAACTTATGTGGATTCCCTACCTCCTGGCCCCTGTCCTGCACAGGACACGACTCACTGTCTGCTTCCGAGAATGATCCAGATTCGTCACTGGAATTGGTTCCGTAAGACTGCTCACATTTAATTTGGGGTCGGACTTGGTTGTACATTCCATCTCCCATCAGGCCTGGTTCCTGATGTTCCGTGGTAAGGAATCTGGCTCCCTGGGAACAGGGTGAAGAGGAAAACTCACAAAGAGGGAGGCTGCAGGGGGAGCCCCCACTCCCGTCTTCTGCGTAGGAATAGGAAGAGCAGGAGCTGGAGGTCCTGGTTCTGGTCTCTAGCGGAGGTGAGCGAGGACAGACTTTGATTGGCACCGGGCAGCTGGTGTTGGGCCGTATCCTTCCTGGCAAGTGGTCAGCCATCAGTCCGCTATGGGAGTAGGCCTGGGTGCTGGGGAGGGACTGGCCAGCTCCCACCCACAGACTTTTTGGCACCGGCTCAGAAAGGTCTTTGTCTAAATTGCTCACCGAAGAATATGAATGCACTGGAGTGTTCGGTTGGTCACACGTGCTTGCGGAGAAGATGACACTCCTGCGGTCCAGCTCTCCCTCCTGTTTACAGAGAGTCTCCGGCCCAGGCCCCCTGAGTGGCGACCCCATTGCGAAGTTGGACACATCCTTCTGGCCCACATGGGGCTGTCCGTAATTCCCTGCCAAAGGGGTGTAATCAGTTTTAAGGTCACCCTGAGAGATCCCCTTGTTAAAAGGGCATGCTGAACTCCTGACAAAGTGTTGCTGAGATGTACTGGGCAGGCCAGTAGACTCCACACCTTTTGTTATACCGAATAGAGACCGCAGACAGGAAGGTGAGGACACACTTCTGGATCTGTCCAGGCAGGTGGCTCCAGTAGGGGTACTGGAGGTAGGGACAGGGCTGGGCTGTTTTCGGTCCATCTCAACATCTCCTGGTCTGTCTTTGATGTCAGTTTCATCTCCTGACAGGCAGAGTGTGATGCTCTCCTCCTCGGTCTCCTCATTGGGTGGCTCACTTTTAATCTGTCCCATGGAGAGCTCTGGCTTGAGGCTATTCCCAGGACTGTCTTCACTGAATGTGCTTGCAAACCCCGAGGTACTGTGTGAGGGTGCACTGTAGACATTCTTAGTACATGCAAGCTGGTACTTCTTATATCTAGGGTACTGTGTCAATGCACCCTTTTCTGAGTTTTCCTTGGTGTCTGTGGGTACCTCAGACTCGGGGAGCAAGGCTTCTTCTTTCTCTGCTACTGGGATGGCAGTGGCCTCAAAGCTGATGGGGTCTGGGAGCATCTGGTCTGTGGCGCAAGCCATCCTAGCTGTCTCTGAGTCCATTGTCTCTTCTTCTTCCTCCTCTTCTCCTGC
This sequence comes from Rhynchomys soricoides, assembly GCA_019843965.1. Lineage (NCBI taxonomy): Eukaryota > Metazoa > Chordata > Mammalia > Rodentia > Muridae > Rhynchomys > Rhynchomys soricoides. The sequence continues at coordinate 1,754,392 of JADRCH010000080.1, forward strand.
AGAGTTCCCATGGTCCTCTTGGGGGCGCTGGCACGCACTGTCCTTTCTGCACACAAACAGGCCATCCTCCCTGTTCAGGAGCTGGGTCTGCAGGAAGCTGAAGCAGGAGTCCTCCAGATTGTGCATGCGCAGGAACTCAGCACAGCGGATGACCTCACGGATGTTCTCTCTGCTGAGTAACAGCTTGGCAGTGTAGGCAAACTGTAGCAGTGGCCCAAAGCCCCTGGCTGTGACCTGCAAAACAAACAGGGAAATTGCCAACATTACCATCAGCACTGCTATTGTCCTGAATTTCTCAAACAAAGCAAGATAACCAGACAGTGCTAATGCTCTAGAATAAAAACTGCAAAGGAGCAGTTAATCTCATACTGGGTCAGCAAGGCTTCTGCTTCCAATAATTAGTGGCTGTCTAGTGCCTGCTACCTCCATACCTCACGGCACCAGCAGAAGTGAGAATCACCGAGGTCAAGTGGTGAGGCAAGATGACAAAGGGTTCATTGTTCACACTAATGGAACATCCTGGCAAAAATGCCGAACAATGGGGAGCCTATTAATTTACGTCCCGGTCAGTCCTGTGGAGAGCCATCCTTCACAAGAGGGGTGCTATGGAGCTTCTTGAAGCTCTCGAGAGCCAAAGAAAGCATTATCATTTTCTTGTCAACCACAAAGATGGCAGGAAGGCCCTGTCAAAATTCAGTGTCTGTGGGGTTTTTCATTACAGTGTTTTTGTCTTTTTTTGAGACAGGCTCTCACTATGTAGCCCTGGCTGTCCTGAAGCTCACTATGTACACCAGACTGTCCTTAAACGCAACAGAGATCCGCCTGCCTCTATCTCCCAAGTGCTGGAATTAAAGGTGTGCACCACTGTGCCTGGCCCTACTTGGGATTTTTAATCAGCATATCATAACTGATTTTATAGTGACACCAAAGATGATGACAATTGTTAACAAGAAATTTACCCTTGGCCCACAAAGCATAGAGGTGAGTGTTCAGATTTACACAGTCTGCTGGCATTTCAATAATTGTAGCCTCCATGTAGCAAAGGACATGGGTATTCCTTCCCTAATTATTAGGAGCAGCTTTGTCATGTGGATGTCTAAAATCTTCTGTGGCTCAGCCTACCATCTTGCTGCGACTCCAGCTTCCATATACATGTGTACATGGGCACACACAATGACAATGACTTAGACAATTAAAAGTATGTTGCCAGTGGCTAAGTGCCCCCCTTTTAAAGCTAGAACTATCTAAACTGTGGGGTGCAGGGTAGGCTTCCTCACCCTGCATACTCTATTCTATTTCCTGTAGATCTTTATGAACACTGCTGCTGATCCCAGGGAAAAGGGAGACAGATCTACAAACCATGTGAACACATCAAACAAGAGCAGCGGTACCAAGTGCTCGCTGCAGCTAGAGTGGGAGTGATCAAAAGTTTCTGCGGGGGAGGGAGTGGGAGGAAGACTGCTGACTGGCTGACTTCTGCATGTCTTAAACTTCCTGCAGCACAGGGAGCCCAGACTTATTAAAACACCTGTCTCCACTGCACAAGATTCAACCCATTGCGTCCTCGAGACTCTTGTAGCCAGAGAGAGCAAAGGTCCTGGGTTCTCCACTGAATGGGATCTTAAATGTAGATAGTGGAGAAGTACTTGATAAAAATGCAAATAAAAATAATGAGTTCAGAGGAATCCAGCCACCAGTAACAAGCCAATTTGGAATAAAGACGGAGGAAATCCTACATGTAAGGAGGAATTGAATAAAAGGCAAGGGAGGGAAAAGTTAGATCGTCACTACTTTCAGATGATATTATTTTTAAAAATAGGTAACCCTGAAGAGTCCACCATTTATGATCAAGAACTAAAAACAAAGTTATTAAACAAACAAAGTCGACCTACAAAAGCGAGCAGCACTTCTCTATACTAGCAGTGAATTGTCTTAAGTGGAAATCCCATTTACCATAGCCACAAAAAACACATAGGAATAAATCTAACCAATGAGGTTAAAGATCTCTACAGTGAAAAACTGCCAAACACCGAAGAAACTGGAGACATACAGGCAAAGCGAAGGATATTCTGTACATGTGGGCTAGAGAAGAACTAATATTGTTAATACATTCATATTGTCCAAGCAAATCTACATAAAATTCAATGTAACCCATACTGAAATAGGAATGATATTATTTATAGAAGTCAATCGTGATGACATATGCCTTATAGTTCTAGTTACTCGAAGAGCTGAGAGGGTTGTTTGAGATTAGACAGGGTCAGCTTGGGTAACATATTCTCTTCTTTCCCCTCCCCTCCCCTCTCCCTCCCTCCCCCCCCCCCAGATGGTGGTCTCACTATACAGCCAGGCTGTCTTTAAACTCTTAATCCTTCTGCCTTCCAAGTTCTAGAATATATCAGTACATCACCACACATGGCCTGGTTCTGACTTTTCTTACAAAAGGAATATATTTTTTATTAGTTCTTTGAGCATTTCATACAATGTATTTTGATCATATTTGCTTCCCCCACCAACTCCCCCCAGAGCAGTGGTTCTCCACCTTCCTGACGCTGTGATCCTTCCATTCAGTTCCTCATGCTGTGCTGACCCCCATCCACAACATAGCCATTGTTACTTCGTTACTTTGCTGCTGTTATGAGTTGTAATGTAAATATCTGATATGCAGGATATCTGATATGTGACCTCAAAATGATTGTGACCCACAGGTTGAGACCACAATCCTAGATCTCCCCTACTAACTTACTACCCACTCAATTCCTTGTTCTCCACCCCACTCTTAAAAACAAAATGCACCACCACCACCATCACCCCCCCATCAAAAAAGTCCATTTTTTTGTTGTTTTTGAGTGCAGAGCCTGCTATGAAGTATGGCTGATCTATTGGTAAGCCTGGCTCTCCTTCTCTGAGTAGCCATCAAATGCCAACAGCTCCTCAGCGAGGGGAAGGACTTTGTGCCCACCCCCCCCTTCATGCTTGGGCTTTGTCTGGTTTGGTCTTGCCCAGGTTTTTTTCACGCTGTTATAAACGCTGTGAGTTCATCTGTGCAGTGTCCTCTTGTCTGGGAAACATCGTCTCCTTGAAGTCATCCATCATCTGGGGGCTCTTACAGTCTTCCCACCCCACGTTCCATGAAGATCCTTAACCTCTGGAAGGAGGGGCAGGATGTAGAAGTCTCATTTAGGGCTCGGAACTCTGAAGACTCTTTTTTTTTTTGGTATGGTGACCAGCTGTGTGTCTCTGTGTTAATTACCATCTGTTGCAAGAAGAAACTTCTCTGATGAGTGTTGAGAGATGCACTGATCTACAGATATGGCCGTAAGTTATTTGGGGTCATGTCCACTTAGTAGACTGATATTAGTAGGTTCTTCTCTAAGGACCATGACATATCTAGCTAGAAGTTCTTGTTTTCATTAACAGTGCCAGGTATGAGTTCGATCTCATGGGTAGGTCTTAAATACAATCAGAACATGGTTGGTTACCCCCATAACATCTGTGCCATTATTGTACCAGTGGGCATAGCTTGCCAGGCGAGTCATTACTGAAGCTCTCAGGCAGTCACTTAGGTGAGACTGATGACCCTTCTCCTCCATTATTGTACACAGCACCTTTTAGCACTACGAAAGCTAGGCAGTATTGATCAAACGTCCATGCTCACGACTCAAGCAGGTGGTGTCATTAGCACTAGAGTCCTACCATCAAGTTCTGAATGACAACAGATATTAATGATTGGGTAACAACTCAAAAATGGTGATCCACTCTTAGGGTTTGTATTTGCTAGCCTGTGCTATCTAGTTGGAGTATTGTTTCCTTGTTATAGGGTGTTGTGGTTGTCAACCTGACATAAGGTAGAGTTACCTAGGAAAAGGGAACATGAATTAAAAAAAATGCTCAGCCCATAGGCAGGTCTGTGAAGAGTTTTCTTGATTGATGTGAGAGGGTTCAGCCTGCTGTGGGTGGTGCTAACTGGGGAGAGGCTCGCCGGCTGTAAAAGAAAGCAAGCTGTACAAGTCTCTGAACACGGTCTCTGCTTTAGTTCCTGCCCTGATTCACCCTTATGGCGGACTTTAAGTTACGAGGTTAAACACTTTTTCTTCCCCAAGTTGCTTTTGGTCATTGTTTTTATCAGAGTAATAGAAACCTAACTAGAACATAGGGTAACTCCATTTAAATGTTTAATACATGTATATTTATACATTTTAAGGATCCTCCATGGCAGCAGATGGCTTTTTCAAATCTGGCTATTCCTCTTAATTATTATTTTTCTTTTGGAATGTGTTGTGAGTGACTGTCTTCTATGCCAAGCAACTGCCATCCTGGGGCAGTCAGCTGTGTTTTCCTGTAAGATCTCCTCTCAGTTAAGCTTGTTGGTGGCTTATACCCCAGCATAGCAAGGAGATTCTTTTCTTGCTGGAATGTCCAGCTACATCTAACTACTTCCTCCCACATGGCAACTGTGCATGTGGCTTGGGGGAGGGTCTAGAGTATATAAGTGAGTGTGTGTGTGTGTGTGTGTGTTTATTCAGAGATATGGAGTATATATAGAAAGAACGTGTGTATATATAGCATATATAGAGAGATTATATATATTCTCTATATATCTGACTATATGTATACATACTTAATATATATCAGTCAGGAAAGACTAGATAGGGCTACAGGAAGCCCACACCACTGTTGAGTAAGGCTTATCAGGTACAGCTAGTTGGGGAAGGAGTCCCCACACCCCTGTAAGTAACCTCTCACTTATACTCTGTAAGGAAGCAATAAACTTATTGTTTCTCTAGAGGGATCTTTAGGGGAATCATGTTTCCACTGGTCATTAGGACTTTGAGAGGTGAACTACACATTGCTTTGTGTCTTCCCCTGGGAGAGAATTCTAGCAACAGTATGGAATCACAGAAGATCCCAAATAACCAAAGAAATCAACAAGAGAAGTAACAAAGCAAGAAGCATTGTACTACCCTTTACAAATAGAACATAAACTGCATTAACCCAAGCACCATTGTCATGGTATTACATTCTCCGGTATTCCATCCCGGAGAATGGAATAGAGAGCCCAGAAATCAACCCATACATTTACAGTCAGCTGATCTGACAAAAGTGCTAAGAACACACAATAGAGAAAGAAATCACTTCTGTAAATGCTACTGGGAAAACCGACTTTACAGCATGAAAAAAGATCCCTGCCTCTCACCAGATACAAATACCCACTCAAAGTGTATGAAAGACTCAAACGTGGGATCTCAAACTACAAAGAAAGCATGGGAGTGTGCACAGAATTCCATTAGGTTTGTCTGGACTATGATGGCTTTGGATATTGGAGATATTGCTTCATTTTGGGGTACAAAGAAACAAAAGCAGAACTAGACAAAGGGGCTTATATCAGAATAAATACAGGCTCTACTTAGCAAAGGGATCACCGAGTACAAAGAGATGTGGGAACATGTCTGCAAGTTCTACATTTACTAAGGACCAAATACAAAACATAATGGTAAGAGAGCAGCTATGACCTTTAACCTCAGCACTCCAGAGGCAGAGGCAGGCAGATCTTTGTGAATTTGAGGCCAGCTTGGTCTACATAAGGAGTTCTATGCTAGCCAGGACTACACGGCGAGAGCCTGTCTTAAAAAAAAATTATAAAAAAACCAAACCCCAACAGAACCGCAATTATTAGAAGAGTAAGACTTAGTATGTGTTGGTGAGGCTTCGGAGAAGAGGAGCCATTGAGAATTCCCTAAAAAATTAAAAATGAAACCCCACTGCTGGATGTATTTCCAAAGGAAATAAACGCAGTATATTTGTATCCTGAATTTATCACAGCACAATTCTCGGTAGCTCACTCTCCATAATGGATAAAGGAAGTATAGGATATGTACACAGTTGAACACAGTGTGCAGCACAAAAAGCACAAAACCTGCTATTTGTAACTACATAGATGGACACACAGGAAATTCTACAAGTGAAATAAGCCAGGCACGGAGAGGCATGGCCACATTAGTTCACTCACACATGGTCACAGTCTATCACAGATTTCACAGACACAGAAAATAAAATGCGGATGGGAGGCTAGAGGAGATTGGAACACGGTGGTCCCAGAATCCATAACTATTAAATAAAATGTTCATCTGAGAGCCACCGTACAGCGAGTAGTTAGTGACAATACGGAACATTCCTGAAGTCTGACGAGAGAGCACAGGTATTCTTATCACAGAATGATAACTAATGCATTTGTTAGTTAGCTTGATTTATCCATTTCACAGTGTGTCTATACTTCAAAACATTATTTTATACATGAACCAGCCATTCAAATTAATGTGCCCATGAAATCAATAAGACTGAACGGGGATTGGCTTATAAACTGTAATCCAAGCCCAAGACAGAGGAAAGCTTCTTTCCACCAGAAAATTTCACATGAGCCTACATCCAATTCTTCTTCCACATCTGGCTGAATCCTGCTTTCCACATACAAATGTTCTCCTCGTCTGTGTGCAAGGCTTTGTCTAGGGAGTCACGGCCACTGCTTGTGAAACATCTAATGAACCACTTCTGTGCTAGCTTGTATAGCAGCCATGATGGCTTCTACCCTGTACACAGGAAACTGAGAGGCACGGAGGTAAAGCAGCTCATCCAAGGTCGTACAATCTAGTGGGTAAGCAGTCAGGGTGTAAACACAGGACCCTTGTGCTAAGGGCTGAGAGTGACGGTCAAGTACATGGCTGTGACCTAAGAGGAAGTACAAAGAATGAAAAGTTAATTACTGAGTAAGAGTGTATGCAAGTCCACCACAGATGTGCCATCTCAAGAGTATGTGAACAGCTATCAGCTGAGAAATCCAGACACACACATGAGAAGAGATTGCTGGTCCCTGGAACACATGTACAGGGACACTAGGATGCGGTTAGTCTGTTTATGCTGTGAGTCTAGGTTGGATTAATACAATGTGCGCATTTACAACTGCCACTGAAGAAAACCCTGGCAACGGTAACAGGTCCAAGTGTACACACCCACACCCCCCACACACAAACACAAACACACACACACACACACACACACACACCCAAGTGTCCATCACACATTTTGGACAGCAATTACTGGATTGTCAACATACTAGATTAGCCTCCATGTCTTCAAAGATGCCTACACGATCTGCTTATTTTGAGGAACCATTTAAATCCACTCATTGTATCAGATGGCAACTCTCCAGGTAGCAAGGTGGAGTTGTACATCATAAAGCTGTGTCCACAACTGCACTGGTATTTACTCTTTGTTCTTAAGAAGTAAGTCTCTGATACTGGGGAAAAATAAGGGAGAGAGGCAGAGAATCACTCACTACACCAATGGCCCATAAAACTGTATTTAAAAAAATTAATGATCATAAAGTAGAATGAAGTGGTTAGAGATCGAGAAATAGATCTATCCCACTGATGTTAATAAGCCTTGTGCCATTGCTGTGAAGGAAGTGGACATCTAGGGTAAAACCCACGGGCCATTTAGGAATGCCCTAAAGGCACGATAAACAGTACTAAGTAAGTACAATGTTAGGAAGAACTTGGAATAACAGCCCTGCCTTTGAAGGGCATACTCTGAATGGATGACTTTGAAGAGCACCGCTTAACTACGTTGCTATCTGGCCCTGGAATGCAAACATAGCACATACTACACAGATGGTACTAGATCACACATCAGGAACAGATAGGGCATTCCGTGTGGGACTGAGACCAGGAGGGTTGTAGGAAGTAATATTTTCCTGCTTTCTGTATCCTGCCTGCTACTGACTGTAGCCAGTAATTGGTACACATGAGCAGTAGCACCAACCTGTAGGCATTAGGTCTGAAAGTAGTAAGACCAGGCCAAACTCACAGTGACATGAGCCAACACACTGACAGTGACACATTAGAATACTGACCCTTAACCCTTTAATCCTTGGGGTTCTGCATTTCTATGCAGTTAACAAAAGGAAGATGGGCTAATAAATTCAACTCGCAGAGCATAGAGTTGATGCAATCTGAGGGATGGTAAGCTGGTTACCTCCCAGGTAAGCCATCTTGCTACTGGGTGGAGCATACAATAAGAAACACAGTTGACCTTAAACAAATATAAAAACAAGGTCCCATGACTTTTATGGGGATAAGCAACTGTTTTCTGATTGCATTTAAGGTGTGCTCCACAAGAGATAATTTTTTACGGCTATTACTGTAAACCATTGCAGAGGAGGTGATGTGTGTGTGTGTGTAACCTACTACTATTGTTTTACTAAGTGGACATATTATCAGACTACCACCTAAATATTTATGGTCAGAGAAGTATCTTTTATCAATGAGCAGCAAAGATTCATAACTGGTCTAAGTCTGAGTACAAAGCCCTCAATGAGATATTCACATCGACCCATCTCAAGGCTCAGTGAGCATCATGGAAGAGGGGGCAAACAAAGGGGGGGATCCTGTAAAATAAGAATTAGCATATGATATAGCACGTGGTGTTTGCAGTTCTGAATCTGGGTTACCTCACTTACTGTAACAATTTCCAGTTCTATTGGTTTTCCTGTAAACTCCATTCTTTTTTTGGCTGCATAACATCCACTGTTTATACATACCGCCTCTTTATCCATTCATCTGATGATGGGCATCTTGGCTGGTTCCACTTCATTGCTATTGTGACTGGTGCAGCAACAAACATGGATGAGGTAGGGTATAAAATGTCAGGACACAGTGTCTTTAAGGAATATTCCAAGAGTGTTTTAGTTGGGTTGTATGGCAGTTCTGTTTTTTCAGGTTTTTAAGACATGTTCATGTTGATTTCCAGGGTGGCTGCACCAAATGTCACATCTACGGTCTCCTCAATATTTGCTGTCATTTGTCACACCTAATCTTAATTTTCTGTTGTTAATACTTGTTGCATTTTCTCCCCAACACATTACTTTATACAAGTACAAAACACGTAGGCTGTATGTGCTAGACTAATTAACCTTGCTACTAGGATGAACTTATTAAGGCAATCAACCTCGTAATTTCAGTAAAGCTTCTGATCATTTTAGTATAATTTAGACAAAGTATAGTGGCTTGGATGAAAATGGCTCCCATAGGCCCACGTATTTGAATGCTTGGCCCTATATGGTAGAACTATTTTCTAAAGGATTACAAGGTATGGCCTTGTTGGAGGAGGTGTGTCACTGGGGGTGGCATTTAGGTTTTAAAAGCCCACACCAGGCCTTTTCTTTCTCCCCCTTCTTCCTTTCTGCTTCTAACTTGAGGATCAGGATGCAAGCTGTCAGCTACTGCCATAGCACGATGCCTGCCCGTCTGCTGTCATGCTTCCTGCCACAATGGTTATGGACTCACCCTTTGAAACTGTAAGCAGAGCCTTAAAATGCTTTTTAATGAACAAGTTGCTTTGGTCATGTGTCTCTTCACAGCATGAGAAAAATAACTAAGACAGAACTAGTACCAGGGACTGGGGTATTGCTGTGACAAGCCTGGCCATGCTGATTTGGGGAAGATGCAAGACTCTGAGGCTTTGGACTGGAAAAGCACTTGAATGCTGTAAGTGGGGCTTAATGGACCATCCTCACAGGAGCTTGGAAGACAGTAATGCTGAGAGCAATGTGGCAGAGGCAATATAGCACCTAGGATAGAAACTACTCTTGTGATAAAGAACGTGGCTGCCTTTTGTCTTTGTCCTAAGAATCTACCTGAGGCTAATTATAAGAGTTTTGGATTAATGGTGTTGGCAGAGGAGATTTCAACACAACCTATGACTGACTGTGTCACATGGTTATTATTGATCACTCTTATGTAGATCTACAATGAAAAGTAGCAAGCAGGGCAAAAATACAAAATATACAGTTTGAGGAGAAGAAGAACACAAGGGAATGAATGTAATGTTAGAGCCACACCTTGTGCTCAAAGTGACGGGAAACTTAAGAAAAGGTCTGATGCTAAGTGGAGTAAAGGGAATAGTGAGACCCCCACTCAGCTAATCCTGCAACCCCTGAACGGAAAAAGCCCAAGGGATTTCCTCCACCTAAAAGGAAACTATAAGAGAAATCTTATGCAAATATAATTCAAGAAGGGGGCCAGACTCCAGCCCAAGCAGGCAGCTGAACTTGGTAGCATTGGCCATGTGGTTCTGGATTTAGAGTCATGAAGGATACAGGATAAAGAGGTTGTGAAATCTTCCTTAGACGTTAAGAAATGCCACTGAGGTCAGGTGTGTGTCAGGGCAGACCCTGCCTGGAGGCCAGGCCAGGCCAGTGCATAAAACTATAAAGGTGAAGCCTGGGTTGTATTGGAGACTCGAAGATGCTGGAGATGGCGGGAGCCATGGGATACCTGCCAAGGAGAGCTGATGACAGGGTATGGAATCAGCCTAAGAGAAAGAACTGTGTTGCAGTCAGCAAAGCTGGAAGGAGTGGGAGATCTGAAGAACCATCTAAGCTTTTGACAACAGACATGAAATTACAGGATTTGGAGTTTACTCTGCTGTGTTTTGGTCTTGCTTTGGTCCAGAGTTTCCTCACAATGCCCCATTCCTCTCTTTTGGAATGGTAATGTGTATTTTGTTCCACTCTATGTTGGAAGTATGTAAGTTGCTTTTGAACAAGGTATTACAGTTAAGGTATTGCCTTGAGTCTCAGAAGAGACAATAGACTTTTAAAGAGTGTTGAGCCCATGGAAGACTGCAGACACTTTTGGAGTTGGATTAAATGCATTTGCATCTTGATATGGCCACAAACCTATGGCGGCCAGGGAACAGAGTATGGTGGTCTGAATGAGAATGGCCTCCATAGTCTCTTATATTTGAATGTTTGGTCCCTAGTGGTGAACTGTTATGGGAAGGATTAGGAGGTGTGGTATCTTTGGAAGGAGTGTGCCACTTGGAGCAGGCTTTACGGTTTCTAAAGCTCCTGCTAGGTCCAGTCTTTCTCTTCCTACAACTTCCAAATCAGGATGTAAGCTCCTAGCTATTGGTCCAACTCTAAGCCTGGCTTCCTGAGTTAGCCTCACATCCCTGGACTCAAACAATACCTTTGTCTTAGCCTCCCAAGTAGCTGGGACTACAGGTGTGTGCCACTAAGACGGGCCGAAACTATTTTAATTTAAAGACAAGGTCTCATATATCTCAGGCTGGTCTCAAACTTGCTATGTAGCCAAGAATGACCTGATCTTTCTGTCCCCACCTCGTGAGTGTTAGGATTCTAAGTGTCCTAACTATATGTCCAGTTATGTCCATGTACGAAGGTAGAGGGACTGTTCTTGTTTGAACTGGTTTGGGGTGCATAGGCAATAAGGCACGTAGTATCTTTGAAGTGAATTTTTAGGGAGACACCTCTATTTACAAACTTACGCCTAAGCATAATTGTCTATTATGGGAAGAGAAAGTTAAAAATAGGTATAAGTTACAGTGTGGGTGCTGGAAATGTAACCCGGGTCTCTGGAAAAGAAGCCAGTACTATAACCACTGAGCCATCTCTTCAGCCCTGCTGTCACTCTGGACATCCTTTCTGATCTGTTCTTTTGTACTTACCTTGCTACTTCTGATTAATAAGTCAAGGACTTGGAAACAGCTGTCCAGACTCTCACTACAAGTAACGTTTATCTTTATGGTGCCAAGGCTGGGTGCTTATAAATTCATTAAATGTTCTTAACTAGCTGACTTCTGGATTCTGCCAATAAGGTAGTGTGAAAGGCATGGTTCCTTGTCTCCTGTTCTGTCCTTCACTCTGGTGATGTATTCTGGAGGAGATTTATCCTCAGCTCACTGGTGGACTGTCTGAAGGGAGCTGATTTCTCCTTAGGTTATTCCTGAGTCCCCCATCTCTGCTCATGGGTCCCTTTCCTTTCCTCTAGCTGTAGGACTGGTAGATGCTTTCTGAAGTCACTAATAACTGGGTTAACAATCTCTCCATTTTTAATTCTTATTTCCCAATCTCGGTGCAAACAATTCCTTCTTTTCTAGACCTTCAGTTTAAGGAACGAAAACCTTGTTATTGTTTTCAATCTTCCTGACCTAATCACCCATTTTTTTTTTTTTTTCTGGCAAGAAGACTAAGGCCAGCAGGGACTTACTAAACTCACATGACTACTAAAGTCACATGGCTGAACTTACTAAACTCACATGACTACTAAAGTCACATGGCTTAGTTCAAGCCTTCTGACTGTAGAGTTCCACTTTCAAGATCTCTTCCTACTTCCTTTTTTTCACACTCTGAAGTGAGATGGAATAGAAATCACACTTAATGTGGGAACATGTTATTGTAAGTTTCCTTATATTCTCCACAGCATTCGTTGTATTTAGGTATATTTAGAGATGTTTGGTCAACTGGATGTGATACCTCTTTGGGTATGAACAAGGGTGAATTTCATACTTGGTTTTATTGTTATGTGCATGATCCAGATTCTGGACCTACATCCTAGACTGGAGATAACTGCTATGCTTCTCTTGCCCTGTGAAACTCTTTTTAAAAAGTTCTTTACAGAATTACTCTTCAACCATTTCATGTATGTATATGTTTTGATCAAATCCACCCTCATTGCCCTTTCTTATTCTCCTCTTAACTCGACTGAGTCCCTTCCTCTTCCCAGTGAGTCTCTTTTCCCTTTCATGTCTATCTCTCTGGGACCCACTGGGTTTAATAGGTATGCTTAATGCTATTAATAGGTGCTGGGTTTAATGCTGGATGGGTGGGTTATCTACAGGAGCACAGTCAGATGCCCCCTTCTCACCTGGAGAGCCTATAGTAAGCCAGCAGGTTCAGCTCAACATCAGACTTTAGAATCTGTAAGATGTTTGTTATAATTTACTTCACAGGATCTAAAATTACCAAAGAAACAAGGATCTGGGCATGCCTATGAAGGATTGTATTAGGTTGTGACCCACCCTAAATGTGGAAATACCATTCCATAAGCTGTGTGTCCAGAAATGCATAAAAAGGGAAAGTGAACTCAGTGCAAGCATTCCCTTCTTTGTGCTTCTTTACTGAAGATGTAACATGACCAGCTACACCCTCAGGCCCTGCCTATCATGACCTCCCTGCCATTATGGACTGTATCCTTGAACTGAGCATCAAATTAATCAAACCTTTTCTTCCTTGAGCTACTTTAGTCAGGGCACTATATCAGAGCAGCAGGAAAAGTAGCTAAGACAATGTCAAGGAATAAACCGTGTTTTGGTAGATAGGTATATGGTACCAGTGTTTTACCCCAGGTTAGAAAGGCAACCTGGGAAAGCTGGTGTCTAGAGGGAGCTTCAAATGCATCCTCTGTCAGTGTTGGCTGGCTCAGAACTATCACAGGGTTTCATTATCCCTTTCTGTATTTCTTTGGGTATTTCATGGCTAGGGAAGCAATCACGCTTTGTCATCTTTCATGGCAATTGCCAAGATGTTTCTTGGGCCGAGGAGCCTTGACTTCAACTGGGCAACTCTACGCCTTCGCTCACCCCTCATGTGAGGCACTTGTTATTTTTTCTTTCAGGTAAAGACAGTTACATTTCCCCATGTAAGTGACAGACAGAAGTTATATCAGATATAAATATATTCATATTTACTCTAACAGCGTACAATGAAAATAGAAGCTCTCCCTTCTGAACGATTATGCAAGGGAGTTCATGGAACAATTTTTAGAATGTGATTTCAGTATAAGTACAGAGCCTAAAATAGAAATAAAATAGTAGCATTTTACACTTAGCAGTGTAAAATGAAAGCGAGAAGCTCCCACTCCCTAGGAAATGAAGTAGTAAAACATGCACTAGGGTTTATAGTTTCATTTGAAAAACCACCCCCAAAGATCTATTTTTTTTAAAAGATATTTTTTAAAAAATTACCTCATTTCCATGCTGACTGACCTTTTCCCCACTCAGAAACCCAATGATCTCCCTAGCAGAACTTTCTGGAATCAAGGTCTCGTTTTACCCTATCAACCCCTCTCATCATTTCAAACTGTTAATCACTTGATCATTGCCCAGAAAATACTAAACATGCTGAGCAGCCCCAGATGACAGGCAGAGTCCCTCATTAGTGTCTTTCACATTAGGCTGGAAATGTCATCTCTGAAATTGAACCAGTTCTGAGTTTTTGGTCCCCCCTTCATCATCTTATCAGAAACTGTGCTCTGAGCCAGGGTGGCCATCACCTGTTGTAGAGCGTAGCCCGGCATCTCGCCCACTGTCAATCAGATTTTTGAGGAATGTGGGTGAAGATTTATTCCCCACAGTTAACATCTCTCAGTCCTGTGTGTCGTTGCTCAGCCATGCGCTCATCTTAACCTTGCATGATAAAAAATTTGATATAAGAGTAAATGATACACTTGTCTAGATATCCCAGAAATATTTCTGTTACAAAATCAGTTCTTCAGGTTTTTGAAGATTCACCCTGTCCTTTAAAAAAACTACCAAAATTTCTGATTTCTAGTTTCCAGATGATATACTAGGCTCTATAATTCCTCAAAGATTTTGACAATGACATGCTGTAAGACAGTCAAGTCTAGTTCCTTTCTGTATTTTGGTGTTTAATTCATCTAGATTGGGATGTAGGTGCTTTCTTATTGTCTGTGTACCCAGGGTTTCTAGGCCTTATCTTTCCCTTACTTTTTGGTCTAATGGTTACTTTCCTGAACAGATACGAGAAGGTTAATTCTGAGCTCTTTTTTACTCTCAGCATTGCAGTCTGAATTAAACAGAATTGCTGGCATAGTTACCATTCTTTATAGAAACAAGGTATTTGTCTGAACTTCATTGTGGGTGTTCTTAGCCCTCCAGAATCTTATTTCCCTATATGTGCACAATCTCTGCCATTCTGTTCCTCAAAAACACTTTCAAAATGTCATGAATCCCAAACTACAAAACTTAAATATGTAAGGAACCCTGCAGGACACGGGGTTTGGTAAGGATTCTTGGATATGACATCAGAGCAGAGGAACCAAAGCAAAACTATTCAAGGGAGAATGCCTTAAGAACACTGTCAATCAAAACACACAACAGACAAGTGCAAGTTGACTTAAGGAGTGGGGGAAATCTATAAAAATAATTTGCCTGGGAAGGGGTTGTTCATACTACAAAAGAATTCCTAGAAGTCAACAACAACAACAAAAATCCCTCAGTAATCTGATTTAAAATGAAGACTTCAAATTGGCACTTCTTCAAAGATAGATAAATACCCAACAAGCATATAAAAAAAGGTTCATTATTAACCAATAGAAAGATGCAAATCAAAACCATACAAAGTATTAACCCATTAGGATGGCTATTCTTGATAGTAACAGGTGCTGACAAAATGTGGACAAACTGAATTCTTGTAAACAGTCGATTGTAAAATGAACCAGAAAGGAACATGTCATGAAAATTCCTACGAAGAGGAAAATAAGGAGAACTGCTGTATGATTCAGCAGTTACTCTGCTGGGTAAGTATCCAAAAGAGTCAAAGCAGAGAGTTAAATAGAATCTGCACACTTATGTCACAGAGACACTAGCTGCTAAAGCCAAGAGGTGGAAGTAACTCAATGTCCACTGACAGATGAAAAGGTCAATCGATGAGGTACATACAGTGAAGCCCTTCCACACGCCACCACACGGTCCAATGACCATGATCTCCAGTGTTCTACTGACTGAAGGGATTTCTGGTGGCTGTTCATATGGATGGCATTCAGGAGCACAGCTCTCCTTTGGTTAATTTTGTAAATGGGGATGACAGCATGATACCTACAATCAACCCAACCCTGGGACCCACCATGAACTACATGGTGTTACTCTAGGCCTTCTCATCATATCGTGCTCCTCAGAGGCCCCTCTCCTCAAGTTTCTGGACTCACTTAACTCTCAAATGCACAAAACTGCTCTTCTCTTTCCAATGATCCCCCACCTCCCTTTCTAGGCACACATTTTGGTGTGATGCCATTTTCTTCACTAGGTTATTTGGTTTACTTAAGCAATTTTATTTATGACCATGTTTGTTAGTAAGCTAAAACTCAAAATGTAAAAGTTAGTCCTGTTGGAGCTAGTGAGATGGCCCCAAGACTGAGTGCTTCCTGCTCTTCCAGAGGACCTGAGTTCAGTTCCTAGCACCCAGACTTCAGCTCTAAGAGACCCCACACTCTCTTTCTGGTCTCTGTAGGCACTTGTACATATGTATACATGCATGCACACATCAAATGCATAACTTAAAAAGTTTCTTCTACTTTATGCATAGATAGAGAATAGGAATATTGCCGTCCTTCCTCTTTCCTGGGTTTTTCTGACCATTCACTGTCTGTCCTTACCAATGCCAAGCTTGTGAGCTTCTGTCCTCATTGGAGCTATGAGTTTAGCAGGAAACTCATCTCCCTTATTCCTCACCATTCTCAATGTAAAGCACTCATCATAGGGCCTCAGTAGTGATGAGCTGAATTGAATTGAGCTAGCTCTAGCATGGGCTACTGTGGCAAGCAGCTTGAATCCGTCTCTCACGTTTATCCACCACATATTTGAAGTCCTGCCTAGACTGGGAACATTTTTTTTTTTCCTGAAAGAACTGAACTAATATTTTCCATTTGAAATAAATTAAAAAAAAATTTGGCAGATCACATGTTCTCTTGTGAAAAGTGTTACTTTCCTTCTTGACCCCTGGAAGCAAGAGAGTTCCTATGTCACCCTTCCTTCAATTAGCCACAACGTACCAAGGGAGGACCGATAGTCAAATGGGGAGGCCATCCCTAAGCTACTCATCTTCTTCCTGGTCCTCCCTTTGTTTGCAAGATAGGACTGAACATGGACAGGACGGAATGCAGATAATCTGCCTGGAAGGGTGAGAGACAAGCAGAGCCCTTGCCTTTGCAATGAAAGTTGGGGCTTGCAGGAAGAACAAAGGCATGGCGGGAGTTCTAGCCAGGCTTCTACAGCAGGGACTGTAGTACTTTAGCAGTCCTTGTTTTCCTTCACTAAGTCCTTCCCTGACCACCACATAAAAGTAGGAGAGGCAAGCTGCTTGCATTGAGGCTGTAACAACAAGGCCGTACAACAAGTTGGTGTAAAACCATGTATAAAAATTATGATTTTTCTCTCCAAAAGGATTGATTTCTGTTCTCTGTTTCCACCGTGGTCTGTGTCAATGGAGGGCGGTTAACAGGGATGCAGGCACCATTGGTATTCTGAGAGGACTTAAATACACTCACATGTGAGCTGGAGAAGTTCTGATGACCCAACAGCCATACGTTTGGATCAGAACACAGGTCAGGGCTGCCACCCCTCTCCCTTTCTGCCTAGCCGAGCTCTATGTCTGGTCTGTGAGAATCGAGTGGGGTTTCTGGGATGCCAGGACCTTAAGCTTGCAAATACCAATAGCAGGGATTGAGGGCAAGTCTGTACTGGGAAGTGTAGCTAAGTCAGGACTTCAGGTTGCTGGGGCATGAAGACAGGGCTCTGTTTTTGTCCATTGTGTCATCTCTGGTAGCAGCAGGTCTGAGGCATGAGAGGCAGACATTTCCAACAATGACTGTGGTTGGTCATATCCAGTTTCTGTGGGGCTGAAACATACTCTTGACAGTATTTTCAGAGATGCGGAGAAGGGGAAATGACTACAGGTGCATCCAGAATGTACCTAGGAGGTTTCTCTGGGCCATCTATTTTGGACATAGGAATTATTATGTAAGAGATCTTTACTCATAACTCCCAACTGGGAAAATACCTTTAAAAAAAAAAAAAAACCCAACTTTAAATAAGGATATCCAAATATCCTGAAAATGAAGTCTTGTTTTTTTTTGAGAAATGCCAAATCTCAAGAACACCAGGTGGTCTCATCTTGAGTGATTCAAACCATTTCTGAACATGTTCTTAAAGATGCAGATTGAGGTTCCCACCATACTCAGGGGTCTTCCAGTGTTGTGATGGAACTGTAGTTACTGAAGGTGAAGGTCAGAAACCTAAGGAACCACAATGAAACCATGCTGGCCAGCTACACTGCAGTAGGCATCTGGTTCGTGGATGGCAGGAGCCGCAGGGCTCATTCAATACATTTTAAAAGCAGCAGTCTTTCAGTGTGGCACAGCTTTGAAAACTCTCACCTAAGCTAGGAAGTGTCCGGACAGCATTATTATTTCATTCTGTAATCAGAATGGAAGCAGTGTGGAAGAACAGGGCTTAACAATTTCTAGGTTGCATCACCACTGTAGGGAAAATGTAAGCTAAATCAGAAGCCATGGCCAGTTCCCTGCTCATGTGTATTCCTTCCTGCTGATGCCTTATCTCCTCTCCCCCGGACCTCCACGATCTTTCTGGAGTGTCAATCAGAGGAAGGCTGGAGAATCTCTGAGTGAATGCTCCTGACACAGTCTGCTTGAGGAGGGGCTACTTCTTTCTACCTTCCTTGTATGACTTCCAAAATTCCCTCAATCTCATCATTTTGGTGTTTCTAGTTGTCTTCTCTAATCATGCTCGGCCCTGCCTTTGCCTTCTAGCATTTGCTGAAGCTGTACCAACTGCTTAGGTGCACTCTGGACTTTACTTCTCCAGTAGTCCTTCGACAACGGTACCTATGGAAACTGTGGGGGATGGACTGGGGCGTCCATCAGTAGGGAATGAAGGAGTCAAGAGAAATCTTTATAAAGGAGGTGCCAATTCAACTGGTGCCTTTTTTATTTGACTTGGGCAACTGACGCTGCCTGCAAACCATCACAAACGTGCTGTTTTCCAATGTTCTTTCCTATCATCAGAATATTCCACAATCTCTCTCTAGACAAGGAGTTCTTCACCTTAAAGGTTTCATGTGCCTCCTGCAGGGACTATAATAAAAGTTTGTTAGAATATGCACGGTGAAGATGATTCTGTAATTTTTTAGAAGATGATAACACCGCACATCAGCAAAAGGTCACATTTTCATATTGAATCAAATACTGCTGTACTGGACAAAGGTTAAATGACAGGAAACCACCAGATCATAAAGAAACGCTCACTTTGTATTTTTTGTGCATGAATTCTGAATATATTAGGTAACTTGCATAAATTAGATGTTACTAATTAACCAGCACTTGAACATTTGTTACATTGGGTCATAACGTAAACCTGACAGAAGCAAAGAAATAATTCTGCTGTGGAGGAACTTAGAATGTGCAGACGACACATGAAACAGGTGTAGAATTGCTCACCCATCCACTGTTAAAGTTCCTGGTACAACAGATAAGAGAAAGAGCGTGAGTGTGTGTTGTCTAACACATTAAGCTGACGGAAGCAGGCTGTGTGACGAGAGTGCCCAGAACTAACACAAATCAGTCACCACTCTGCACACACAGTGATCCTGACCTTGGTAAATACAAAAGAACAACCTTGTGCTTTCTAGGAGAAGACCTTCCGTAAACACCCCGAACGAGTATCCTTCTGTCTTGAAAGAAGCAACAGAACACAAAGGATATGACTCCCTGGGAAAGCCTGGCAGTGTGCATGATGCCACAGAGCAGAACAGACAGGTGCTCAGAGAGGACACACTCTGTTAGAGCTGCAGAACAGAGGGCACCAGCCTGCAAGCTCCTAGGAAAGCAAAGGATCGGAGAGTGAACTCTGTAAACTGAACTAAGTTGGAAAACTTTAGATTTGGGTAAGCTATTCTAGGTCAGCATGAAAAAGTAAAGTCTTTTCTACAGTAACATAAGAAAAATGACATGGTTAGCAGGCAAGATATTTTGGAAAGCTTAATGGGGAAAAGCAACACACGGTGAGCCGGCGGGACTCTGAAGTGCCTAAGAAGCCATTTATGCAAGATAGAAGGGAGCAGAGTCAGCCTTGGGAAGACCAGAGGAGCCCTGTCTTTCCTCATGAAGAGTATGGGCTATAATGCTGTCCCTCCATCACCAGGAAAAGCCCTGTGTCCTGTGTGCCTGAGAGAAAGCACACCGTGGCCAGGCTCTGATGAGCATTCCCATTCCAGCTCTTGGTGGGAAAGGGGTGTAGTGTGCTCCTCACCAGGACATAGGCCAGCTATTAGAAGACTTCATCTGGTGCATGTAAGGAATAGAATATCAGAGGGGTTATTACTGCACTAGAGTGGATAATGAGGTAACTAGCACTATTAATAAACCAGCACGTTCATACATGGTTCAATATGTCCTCAGGGAGACATTTAAAAAATGTAGTATCAAGTGCTTTTTTGGGTCATCCCCCCCCTTCCTTTTTCTGGGAAGCATTTCATTCCTTAGAAAGGATGCCAGGCTCATTTCTTTCCAGTGCCAATGCTGCCTCTCCTCACTTAGTCAGGCTACACTGCAAAGATGAAGAAAAGATTTTGTTTCTGGTTTCCTGTAGATCTTCTAATAAACCGTGCTGAGCTGGATGGTGGCTTTGTTCAGCTGCTCAGACCCCCACCACCCAGTCGTGCAAATTCTAAGAGTGTGCTCTTGCTAAAGGCAGGCCAGGCCAGGAGAGGGAGCAAGAGAACACAAGATATTCCTATATCTGGGTCACAAGGAAAAGTCAGAGGATGAGGTTGGAGAGGGAAACTGCCTCAAACATACATGTGAAATCCAAATGCTGCGCTTTTCCGGGGGTGAGGGAAGGGACTGTTGTTTGCCTGTTGCTTGCCCATCACCTAGCAGATATTATTTTTAGCTGATTACTGAATGCTGGTCTTTAACGGTCGACTGGCTTGTACTGGAGGAGAACTTTATGAGTTGCCAATTTGATCAAGTACGAGCCCCTTAACAGTCAGTTAAGTTCTGACTTCGTACTTGTAGTTCTCCTGGCTCATCACAAGGTACAGTGAGTGAATGTGCCAAAGGAAGGTGTGTCTGGATTAGGTTCATAGGCTGAGGTGTCACTCACCCAGGAAAGGCTATGTGTCCCCTATGGGGACACTGTTGGTGATGACCAACCTTACAAAGTAGAGTACAGATCACTTCCTTGCTATCTTCTGTGGTTTCCATAGAAGTCAGGTGCTTGGGGGGCAGTGTGTGTGTGTGTGAGAGAGAGAGAGAGAGAGAGAGAGAGAGAGAGAGAGAGAGAGAGAGAGAGAGAATAAATGAAGAAAGAGTACTGGCTAGTGAGGACAGTCAGCAGATATAACAAGCAAGTAACAGGTAGGATGTAGTAAGGCTATAAAACTGCTGGTAGAAGGGGCATCTAACCCGGGGAGTGACATACAGGCTTGCAGAGAACAGTGTGCACAGACACAGGAGAGACTAGGCACTGGGCTCGTGGGGCAGGACGCCATCAGTAGGGGAGGATACTGTAGAGAAAGGAGCAGCCGCAAAGACTGGAAAGGTCATTCTCAACCACAAGAGAGGTTGGCAGGCCATGGGGAGGCACTGAAGTGTGCCAAGCAGAGGGGCATTAGGGAGATCACACTGACTGCATTTGGGGACCAGCCAGGCAGAGACAAATCAGTCACAAAGTCCAGGAGAGCTCCCACTGTGGCTAGAACACAGACAGCACTGGTAGAGCACAGGGCCTAGGGAAGCCAAGAGGAGAAAGAGTTGGCAGTCGTAAGAACAACCTGTCAGCCAGTTCAAGACCTTGGATGGCTAACACAACTCCACACTGCTTCCAATGAACCAGAGTCACAACCTGGACACCGCACTTGTGGAAATGAGCTCCAGCTGGAAACCAAGTAGGCTATTTTACCATGTAGTGGCTGTAACAGGAAATATACAGAGATTCTCAGACAAGGCAGGCAAGTGATGGGGGACACAGGTACTGTCGGATGAGGATCTCCATCTCCTCTCTCTCTTAAAAATTTTGAGACAGGGTTTTACTGTCTAGCTTTGTTGGTGTGGGATGCTATGTAAACCAGGCTGACCTCAAACTCGGGGAGATCCACCTGTCTCTGCCACTCAGTGATAGGATTAAAGCCATGTGTCACGAACCTGTTTATTTTTTTTAAGATTTATTTATTTTTTATTTTATGTATATGAGTACAGTGTGGCTATTTTCAGACACACTAGAAGAGGGTATCAGATCCCATTATAGATGGTTATAAGCCACCATGTAGTTGCTGGGAATTGAACTCAGGACCTCTGGAAGAGCAGTCAGTGCTCTTTAACCACTGAGCCATCTCTCCAGGCCACAAACCTGTTTTTAAACTAAAACTTTATACAGACAAATGGAATTTAGGTGAACTAGCACAGTGAGATGTTATGTCGAAGGTAGCCATCGTCAGGGCTGAGAAAAGGCATGGAGAGGCAGCTCTCCTCTTAGGTCCCATTTGTGGATCTTTGTAATCCTGGGGCAATCCATGTCTCTGGAAGCTTCTTCCACCAGCCGCTGTGTAGACTTTGAGCTTCAAACTGGGCTTTGCCTCCCTTTCCAAGGGAGGTATATGGAATCCACTAGGTCAGCCAGGGTGGTCTTCCATCTCAGGATGCTCTTGTTATACTGCTGATCCCTAGCCATGTAGGGTGCCACATGCACAGGCTTCAGGGACCAGTACACAGGCAGCTCTGGGGGGTGGTTGTCCTGTTCATCATGAGGATTACTGTAACATTCCTGAGGTGTCAGGTGCCTTCTGAGGACCCAGACAAAAGTAGGATCATCTCAGTTTAGTTACCCAAAAAACAACGTCTTCAGCTAAGTGGCCTGAATTGAAGAGAGACATTAGTAGGTGAAATGAAAGAAAAATGGAGGTGATTTATTCTAATTTCAGGTGTTTCCTCTTATCACTGTACACTGTACATCTTCAACATTTTTTTCATGTTATTCCTTGTATAAAACTAAATTCCTAGTTCATGATGCCTTCTGCGTGGTTCTTGGAAATCCTGAGCTACAGGGGATGCCATTCCCTTAGCCTACAAATGTATAGCTGCCAGGCTGGAGACCCCAGACTTCATTTCCCCAGCTGTTAAAAGCACAGACGATTTTATTTTCTTATTGAGTATTACTGTGTTCATCTCTGATGTGAGGACTCAGAACCTGGGCCATGAAGCCAGGCTGTTTGAGACGATATCCATGAACTCTGTTGAGGAGCTGACATTGTAGCAAGTTAATGAACCTTTTTTGTGTGTGTCAGTTTTCTCATTTGGCATGTGGCAATTTGGTATCACAATCCTATAGAGTCTGTTTGTGGACCAGCACCCAACACACAATAATGTAATGGTTAAATAAAGGCTGCCATCACCACCACCATCACCACCACCATCATCATCACCATCATCATCATCATCACCACCACCACCGTCATCACCACCATCTCTATGTTAGACACATTGGAAATATGAAAGACAAATAATCGCCTTTTTTTCTTAGTGTTTGGTCACAATGTCTTTAAGACTAAGACTCTATGGTTCTCAGTATATTACAGGAGGAAAACTCCCGGGCATCCTTACTTCCCATGCACCATGCTGTACTCTTGAGTAGCATCTTTCCTTGTGGCCAACTGAAAGGTGCCGAGGCAAAGCTGTGATGACTACTATACTATCACTTGCTGGCCTTGCTAATAAAGCTTACCTAAGCATACATAGTATGACCAAAACTTTTTTAGTGGTACATAGTATGACCAAAACTTGAGGTATATGGGTACTAGCTTATTTACTTCAGGAATTCGTAGGGACTGAAGAGATGGCTCAACAGTTAAGAATGCACAAATCCTACAGAGGATCCAAGTTTAGTGCCCAGCACCCTTATCAGGTAGCTTAAAATTGCCTGTAATTTCAGCAGCAGGGCATACATACATATTTCTCTTCTGGTCTCCATAGACACACACACACACACACACACACACACACGGAGACACACACATATATGGATGCACAGGGACACACACACACACACACACACACACACACATATACATGAACATACACAACTAAAATAAATCCTAAAAATGAATGGCTTAGGGCTTAGTTGCATCCCAACTGATGCAAATGTTATCACTTTGGGGGGTTTAAAAATAATTTTGAATAATTTTCAGGCATAAACATTAATGCTATGGTGGCCAAGTTACTGTCAAATTCCTAGATTCAGGAGATCTTCCTGCCTCTGTCTCCCTAGGACTTCGGGGATACATTACTGTGCCAGCCTGTGATAGCTGGCAAGTCTTGTGAGGTCCAACAAGTCAGTTTTGAGAGCCGGCCTTCAAGTAGCTCTCCTCCACTTGGAATCTGAAGTGTGGAAGTGGAGTGCATATATGTTTCACTGCGAGAGTTAGTAATAAAAAACAGAGTGTAGTCACTGCTGTTGCAAGCCAGGATGAGCTTACGGTGATTTCTGTCCAGACTCAATATTGGCTCCTGCTACCACGGAAAAGAACCCTGTCAGTTTGTGCTTTCGTGATGATGTTTTCTGGGGGAAGGCAGACATTATCTTACACAAAGGGACAACCAAACAAAGCTTCAGATGCAAAAAAATTTTTTTCTTCACATTTTCAAAGGAATTTGAAAAGGCAGAAATTGCTAATGGAATATGGGGACAAAAATGAGCAGGGCCGGTCATTTTCTTCTTGCTGGGAACTATTCTGGAATTAAACTTGACTGAAATTGTTTCTAATGACTGCCATCTCTAGTCATGAAAGACAGTTACAACCTCATCTTTATCTTACATGTTTTACCTTTTCTCTCTTTTACTGAAATATTTCTGCAAAACATAGTATTTATTTGAAAAAAAAAAAGAGCCAAGTTTCTCATTTTTCTACCGTTCCTTTGTTACCAAAGTCTTTCTGACTTTGCTTACACTATTCTGAGTTGCTCTGGCATACAGGACGTGTATGTTAGATTGATCTGTTCCTCCTTTCTCGGCTTGGCTCCTGTCTGCAAGTACACATCTCCCTTCTGTCTTCGGTTTAGAAATCACTTGCTAAATAATTGGCTCCAAGAACCTCCTTCCTTTGTGCATATGGAGATCTCTCTCTTAAGACATTGTGGAAATTAGAAGGTTTCAGAGGGGAAGAAAGTCCTGTTTATCAAAATGAAGGGCTTTTAACTCCATTTCAGATCTAACAGCAGAAAGTACATTAGCTTTCAGAAATCCCAGTGAAAAGAACCTGATGAGACGTGAAACCCTTTACTGTTTTTCTTTATAATACAGTGTGATGCTACAGGAGAAAAACAAGACCAATTTAATTGATCCAACACATTTTGGCAATACATACACATGTAAACAAAGGCTCATGCTCTTTCTCCCAGCTAGAACATGATGAATCTATTTTAGAATCATAAAAGCTTGGAAATCAAGAGTTGTTTGGTAAATTCCATCCTTAATTCATGTTGTCATGCCCGAATGTCATTTCTCCTATAGTAAGCAAGATCACCCACTGTTCTGAGGCCACCAGACAGAGAGTGAAATCTGCTACAATGTCACTGTGTCACAGACAGGGAAGAGGCAGGAGAACAAGTGTGAGTGCTCTTTGTGAAGCAGGACTGGAGTGAAGAATGAAAGCAAAAATGAAGAGTAAGAGAGAGCATCAGCCACAGGCCAGGTCCTCACTGTCCCTTGTCCTCTTCCAGACACATTCCTATTGTCTTGGAGGGAATCTTCACAGCAGGGCGCTGGATGCTGCTCTCACTACAGTGGCCTAAGCTGTTAACTGGGTAAGGCCCTAAATAAACCAGAAAAGATCTATGAGCCACAGTGATCACAACCAACAAAATGCTACAATCTTACACTTGTGGAACTGTGCATGTGTGTGAATAGCAAAGGGGGAGGAGGTTGTCTTCTAGTCCAGCACCTGCTGGTTTGACCCTTGTATGAATGATTTGAATGATGCTCTTTCAACATTACAGATTCCACACTTGCTCCAATGAGATGATCACACTCTATTTATACTGAGTCACTATTTTAACTTTTTATGCCAACCCAGCAGGGAATCATGTGTTTAGCTTTGTTTGATCGTGGCCTTAATAAAATCTGTTACTAAAGAAAGAAACCCATGGTCCTACCTCAGGTAAGAACAGATTTAGGAAGTGATTCATCCTGCTCTCTGCTTATTGGCTCTAGAGTAGCTAAAAACCATATAAAATAGAAAAAAAAAAAGTATTAACTTGCTTGAGATTTTGGTTTCCATTTTCTACTTCATCACAAAGAGATCTGCTTCCTACTCACAAGGCTGCTTTTCCTCAAGGCTTTCTCAGTATTTTACAGGCCCTGCCCAGAAGTTACACTCTCAGTTTGCTATCTGTCTGTGAACCTTAATGTTCTTATCTTTTCACTTTTGCAACTTGGAACAGTTGATCATGCACAAAGGAATTACTGGATTGACGCTTTCTGATAGCACAGAAAATGAGCCAGCCCTCATTCTGCCCAAAGATTGTTTCTCCCAGAGAAGAATGACATCGCAAATGAAGAATTCTTGTGAAAAATATATATTTTACTAGCATTTTTCAAGTGTATGAATTTACAAACATGTGTAGAAGAACAGCTGTTACTCTGAGCCTAAATTCTGCTGTTACATTCGTATCACAGATGTGCTGTGCTCGCAGTAGAGTCTGAGCACTCTGATTGGCTGGCTCGGGTAGATAAGTGCCCATTTCAATCACTAATGATGCTGGTTCCGGTCCAGTGATTGACCTCGGCAAAATGCCCCCTCTCTTCATCTTCCCTTCTTATGAAAGTGCTGCGGCCCTGTCGTGCAGTTCCTTTGCCTTTTCCTCATCAGATAACAAATACTAGAGACAATGTGAGAATCCCCGGAAGAAGAACAGAGACTCATGGTAAAGCAGTGTAGCATGTGAAAATGCTGTCTTACAAATAGGGTTATTTAATTTAAACCGTAGAGCTGTCAGGCTCCCATTACTTCAAATGGAGCCTGTCTTTTCTTGAGTTCATTATGTATTGAGGTTATATCATGATTTACGTTAGGCTAAGTCACTGGTGAGATACAAGGCGGTTAAAAATATTACACAGCAGTGTCGGCAAATAGAGCAAAGTCACTGCGGCATTTGAAGAGGCAAAAAAGTCATCTCACTAAATGAGGATCCGAGCTGCCCTGTACCAAGGCTGTTACTAATAAATAAAAGGCCTCTGGGAAAAGTGCTGAGCATATGCTGGTTCTATTTTCAGCTTGCATCAGCAGCTGCCGCCCCTGGGATCACATCTCTACGCACTCTACACCATATGTAATCACTGCGGCGCTGCAGCCAGGAAGACAATGAAAGAGCGTGGCATAAATCTATACTGAGTGGAATGCTAAATGAGAGAAATAGTACAGAGAGGGGGGAAAATAAACCACATTTTCAAGTCATTAGGAAGAAAGACTTTGACATATGAAGTGCTGCAACCATTAATAGCACTTATCATATAGAGTGGAGACAAAGAGACAAATTAATCAAACTGACAGAATTGGGACGTTTTATGCTAATGCAGGCTCCTGGGTTTTGGTCTGTAGCCCCCTGTGTCAGGAAAACTGATACCATTACAGGGCAGGAAACTGCACAAGCAGCATGCAACAGATCATAAAAATTCACCAGCAACTGCGGCAGCACTGCCAAAAAAAAAAAAAGCCTCTGTAGCAATGCGGATGGAGACCTCAACAGAGAAACCAGCAGCAAGCAATGAATGCAGACAAGTTGAAGAACATTTCCCATTCATGCCTTGCAATTAACCATAGGCATCTTGTTCATAATTATAGTGAGGGAAACTGAAGCCTGCAGAGCAGAGTCTGCCTTGCACCAGTGAAGGCTGCCCCTGCTCCGTTCAGGGCTATCTGCCCTCCGCCAGAGCAAGCTTCGCTCTGACCTAAATTAACTGGCCGGATTTGCTATGGCTTTAAAAACACATAATGCAAACACCCAAGTATTAATATAGACTTTAAAGGAGGAGGGAAGGGAATAGGTAGCTCAAATAAAAAAGGTGAGCAGACTTTTCTCTGTGTGCTTGTGTGGGTGGCATAGGGAAAAAGAACCAGAGACTGAATACATTTTTACAAAATACATGCTGTTCCTGACTTAGAAACAACTCCCAGTGTGAGAATAAGCGCACTTCGAAATGAATGGCAGGCGAGTGCCCAGGAAAGCTCCTGGGAGCCACTATCCTTTGTTCTCCAGTTGTGAACTCCTGGGCGGTTGGTGGGGGTTCTACTAGCTCATTTATACCAATCTACAGAGATAAAGCACTGGTGCCCCGATACCCCATCTCTCCCCAGGGAGAGCTTGTGTGTCCCTGATACACAGAGAAGATAGGCTGTTCAGCTAGAATGCCAAAGATATTTCTCCATACAAAATAACTATGTCCACAGAAGTCAAGTGTGGCTGCAAAAGCGTATCAGAGCTCGCACCGACGATGCCATGTTTGTTGGCATTCTGGGTCTCTAGTCTCGGTGATCTGGCTTCATTTTTTCTCTCATTCTCATTTAATGTACACGATACCTTCTCCTCCTCTAGAATACTGCTATAATGTCCATGAGTTTGACAATTTAATCGAATGTCTATCGTGTTACTTATTTTAGGTAATAGATTTGCTGCGGCCACAACAGAGAAATCATGCATGGTCATTGAATGGTCTAAACGGGGAGAAGGGGGAAATGCCGATCATTCAATTGTAAGCTGATGCCGTAGCTGCTGTAAAGGCAGAACAGAGGGGGTGCTACAGGGTAGTGGGGTGGCACTTGACCCCAAATGGCTTTTTCTCCCTTGTTGAAGTTGTTCCTACACTTTGCTCTCAAGGTGATGTCTCTTTCTCTCATGAGCAGCATCTATTCCTCCTTTGTGGCCTGTCACTCTACACAGACTATGGACTGCTTACATGATGCTAAGTATCTCTTCACTGAAAGCTAGAAGACAAAAGATATCTATCTATCTATCTATCTATCTATCTATCAATCTACACACACACACACACACACACACACACACACACACACACACACACACCAATGCCAAGACCTGGGAGCTTATTTTGAAAACCAAGCATCACTCATAATCTATCTCTAAGAAAGAAACACAGTCTGTGTTCAGACAGCCAAGTTTGGACTTCTGGAATGAAATCTATCCAAACTGTCCATTCTGCCTTTCATTCCTTAGATACCAGGTCATGAAAAATACAGGCTGCATTTGTCTAAACCCACGTGCCGAGATCATGGGAAAGTCTCAGGCACTGCGTATGGAAAGTAAAGATTCTTCCCCCAGTCACCTAACTGGAATATTCTTATATCTGACTATTTTAGAGGTTTCCTACCCCACCCACAGCCTGGCTAAAATGAAAACTGAAAAGCACACCTCGATGCACAGATGAACATGGGGCTGCGTCCTCTCATGAGTGCTGTGTGCAGGTGCCCTGGCTTAATTTACTCAGGGATCAGGGCCACTGCAGCTCTAATTAGCAGACCTTACAGTGCATCATTCCCATCCTGCTGCTTATCCTTTGTGCAGTTTCATTGTATGCATTTCACTGTATCTCACCCTTTGTTTGCATTACTGTCGGGTGTCACATGACAGGGTAGACAACCATCAACTTTCAGCATGTTTTAGAGCTGAACTCAGAGGAAGCCTGTTTTTTTAATGAACTGTTTGCAAAGACATATTGGAATCTGAATAAATTTGAAGTGGAGACGGTCTCATTTGCAGCTAGGCTTGGTGGCTGATATTTGGAAGGAGAAGGTTATAACAAAAAGGCAAGACAGAAGACAACCAATCAAGACTAAATCCACCAATAATCAATCGGATCCACACTGAGACACCATCTTACATTGAGAAGAAACACACTCTTGCTGGGGGAAAACACTGAACCTGATGGTGACACATGAATGCTAAGCACTCCCTGACTGAGGAACATTCACGTGAAGCACTTCCAACCAGACTCCATCCCTTAACAGCTATGTTAAACTCCAAGAAATTAAATTACAAAAGCACTAGAAAGAGTTGAAGAAACATGGTCATAAGTGAAAAAACAATCTTAGTGGTAGTTTGCTATTTTCCCTCGTAATTCCCTTAAAAACAAAAACAAAAAAAGCAAACAAACATGGGTTTGGTTGGGTGTGGTGGCTCCCACTTATAATGTCAGCACTGGGAACACTGAGGCAGGATGTGAGTTTGAGGCCTGCTACAGTTACATAGAAAGCTCCTGCACCCAAGTGGGTAGTGGCTAATAGGAGGCTAGTAGCAATTCCAAGTGCTCAGCTGTAGAGGGGGCACGCCCATCAACTCTCCCCTCGACAAGCCTTGGGAACCTTGTGGAAGAGGAGGAACCTAAGAACTGGAAGAAAAGGAGGGGTAACAGGAATGCCATCCCCTGGATACAACATGAACTCACAGCAACTATGCTTACCTACCTAAGACTGTACAAGATCTAGCCAGTGAAACATTCCAGTACAGTAGAGGAGGAGCTCCTAAGGCCCCAGCCTTGGCTGAGGAGCTATTGCAAGCTGATGGCTGTTGGAAAAGGAAAATCACTTTTCCATGGGGGCAGAGGGCCCACTGGTACGTTGTCCATGTCCCAGTGTGTGACTCTATATTCATGTGCTATGGGGCAGCATCAACTGGATTTACTGTGTTAAAACAGAAAAGGCCATGAAGTTTGGGGGGAGGGGGGATGTGTGGGTGGGGATTTAGAGTGGTGGGTGGGGTAGAAGATAGAACCAAAATATATAAATATCAAATTAAAAAATATAGAATATAAAAATATTTCAAAGCCTAAATAAAAAAAAGTGAAAATAGAAGAAAAAGAGAAATGCTGTATCTAAATAAATAAATAAGTGAATAAGATATAGGAAGGGGGACCAGTGTGACTCTTCCACGCTGCCTTTCCTGAAGTCCCTGTCACCTGCATCAGGCGACAGCTATCACAAAGAGACAAAGTGAGGTTTTCTGCTCTGGCCTGATAGGGTGAGACAGAGTTCTGCCTATGGGCAGTTAGCAAACAGAGTGCCCGTAATCACCTCTGCTGCTGCTGGCATGTAGAAGGGCGTAGAACCTGGCTGGAAGGAAAGTGATGGCTTATGGGAAAGAGTTTCTCAGTGGAGGCTAATGGGTGTTGCAGGGGAAACTGAGAGTCTAAGGAAGCCATGTCACGGAGGAGAGTCTCAGTGTATAAGATGGTGGTCAGAGGAAGCAAAGGTAAGAAGGTAAGGGATTATAGTGCACCGGGGAGGTGGGATTTGGCAACTGGAGGTGGGAGGAGGGAGCCTAGGACTCTCAAAGCAGCAATACACAGGGACTTCCTGGCAGCAAGCACAGAGCCCACACACTAAGACTGGGAGAGGTAGCATCAGATTTCCCAGAGGCCTTTTCTTTTTTTCTTTCTTTTTTACGAGATAAAAGTCCTTTTTTTGTTGTTTTTTTTTGTTTTTCAGACTGGTGAGGTTCTGTGTTTGAATGCAGATAGAATCTAGCACCATTCCCGCCCCCAGCCCCAGACAGATAACAGAATTATACCTTAATAGCGAGTTTTTTTCAGGTATATGTTTAGAAGTACCCTAGCTTGTGCAGATTATAATACGTGACAATCATTTGGTAGATTGCAGAGCTATTATCTATGCTCTGTTACTCTATTGCTCCTCTCAGAAGGTTGGGGACTGATATGGGAAGATTCTTAGTCTTATTTTGGAGGCAGCCTTGCTAGCAAGTGCAATGACCGTCGATCTGAATTTACATTCTAATCTTTCACTGTCCGGTGTAACAAAGTGGTCCTAACATGTTGTCTTTCCCCAATTCCTTCTAAATGTGTATTCCTGCTTTGGTTATTCCTCTTGTATGTTTGGGGTGGGCATTTAAGATCAGAAATGAGGAGCCCAACCAAAGGAACTGCAGAGCAGACTCTGGTTACCACAGCCAGTTCTCATGATCCCCTTTGGCTTTGTTTTGCCTGCCTGAGGTTTCTGAGTGCTTCAGTTTACACATTCGGGGAACATCCCAAATATGTCTAGGAAATCCCCTTCTCCTCAGCCTTTGAAATGTCTCCACAAAACAATAAACTGATCTGAATGGGGCCCAATCCTTGCCTAGATTTCACGGTGTTTTAAAAATTTACTTGTGCAAATACTGAGTACCTACTATGTGCTATGCATTGTGCTAGACTCTGTGACAGGATGGTCTGCAAATCAGGGACAATGTTTGAGCTCACACTCTAGTCCAATGTGGTAGTCATGAGTATCATTTAACTAAAATTAAGAAAAATGAAAAAAAAAATGGTTTCTCAGTCATACTAGCTGTGTTTCAAGTGCTCAGCAGCTCCACAGGCAGATGGCTTCCATCCTGGAGTGTGTGTTCCTGTCTTTACAGAGGTGGCTCCTGCTCTGGGCTGAGCTGCAGTACAGGGGGGCAGTGAGCCCAGCCTGGATGGTCGACTGAAGACACATAAACAACTTTAGGTCTTTTCTAGCTCCCTCCCATCTTTAAGGTCAAACCTGTTCTCTTCTTGGACATGTCATTTCATGGCTTTTTCTTGCTGCCTGCGATCTCACTGCCATTGTCTTGTTTTCTTCTAGAACTTTCTATGCATTCTGTACAATTAGTCCCTAAAGAACCTTGAGGCTTCTCTACAATACTGCCCATCTCTTAGCTTGGCATTGAAGGTTCTTTCTGATCACGCTCTATTAACCTGTCCTGCTTTTCCCTACCTGATACCTGAGCAGCAGAAACAAGGCTACAAATACTCTCACTGTCTTCCGTGTCCCTTCTGTGGAAGAGCATCTAACTTGCAAGGAAAAAGAGCTGCAAACTCAGGTTTAACACATGAATTACACTTGCTTGGTTTTGTTTTCTGAGGAAGGGTCTTTTATTCTGTGGTTTAGGATGGAACTCATTATGTGGCCCAGGCTCATTTTGAGCTCACAGCAATCCTCCTGCCTCATTCTCCCAAGTGCTGGAATTTAGCTGTGCCTTACAACACTTAGCTTTGAGTTATACTGTTTAAGTATATGTGTAAATAGATACAATTTGGGGGGGGGGGGTCAGAGACAAAGTTTCTCTTTGCATAGCCCTGGCTATCCCAGAGCTTGCTCTGTAGACCAAGTTGGCCTCGAACTCACAGAGATCCACCTGCCTCTGCCTCCCAAGTGCTGGGATTAACATGTGCCACCATCGCTTGGCCATAATGCTTTTTAAAACTGTTTTTATAGACCAACTGAAACTGTGGTATACATATTCATGGCTTTAGAAATCCTTGGATTAGGAGTCTGGACCAGTAAACTTGCTGAACCCTGAGCCTGAAGGATTTCTCCCTTTCCCTTGTGAAACATGAGAGAGGAATGCATAGGACTCCCTGTAACAGGGAATGGGCACTCTGGAAAAGAAGCAGTAAAAGGTATCAGAGTGTTGGGCATGAGGTGCTGAGCGCTTAGCAGTAGCTGCTGCAGTATTCCTAGGGCAGGGAGGGTGGGTGGAGCAAAGCTGAGGAGGAGTGGGGACTCCTCAAATGTTTACTGTGTCCCATAGTTTTTAGAAGGAAGCATCTAACTGAGAACCCTGCTTCCCAAGGACTCTTTTCCCTGCAGAAGTGGATGGGAGTGTGGTTGGTGGTGGCATTAGGGAGCCCTGGCTTCCAGGCTCCGTGGTGACAGCCCATGTTCCCTCTGTTTAGTTTAGAGCTCTACATGTTGTGAGGTGGTGGTCAGGTAAGAGGAAGATGCTAATATTCTCCTATCAACAATGATCAGAGATCCAACATCCAGCAATCCCAGCAGAATCTCAGAGAGCAACCCAGGGCCGCCTCTGGGGCCAGCACATGAGGTCATCTGAGGGATGAGCTGCCAGTATCTCCGAAGCTTTTTTTTTTTCCGAAAAAAGGGGGGAAAATCTGACTCTTGAAATAATGGGGATTTTATGTAACTCTTTTGCCATTTTTCTCTTCTTTCTTTTGTATAGCTAAGCCCTAGAAAACCAGTGTTGAAACAATTCAGCAAGAAAGCCAGGCAGTTGAAAGACCTCCCAACAGCTGTTAATGGTTGTAATGTGCAGGCAGACACTGTGGCTGGCAGGAAAGGAGCCAAGAAGAACTCCCAGCAGTGTCTTCCAGGATTCAGTCATTTGTGATGTTGAAGGGGGAACCTGAAGAGGCAAAGCGTGACTATTTGAAAACAGCAGAGGAGCCAGAGGGATGAAGGCTATGGCTGCTGATTCTCAGAAATGGCCCCGAGAAAGAAAGGAGAAGATGGGTCAGAGTTGGGGAGACTGATGTTGGAGGTGAAATAACCCTAGTTCTCTGTCTCTGGGGTGCTGGACTGTGTACTGGGGGAGTTTTATGAGAATAGGTATTTCTGGTGTGTTTTCAATCTGCTTTCCTTCAGTGGAATGCTGATCCCATTCCAGGACAAAGGAGCCGGGGTAAGGCTGTTTCTCCTAGGGAACCACAGCCTGAAGAGGGCTGCCTCTTGGGAAGTTTTTGATCAATTTGCTTTCTGTGGGATTCTGAAATTCAGTTTTTAAGAGTGTACCTTAAAATCCAGTTTCCATTTCTAAGTTATCTTTAGTCTTTCCATGCATTAACCCCAGGGCTCCACGAAGTGGTTTCTTTTTGCTGTCTTTAACTTTTTATAATGATATACATGATGGAAGAGGGCTTTTCCTGCCACTCCATTGGGTACACACAACACTGTAAGCATTCTCAATATGTTCTCAATGAGGGAAAGCCAAGTCTTTAGCAACATGTCCGTCTGGATTCTGTTTGACCTTTCTGAGCTTAGCGTCAACTGCCCAGAACCCAGACAGGAGAGTGGGAACTCAGACTCCCACCCAAGCTCGACCTGGAACAAGTTACGCCCGAATGACTGCATTTTTGGTTTTGGTGGCAGTATTGCAGGGGGAATGCAGTGGAAACAGCACCTGGGGAATCCAGCCTGGCAACTAACACCTGTCAGCTCACTCTGAACGAGGCCCGGGTGACAGGAAGATCAAGCTGTCAGCTGCTGGTTGGTGGACTGGGGTCAACTCCAACTTGGGAGATGTGTCATCAGTGTGACCCAGCTCTCCCTTCTATCTCGTTTTGCTTAACTTCTAACTTGGACTTAGAAAACATGTTTATAGCGACTGGTGAGCTACTCAGGCAGGCAGCAATCCCCAATGAGAACCAGAGGCTGATGTTATTAGGCAAATGCATAGTCTGAATTGAACAAAAATTGATGTAAAATCCTGTAGCAGGATGAGAATACTCAACAAGGAAGAACAGGGCAGAAGAGTCCTAGCTCTGGCAGTTTCCGGAAAACACAACACAATCCTAGGCGGCATTGAGAATCATCGCTTGAGGCAGGGGTGAAAGGCAAGTTCCCTGCTCAGAGCACAGGGACACTCAGAGCTCAGAGCATTTGGCCCCAGAACTGCATGGGGGGAGCCATGCAGACTTACAACAATCACAGCAATCACTGAATCCACATGTCAGGTGGTCCTCGGGGCAGGGACCCAAGAGATGGGGATTTATGGAGACCATGTGAAGCTCTCTTTAGAGACTTAATGGGCTATCATTCAAAGATGAGATTTGATTTGTTCTCTTCAACCCCAGAGGCCATCAACACAAGCACAACTTAAAACGGAGGAGGATCTCTCTGCTACAAAGCAGGAAAGCATCTCTAGTGATGACAGAGGAAATGGAAGGTGTTCTTTGAAGGCTGGTGAGCACTCACTTCTGCAAGAGTTGATGCAGAGTCTGCAGGGCCACCTATGGCATTATTGCAATTCCAAGCTGGCTGGGAAGTCACATGTTAATGTGCTTTATGATATCGCTGTTACAGTTCTCACTGCAGTACAGGCAACTAAACCCAGAGCACTCCACTACTGTGCTGTATAGCTCCTGTCTTATTCTATTTAAATGTACAGAGGATTCCTCCTCGTTTTAAAATTAATTTTTTAAGAGAATTATTGATATAGTTTATCAATATGATAAATGTATGTGAGTATGTGAGTGTATGTGAGTTCACATACACTGTAGCTGTCTCCAGACACACCAGAAGAGGGCATTGGATCCCATTACAGACGGTTGTGAGCCACCATGTGGTTGCTGGGAATTGAACTCAGGACCTCTGGAAGAGCAGTCAGTGCTCTTAACCTCTGAGCCATCTCTCCAGCCCCTTTGTCTTAGTCAGGGTTTCTATTCTTGCACAAACATGACAAAAAAGCAAGTTGGGGAGGAAAGGGTTTATTCAGCTGATATTCATCACCAAAGGAAGTCAGGACTGGAACTCAAGCAGGGCAGGAAGCAGGAGCTGATGCAGAGGCCATGGAGGAATGCTGCTTACTGGCTTGCTTGCTTCCCCTGGCTTGCTCAGCTGGCTTTCTTATAGAACCCAAGACTGCCAGGGATGGTACCACTCACAAGGGGCCCTTCCTCCTTGATCACTAATTGAGAAAATGGCTTACACCAGGATCTCATGGAGGCATTTCCTCACCTGCAGCTCCTTTCTCTGTGATAACTCCAGCTTGTGTCAAGTGGACACACACCGGCCAGCACACCCTTTAAATTAAAACTTTCTATACACTGTATTTTGGTGGTGTTTCCCCCTCCCTCAACTCCTCCTAAATCGTCCCTCCCTTTCTACCTACCCAACGTTATGCTTTTTTCCCTTTCAAACAATAACAACAAAACCACAAAAGGGAAAAATCAAAACAACCAATCAGACAAAAAAAAAAAAAAAAAAAAAAAGCCAAAATCCACACAAAAAACCTACGGATTTCATCTTGTGTTGCTAGCTTCTCTTGTTACCCTCTTATCTCCAATGTTCCTCAGCTCATTACTCAAGAATCAGACCTCGGTTATAGTCCTAACACTCCTTAAACCATTTGCACACAAAGGGATCCGAAGAAGGAATACTTGATAATATTTTCATTTACTTGGATACCTCTGGTAAAGATACCAGCTAGTGAGTTGACAAAAATAAACTTCCCTAACTCTCAAATAAGCATACGAAAGACACTCTAACAAGCTACTTTAGGCTGGAGTGCTGTCCCAGTCCAACCAGTCCGCTAAGATCAGAAACGAGGCAGGCACAGAGAACACAAGGAGCCTTGACAGGATCTAGTGCCAGGCAGCATGGGAGAAAGCAAAGGCAGCAGTGATTTCCCACGTCTCCAAAGGCCATCGTTCCTAGTCAATCAAAATTCAATTGTTTGACTGTAGAGCCTTAAAATCAAATAACCCAGGCTGAGTTGTCTCAGTCTCGAGACATTTGTAAGGCATTATTTTCAAGCATTAGTTTCCCTCCCTGAACAAACCTTCTATTTAGACCTGCTGGGTGAGCAAGTGTAGTCAGTAACACAGGCCATAGTTAGCAGCAGGCCCTATCTTGTATTTTCCTAGGCTTGACATAATGACTGAGCCATTTAAAAATATTGTAAATGCTGCATACACCCTGCGATTCTATACACCTTGAAGTGGTAGGAGGAAAAGGCCCAAAGCCTTTCCTTTGTAATGATCCCTTGGCAGTCCTTCACCTTAACCACTCAGTCACCTCATCCATCCAATAATCTCCTGAACACATCTGAGGATGGAGCCAGGCGATACTGAAATACTTCGGTAGCAACAGGAAAAGAAACCAGATCTAACCGTAAGTGGAACCGAGAAGGGAAGAGGAGGAGCAAGTGAGGTGAGGGTGAAGGGCATGGTCTAAAACAGAGTCTAAAACGAGTGCTGATATCCCACAAATCCAATGAAGAAAGGGCAGAATGTACAAGAATGTAGCTCTATATGAGGTAAAGATTACAGGGATGTTTCTGGAGCCCAAGACCTCCTTTCTGGATGTCTCCTACTCTAGCTCCTGTTTAGTTATTTGTTCTGGGCCAACAGCTTGCCCTTGACTCGCATTGGGATTTCTCGGTAGTTCTTCCAGGTCTAAATTATGGATTTGAGTGCAAACCCTAAACACAAAATTGAAGCAGATGATAAGCCAAGCCTCATATTTCAGTTGGCAGAGGGAAGACCTTTGATCATAGATGGCCATCAGTTCTCTAAGATAGGGCATGGGAAAATGCTGGGATGGCCAGGCCATCATGATTTCCTAAAACAGCAGCAGCAGCAGTCAGCACCACCACCAAACAACAAGTAATGCACACCAACAAAAAGTCCTTTTTCTTTTTAGCTGACCCAGAACTTGTGAGGCCACTACTTTAGTCTTATAAGTGTTGGCATTACGTGTGTTTACTACCACACTTGGACTCAGAAGCCTCTACTTTGACTTCAAGATGTTCAGATTTCTAGAACCTTTTCATTGCATCTCAGCCTGACTATACCTAATAAAAGACAGCTGCAGAAACAAGGTTCTCCAGGCAGAGGGTTCAAAGGCCACCATGTCTGTCGTGAGCACCTCCCTTGGGCCCTTGTTGTCAAGTCTCTATTCTAAGCACACACTCCGCTCCACAGAACGTCAGCTACTCCTGAAGCATTCGCACAAAAAGATTTCTGCTTTTTTTTGGGGGTGGGGGGGATCTGAATAAAGACATTGGCATTATTTTAAGAGCAGACTGCAGGAATCTTGGAGGGCGAGTGGAAGAGGCAAAGGAATGCTAACGAATAGTGTCAAAGCTGCCGGGGCGTGCTCTTGAGGAACAAAATATGCTTAGAATGTATGTCTCTCATGGAGCCATTTTCAGGGCAAAGAATGGAGAGAAAATTGGCTTAAAAAAATGAAAGGCAGCCTGTGAAACTTAGTGACACGTCAGAGGTCACTGGCAGAAAAATGTCTGGGAACCGCTGTTACACTCTGGCTGAACCTTGCAGGGCTGCGCCCACTAACTCCGTGTCACGTGTCACTGTGAACAGGGTCACAGCCTCAGTATCTCTCTTCTCTTTCTCCTGCTGAAACTCTCATGAGCACCAAAAGCAGGGCAAGCCCCTTCATATGCTCTGCGTGGGGAGTGGGAGCCCGAGGCAAAAGTCAGTGCAGCTTGCAAGTTAATATTTTTCACCTGAGCTGGCCAACACCAACTTTCAATGAGTTATTTTGTAAATTGAAAAATTGCATGACAAGATTTTTATAAGGCACTCTGATTATCCTATGTGAGATACCCAGCAGAACCTGGAACCTGCCTTGTCCCTCTGTTGGATGGCTTAGTTTGTTACCTCTGTTTGCCACGAGTTACTTACGTTGCCACAAGTCTGTCATCTGTTGGCCTTAGGTCCTAAGCAACTGGAGCCCTTTCCCAGCTGTTTTGTCTCTTCTCCCACCTCGATTCTTGTATGGATTTTCCATTCTCAGTTACTGGCAAGTCGTATCTTACTGTCTAATGGACAGTTACCCTGGATGCTTTTCTCTCTCTCTTTGCAGTCTTCCTTTGTGCCAACTGCCTTTTTCCTGAACTGTCACAGTAGACACTACATGTATCCTGTTCTGTCCTGGCCCTTGGCAGGCAAGTCTCAACTCTGCATTTAAGGCTTCCAATTGAAAGGAGATGCTAAGAGTATCTTCCTTCCTTCCTTCCTTCCTTCCTTCCTTCCTTCCTTCCTTAGTGTGTGTGTGTGTGTGTGTGTGTCTGTGTGCACACGCACATGCATCCCACCTTGTAAATATGGAGGTCAGAGGAGAACCTTGGGTGCCAGTCCTTGCCTCTTACTTCGTTTGAAATAGTCTCTTGCTCCCCGCCACCATGTGTATTCCAGGCTAACTTGCCTGTAGACTTCTGGGAATTCTCTGCCCTCTGCCTTTTATCTCCCTGTAGGAGCACTTCGACTGCAGACACATGCACCTGGCTCTATGTGGGTCCTGGGGATTCAGACTTAGGACTTCTTGTTTGCAGAGTGTGATGGTTTGGATGAGAATCCCCGCCCCCGCCCACAACCAAAGGCTCACATATTTGAATGTTTGGTCCCCAGTTGGTTTAAGATGAACTGGGAGGCCTGGCCTTGTCGGAGAAGGTGTGTCACTGGGTGTGGGCTTTGAGGTTTCAGAAAGCCCATGCCATGCCCAGAGTCAGTCAGTCTGTCTCTGTCTGTCTATCTCTCCCTCCCTCCCCTTTTACCCCCTCCCCCTCTCCCTCTTTCTCCTTCCCCCTCTCCCCCTCTGCCTCCTTCCCCTACCCCCTTCTCTCTCTGAATGCCTGCCTGCCTGCCTGCCTACTGCCATGCCGGTCATTGACTAGCCCTCTGAAACTGTATGTGAGCCCCCAGTTAAATGCTTCTCTTTGATAAGCATCATGTTTGCACAGCAACAGAGCAGGAATAGGATTTGGCAAGTGCTTTACTCAGTGAGCTCACCCGAGTCCCTGCTATTTGTTTACTTAATGTCATTCTGAGTAGGTGACATGGAATCCTAGCTTAGTTTAGATTTGCTTTTCTCTAATGCTAGTGAGCTTCAGCATTTTTTATTTCATGTTTACTGGCCATTTGTAGTTCATCTTCTGAAAACTCTGTTCCACCAGCTCATTTATGGATGGTGCCATTTGATTTCTTGTGGTTTTCTGAGTTCTTGTAAACTCTAGGTGTTTACCCTCAGTCAGTCAGTCAGCTGGTTCCCTTGCTGCACAGACACCCCTTCAATTTCATGAGGTTTCATTTGTTCATTGTTGGCCTTGTTTTCTGAACATCTAGAGCCTGTTTCCAAAAGCCCTTGTCTATGCCTATATCTTGAAGGGTTTTCCCTAATTTTCCCCCCCAGAGTTTCAGGTGCTATAATAAGGCCTTTGACCCATTTGCAGGTTGTTTTTGTTGTTTGTGTTTTGTACAGACTGAGAGACAGGGATCTGGTTTCATTCTTCTATACATGTGGCTGTCCAGTTTCCCCAACCCTATGTTGAAGAGGCTGCCTTCCTTAGATATAGAAGATAATGTCACTTTCCCCTCAATTACTCTCTGCAATATTCTGTTTTATTTTGCTTCTAGCACTTATTGTAATTTAAATGATCACATTTTCTTATTTGTCTTACATGCTAAATATAGGCCCATGAGAGTGGCTCTTAACTGTGTTTCCCCATGGCTAAATACTCAGCCTTAAAATGCAAAGGAACATGGCACAGGTACTCAGAAATTTCTCTTCTCCTCTCTTCTCTTTCCTGTTAACCCCCCCCCCCCTTTCAGTTCCTTCCTCTCCTCCCTCCACCTTCCCTCCCACCCCTTTCCTCTTCTCCTCCCCTCCCTGCCTTGCTCCTGCCCCTGCCTCCTCATGCTGGGAATCTCACTTTGGTGCTTAGGCTAGACTCACGAGGTCTCTGTGTCTTGGCCTCTCAAGCAGCAGAGGCAACAGCCATGAGCTGATGACTTGGCTCAGTGAAAACTTGAAAGAACACGACACTTTACAGAAAACAAACAAGCAAACAAACACAACCCAAATCTGTTATTTGCTTTCCCAACCTTTTTTTGTTAAACTGGAAAATTCTGATTCTCAGAAAAGATGAAAGAGATGTACCACCATCTATATTTATCTGGGGTGAATCTGGGATTCTGGAAGGAGATGGATTTATGCTAAATTGTTAAATGTTGCCAAGTTTCATGCCCTCCTTTCTTTATAAGTATCTATCTATACATGTAAGATCACATAGAAATCTCGCCCTCTTCCTCCCCAGCCATCTTGAGAGTAAAATCCTGACACTATGACATTTTACCTCTAAGTACTTCGCCATGCATCTGAGAACAAGAGCAATATCCAAAGAAAAGCAATGTTGAAACCACTGTCAAAACTATCATCGCTTATATTTAGCTTCTACCTGCTGTCAAAACTATCATTGCTTATACTTAGCTTCTACCTGCTTTGGACACCCTTCAGGGTCTCAGTGTAGGTCAGGTGACACACTGCATTTGGTTTTGCTAGCCCCCTCTAATCTAGGACGCTTCCCGTCACCTTGTCTCTGTGACAATAATAATTTTTAAAAGCTCATTCTAGTTTTCTTAAGGAATATTCCACAGATGATATATGCTAATAGCTCTGAATTCAAAAAGCTAATCTATTTTCTTTCTCAGTTGTTAACTAATATAAAAAATTAAAAAATAAAAGCGAGTTCATTTCTCTATTTGTTTTAAGATTTCAGGCTTGTTGATTATTAACTGTTAAAATATATTTCAAGGGTTTAACTTTGTAGAATATTTTAGAATGTTCAGGTCAACAGCAAATTCAAAGGTGCAGTCAGTTTCTCCCTCAACAGCATGCTCACTGTGTCCAATCACTCTCTTCAGTGGCCTTTCCCACTGGTTTATTTTATTTGTAATAAAAGGTGCCTGTGCACATATAAGT
This sequence comes from Rhynchomys soricoides, assembly GCA_019843965.1. Classification (NCBI taxonomy): domain Eukaryota; kingdom Metazoa; phylum Chordata; class Mammalia; order Rodentia; family Muridae; genus Rhynchomys; species Rhynchomys soricoides. The sequence goes on from JADRCH010000080.1 coordinate 1,796,348, forward strand.
GTCTATTTGTAACCCACACATACATGCATGATTACAATTCATGAATGCATTTTTATACTGGACATATATATTACTGTTCCTTGTTTCTTGCAAAGGGAAGCAAGAGACATGGAGGGAAATCGCATTCATGATTCTAGGACCCACAGCGAATGGTTCGCAGATTGGATTCAGGCACAAGGCCGAGAGGGAGGAAGGCAGTGTGAACCTCAAGGACTCTGTGGTCTAGGCTTCCAGGACCTGGTGGTATCTTTATGGTGTCTTTCTTTGTTCAACAAAGCACAGCTAAGGATGGGAATGACTTCTTTTTTTGAAACACCATCTTTCAAATTATTCCTGTAAAAACTGACGCATCCTTGAAGCAGCAGCTATTGGAGATATTCCACACACATCCAGAGCCTGAAGTGAGCCTATGGAGGTACATCTGTAAGCACACACACTTACAGATACTTATGTGTGTTTGAAAATATCCACAAAAAGTCTCCTTTAATCTCAGGACGGGTGTACCAGGGAGGCAGTTGGGGGGGGGTTGAGGGGGATGGGGGAGGATGGGGGGGTGGTCCTCACATCTCCTTGTCTTCTTTACAGTCACAAAACCTTTCACTTGAAGGCCATGATTTCCTTTCCTGGGTCAGAGCCTGAACTCCCCTGAAAATAACACCCACTATTTACAAAGGCTGGGGGGGGGGAGGGGAGAGGTAAGGGGAGAGAGAGAAAGGGCGCAAGAGCTCAGAAGACATACAAGGGGGCAAAAGTTTCAATGCTGTAGGTAAAGTTAAAGGTAAAACAAGGTCTTACATTTAAGTCATTTTTCACATTTATTTGTGTTCATGTTGTACATTGGAAGACAATTTGCAGGAGTTGTTTTTCTTCACCACATGGGTGAACTCCGCCCACGGATTGAACTCAGGCCATCAGACTTGGCAGCAAGCACTTCTATCCATCAAGAGATCTCACAGATGCTGAGCCCTCTCATAGACCAAGAAAGAACAATGATCTGCCTTCCTCCGCTGTGGGAGTGGTTTTGTGAGAGGGTCTCATGTAGCACAGGTGGGCCAGGTGCTGGCTGAGGTCCAGGATGACTGTGAACTCCTTATGCTCCTGCCCTACTTCTGGGGAGGCCAGGCGACACACACCATCACTATCACCACAGGTTTAGATGGTGATCAGGGATTAAGCCCAAGGTCTTTGGTGTACTAGGTGGTACCTTACCTGCTGAGCTACAGTACCTCTTACACTTGCATGTCAGAAGGCATAGAAGAAATCTAGCTTTGCCTCTTGGGTTGATTTTCATTTAACTACTGAGACTGTGACCACAAGCCTATTCAGCTGAGATCTAAAGCTTAAGTGTTTTAGGCACTTTTGAGAGTCTTGAGCAGAAAGAAGGATCCAGGAAAGATGGCGGCACACGGATGCCTTTGGAACAAAACCCATGAGCGGGAGAAACTTTGAAAATACACAGGAAGCCATACTATATTTCTATGTTTCTAGTGCTGCCTCATACTTCATCTGATCTTCCTTTTCTAATAAAGGAAGTGTTACTACTACACAAACAAAATAGTGGGCATGGTAGGGTTAGAAAATGCAGACAAACAAAGCATCCATTGTTTTCCCACCGTTCAGTATTTCACCACTGTATCACTTCACACTTCAGCATGCCCTTCTGGGTCCCCCACCCCCGTGTATTTGTATCTGCAGTTCCTAATCAGACTGAGCTCATACTGAACATGTAATTGCTGCTCAATGAACCCGCCCCTTCATCACCTCTCATTGAATATGCAGATCATAGTTGGGTTTTTACAGTTCTCCCATAAAATCTTTTATTACTGCATTGTCCAACCCAGCCATCACTACAGCATGAGTTACTGCTTCTAGCGTCTGAGGCCCTTACATTCTGTTTAATCTGGCCAGACCCATTCCTAGGCCACTGATCTCCTGGGGGAAAATTTGGCTGCTTGTTTTGTAGAATGTCTCTAGATTTGTCTTGTTGCTTTTTCATGGTGTTAAGTTTCTTCTTGTAATCCTCATTTTTTTCAATTGGAAACTACATCTAAAGATGTTAAAAGATCGAGTTATACACTGGAGATGATGCACATTTAGTGGACATTTGTACCACAAAACATGACACCAGTTAGTCCACTAGGAAAGAAGCACAAATCAATCAATGCCTGACTTAGCATGAAGACACTCAGATTCTTGGAGCTTCTTTGGAGGTTCTAGCAGGAGAGTACAGTTACTCATAAACCCTTGACTGAAGAATAGTCTTCTATCAGGTAAGGGAGTCCTCTTAGAATGAGTATGCAGCTTTGGGAGGGACACATGTGGACCAGTGAACAGAAAAGGGGACAACTGTCTAGCCAGGCAGATCAGCTGAATCAACCCTGATTATCACTGAGGAGGCAGAAGCCAGACCATCATCACTTCTGATTCCGATGCTTCAGTGTACAGATCTGACTTTTTCCTGTGACTGAGGAGTCAAGGAAGAAGAGAGGAAGGGAGACAGAGGGAGGATGTGTACTGTGGCTCACCTTGGTATTCAACTAGTGTTCATTAATCATTTGCCATAATGGTTTTGAATTTTAAAATTCCATTTATTCTTTGTGTGCGTATGTTTCTCATGTCTATATTGGGAATTAACATTGTTTAACAATAACTCTTATTATTAATGCCTTCAACTTCCCAATAAAGAGACAAAAGCTATCAGAATGGGTCAGAAAACTGGATCCATCTTTTTGTTGCCTCTAAGAAACACACCTCATGATCCATACTAGACACTACCTTAGAATAACAAGGGTGGAAAAGGGTATTCTGAGCAAATGAAACCAAGAAGCAAACAGGTGTAGCCATTCTAATATCTGACAAAATTGAATTCAAACCAAAACTAGTCAGAAGAGATGAGGAGGGACACTGATTCCTCATCAAAGAAAAAATCCAACAGGATAACGCAATCCTAAACATATATGTACCAAACACAGGAACACCCAATTTCATAAAAGAAACACTATCAGACTTAAAATCGAAAACTGGCCTACCTCAACACAGTGATAGTGGGTGATTTCAATAAGCCACTCTGATCAATAGACAGGTCATTTGGAAAAAAGTTAAACTCTAGAGTTCAATGACACCATATCAAATGGGCCTAACAGACTCCCACACAATCAATACGGAATACATGTTTTGCTCAGCAGCCCACACAGGTCTTTCTCCAAAGTAGACCAAATATTAAGACACAAAGTAAGCCTCACAAGTACAAGAAAATTAAAACCATATCCTATATTCTAACTGACCACCATGGATTAAAGTCGGATATCAGTAACGAAAGAAATCAGAAAGAGTACAAATCCACAGAAGCTGAACAACATAACACAGAATCGAAATTGGAGGAAGGAGAAAATCAAGAAGGAATTTAAAAAATTCTTATAAGTTTTAAGTTATGAAATAAAAACAAAATTTACCAAAATCTATACGACACAATGAAAGCAGTCGTAAGAGGAAAGCTTTAGCACTACATGCCTACATGCAAAAAATTTCAGAGATCTTAAAGTAATACCTCAATGATGCAACTGAAGGCCCTAGAAAACCAACAACAATCAACATTAAAAAAGAATAGATAGGACGAGACAGTCAAAATTATGGTTGAAATTAATGAAACAAAAATGAAGAAAACAATAAAAAACAATGGATCAAAGAGTTGGTACTTTGAAAGATTAATTAGATTGATAAACTTTTGGCTAAACCAGAGAGAGAGAGAGAGAGAGAGAGAGAGAGAGAGAGAGAGAAGAGAAGAGAAGAGAGAGGAGACATTACGATAGACATGGAAGAAATTCAGAGAATCATAAAAACATACTTTAAAAACCTACCTTGTATCAAGCTGGAAAATAAAAGAAATGGATGAATTTCTAGACACATATAGCCTACCAAAGTTAAACTAAGATGAAATAATTACTCTAAATCAGTGGGAGGGTGTGACACATTTGAGGTTGAATAGTCCTTTCACAGAGGTCCCCTACACATTAGAAAACACAGATTTACATTATGGTTCACAACAGTAGAAAAACTAGGTATGAAGTAGCAATGAAAGCAATTATGGTTGGGTATCACAGCATAATGAACTTGTGTTCAAAGGCCTGAGCATTAGGAAGGTTGAGAACCACTACTACATACATAATGCTCGATGAGATTGAAGTAATTAAGAATCTCCCAACTAAAACAATCCTAGGCCCGGAGGGAGTCAGTGGAGAACTCTACCAGACCTTCAAATACTACTTAAAGTGTTCCAGAAGATAGAAAAGGAACATCTCAAAATCCTTTTACAATGCCATCATTCCGGATTCCAAAACCGACAAGACTCTGACAAAGGAAGAAGAAAACTATAGGTCAATATCTCTGATGAACACAAATGGAAAAAACTCTCAAAGATACTTGCAAACTGAGTTCAAGAACACATCAAAAAGATCATCAATCATGATCAGGTAGCACTCATCCCAGAGATGCAGAGATGTTCAAATATGTAAATAAATTAACATAATCCTGCCCATGAACAGACTAAAGGACAGAAACCACATGATCATCTCAGTAGATGCAGAGAAAGCCTCTGACAAAATCCAACACCCCTTCATGGCAAAAGTTTTGGAGAGAATATGGTTCAGGGGACATGTCTCACTGTAATATAGGTAATGCACAGGAAGCACATCTCCGACACCATCCTAAACAGAAAACCTCAAGCATTTCCAGTAAAACCAGGCGTAAAACACGAAGTCCTCTCTCTTTCTCCACTCTCGTTGTGTCATAATATTTGGTCTACTTGAAGTCCTAGCTAGAACAATGAGACAACTGAAGGAGGTAAAGGAGATACACACAACAGAGGAAAGAGTCCAAGCACGTGTGGTTTTTGAAGATGGGATTCTACCACATCCCAAATATGAGAGGGCATGCTCGTTATCTTTCTGTCATCCTGTTGTCGGGCATGGTTCAGTCTGCAGGTCCACTGACAGATGCAAGACACACAAAGACTATTCACACATAGTCCAAAGAACTCAGCAAGGAGGAATGACAGCACAAACGTTAAATCCCTTTGCATGGTCACAGTGTCCACCTTTACACAGTGAGGCCCTTGAGGCCAGCCGGCAGCTCCTTTCCTTCCCTTGTAGCAATGTTCTTCCTTCCCTACCCTTCTCTTTCAGAAGTGAGCAAAACAACTATAAAGGAGAATCTATAGGACATCAGAAGGAGCTCGTGAGGACCCCCACCCCCTTCGGTGCTGCAGAGAACTGAACCTAGGCTGTGTGTCTGCTGGGCACATGCATTACTTCAGTTCTCTGAAGTTACCCATATCCACCCATTCAGCCTGACCTGTGCCATTCAGCATGGCCTGACACACAAGTGTAGCCACTGTGCATAGGAATCTGCTCTGCTCCATTCAGCTCTGGAGGCTGATGCTGCTTTCAGGAATAATGACATCATGATGTCATCTCTATCACTTTTAGGAAGAATAATCTATCATCTGGTTTTGGATACAAAGAATAGTAACAAAAAAATCAATGGAACAAAAAGATGGCTTAGAAACATGAAAAGGAAACATGGATAGCAGTGATATTTAATACCATCTTTTATAAAGAAAATATAGAATTTAAGAGTGGTGACTTTAATGAGGTAGCAGCCTGAGATTGACCTCCACCCTTTTTAGGTTTTCTCTAGACTTGGGAACCTTTCATTGGCCTCTGCCCAGCATTTCTCTTCACTCTCAGGCCAACGTTTTGGCTTGGTTGGGAACAGCTGTCAGTATTTCTCTTTGCTGCCAGTCAGTCAAAAAATGTGCTCATGTTGGAGGCTTGGCTCTGACCCACCTAGGATGCTGAATGCATTAACATTTCCACACCCAGGTTTCCCCAGACTGCATGAAAGTCCATCTCAGTCAGTAAAGTGCACAGTATCACCAGCTAGCTTGAAAGTGGCCCAGTGTCAGTTAGAGAGACTTTCAGCGAATTTCAGAAGTCTATGGCAAAGTGATGAATTTTACTATGTGCACTTCTGGGGTAATAGGAAACTAAGTGCGCCCATACAGAATTGCTCCAACTTTCAAAACAAAACAAACCAATCCTTTATGTGGCCTACATAGCCCGAGGATTTGGTTAAGAACTAAAATAACTCAAATGGTTGGCATTTACCAATTCATGGACATAAGTCTATGCTCCTCCTGTGCACCTGAGAACTGAAATCACTTTCTTTTTAACCTGACAACCACATATCACTCCATGCTTAGATATGATATATTTTATTTAAAAATCCCTGAATTAATTTCCCGGGTCACAGCATGTCCGGCCTACAAGATTTCAGGTGTTCATACCATGAGAGGGATGTCCTTTGCTGGGCAGTGGTGGCGCACGCATTTAGTCCCAGCACTCGGGAGGCAGAGGCAGGCGGATTTCAGAAGTTCGAGGCCAGCCTGGTCTACAGAGTGAGTTCCAGGACAGCCAGGGCTACACAGAGAAACCCTGTCTCGGAAAAAAAAGAAAGAAAGAAAGAAAGAAAGAAAAAACAAAGAGAAGGATGTCCTTCAATGGCTTTCTGTCTTTACAACTGTTCACCTCCTGGAAATGCTGGGAACATCCTTACAATAGAGCCAAAACCTGCAGCAGTCTGGTGACATTTCAAGTTTTGAACGGAATGTGACAACATTAAGATTATTAGGTAACTTTATTGATAGCCTCGAACCTGTGCCAGATGTTAAAACTGCCAAAGAAAAGACAGAACAAAAATGGCTCCAGGATTCCAACCTTTGAACGTTTTTTGTGTGGAAATTGTGTTTTTGTGACTCACTTCAAAAAAAAAAAAATTTACACCATGCTCTCCTGGTTTAACTACAAATTCAGTTTTCAGGAAGCAAAGAGAAATAAGATAAATAATCTGAGTCTCTCTTCCATCAGCGTTTAAGCCTACGCAGCTCGCACTTTCTTTGAGGTGAGACAGACGGTAATAGGGGTAAGAAAGCTGTTTTAAGCAGCACGGGATCGAATGGAGAGCCACTGCATCACGAGTGACTCACCCATCCACTCAGGAGTGAAGTCGGAAGCCACAAAGCCACGCTAATTGGACAGTGGCTTATTGCCAGCTCATGTTGACATGACCTACAATTCCCTGGCTGCCAGCCGCTGTCTCCTGATCACACCTCACATCTTTTTTTTTTTTAAAATCTGGTTGGGAAGTGAAATAATTTTTCAAAACTCTCTCAAGTGCTATTTAACTTCTTATCACGAATTAAAAGTTTAATTAAATACTCTGTTAGAGGCCTGGGTCCTATGATTAAATATGACAAAATAATAGTTATGATTACTGATCAAGCGAGGAACTTTATAGCTCTGAACTTTGTCTTAAAAGCTATTATTAATTTTAATTGAAACAGCTAAGAGTCTCCATTATAGGAGAAAGAAAGAAATGTAAGGGATATTTTGTTCGTATATAAAGAAAGGTTTAAAAGTGAACTAATACACAGATTATTTAACAAAATTTAATTTGTATGACCCTGGTTCAAGACCATGTTACAAATCTCTATCAAACGCTGATCACTGTGGCCACTTTATATCAAGGATAAACAGGTCTGATGCAAAGAATCTTTAAAAATGTCTTTGAAATCAGGTCACTTAAAAATACTTTTTATATGTCTTACTTTTTGGTATATTCAAGTCCTGCCACGATGCCAAAAGAGGAACATATTTCTGAGAGTTTCTTTAAATAGGATGCAATGGCCTCAGGATTTAAAAAAAAAAAAAAAAAGCAACAGGTTTGAAAACAGCTTATGTGTCTCATTTAAAATTGGCTGTTGCTGTGGCTGTCCACACTGGCCTTCCCTCCCTGCTGTCACCAGCATCCTCCGGCCTCCAGAGAGAGAGAGAATCACAGCAGCCTGAGCTCCCTGCCAGCCCATGGCTTAGCTTTCCTTCATCCCCATTGTGACTGAGGCCAGATTTCAGGGCTGGAAGTCACCTTTGCCTTACTATGAATAAACTCTCCCTTCAGGCATTTCAGAACGACCATCACCATCGCTTGGTTCTGACACTCGGAAACTTCCCACTTGCCTGTAACTCGTTGCTCGGAATATTTTGCTTTCTTATTTATTTGCTTTTTTTTTTTTTTCATCCACTGCCAAGTCTCACTAATGCAACTTGGAAAATTGCACCACAGCTTTTAATGAGGATTCTGTGCTAAGAGCCATTTCACCAGAGAGGGCTGCTCTTTCCTTTTATGGGAATAATAACACCTACTGTTTCTATAGCACCAGCCTTCCAAGAAGTTGAGCATATCATGTTTCATTAATCTGAATGGCAATCTGCCTGTCAAGCTAGGATCTCGCATTGCTACTCTCTGCATACTCATATTGAAATCGAGGTCATTAAATGAAATGATTTTCTCAGGATTATAAACCCTGAAACAGTTAAGGAGTTGTGATCTCTCTGTATCTTGCCTACTATGCCTATGTTCTGGGTTATTGTGTACCCACTGTCCTCTAGGCTCCTTTGCTCTGTCTCCTGTGAACATGTAAGACATGTACTTAGAACCAGTGGTGCTGACAAAAAAGAGCCACGGACTTGTACCGGTGCCTTTTCTGGAGTCGTATGGTTTTTCCTTTCCTGATAGGCTTGCCTCCCATTTCCAGGATCCTTTTCTGCTTCCTAACCCAAGCATTTCCCCTCAATCCCTGGCCAGCAACACTGATTTTTCTCTATCTCCAACATGAACCTAGAAAATTTCAAGGACCAGAGACCTGTAACCTAGGGTTAGACTCACAGATCAATCACGCAGGTCTGCCCCCCACTCAGAGAAGCCTATACTTTGTAGAGTTGAGTCTGCCCCTTGGTCAGTAGATTCCTTCCTCTCCTGTGTACCCACGGTCATTCGTTTTGTTTCTTACATGATCAATCAAGGTTTCTTTTTCTTCTGTAAATTTTCCATTAGCTTGAATACTGGGATTATTTAGCTCTACTGTAGTTACAAATCAACATCGAGTTCTTTCTTCCTTTCCTTTTGGAGATGGAGGCCTTACCATTGCCTAGCTAGGTTCGAATGATCTTACTGCTTCATTTTTACAAGTGGCTACAGGTCTGCTCCACCTTGTCTAACTAGAACACTCTGTTTTAATGGCTTAGCACATTAAGCCCACTTCTTACTCATGTCAGAATGTGATTTGATGAAACAGAGAGGCTCCCATTTATAGATGGCAACCGCTAACACAGTACTCGCATCTGGCCACAGTGCTGAGCGTAAGACACAAATGAGTGCATAACTTTGCCTGGGACACCTAAACCAAACCCTCAAGGCTCAAGGAACACAGGAGAAGAGGGAGCAGACAGAATATAAGTGCTAGACAACGAGGAAGCATGTTACAAACGTTGCCATCCAGATACGACATGGCCAATGGAGACCTGCACCAGGGTGGGCCCTCTAACATTTCCTCATGACTCAAGGAGGTTTTATGAGGCCCCACTCTTCCTGAAGGGATAATGACTGTTAATGGTTGCTGCTGGGGTGGAGTGGGTAACATCTTATGCTCAGAGGGATGAGAAGAAGGTCGTGGAGGCTGAATATAATTAGAGCACATCGTATATACATATGAAATTACAAAAAAATTAGTGGTTTGAGCCCAGATGGTTGTCCTCCAACAGTGACTCAGGGATTCGGGGTTCAGCTTCACTAAGTTCTTGGACACCAGCTTCATTGATGGGAAAAAGGTTCTGGACCTACTTTTAGCAGTCTCAGACTAGCAGTGACAAGTTAGTCCATCATCAGGTCACCGGCTGCACTTAGCCACGAGGCCTACTTGGTTATGAGTGAGCGTAGCTTTTCTTTGTGTGTCCAGGAAGGGGAGAAAAAGTGGGTGTGGCAAACATTGGCACTGTTGGCCATGGTGTGCAAGCATGCTGGAGTCTTTCCCTATCTGACAGATAAGCTATTTCCTCCCAGCTCCTGGCCCAGTTCTCTGCTTGCTTTAATTAGAGCGGGCTTACAGTCAACTGAAACGAGGCATTCTTTCCTGTGGAACACAGGTGGGTCTGTTTTCCGCTTCTACTGCATCTGCCTGCCAAGTGCTCAGTGAAATCATAGGCAGCATCGGCATCTACTTGCTGAATGGCCTTCAATCCTCCCATGTTCCAATTCCTAACTCTGGGCTAGATTTTGCCCATGAATTTAATGGGCATATAGAAACTGGCACTAAACACTTCTACTTGGATGTCAACGGGCATCTCAGACTTCATACATACACACAGGACTCCCAATCCCGATCAACCCTCTGTACCTACTCACGAACTTACTCGTCTTAACTGATCTCAGCTAATGGTAATATGACTCTTTCATTGTCTTTGGAGTTATCTGTTTCTCCTTTCTTTCTCTCCCATCTTATATCCAATCATCTTCAGAGCAGCACCAGAATCTGGCACTGACATCCCTCCCTGCCATCATCAGGGTCCTCATGCTATGTCTTAACTATGCCAGGGTCTATTTCTACTCTGGTTCTCCACTGGGCTTCAATCTACGTACACATACACAGTCATCAGAATAATCTCTTGTGAAACTCTTTGGTGGCTTCTCTGTTTACTCTGTGCAAAGGTCGTGTTTAGTAGGGTCACAGTCTGGTCTCATCACCTCTCTGACAGAATGTAACGTGGTTCCATTCTACCCTTCTTCTGGTACTGTGTCGGGCATTTGGGACTTTCAGCCACTGGACTCTTCCCTGTTACTCCTCTGCCTCACTCCCTCGATTACACTCACTCTCGAACTGTCAACATGGCTGATCTTTCACCTCCTGCCTATTTGTTCTCTGAAGTTGCCCTTGCAACAGGCCTTTCTTGACTTTCCTGCTTAAGATCTCAATACCAGAGATGGGACATTGCATGGTTCTCTCCTGTTTCACTTTCCCTGCATCTAACAGGCACATTTGATATCTATTAATTTTCTCCCTACTGGATTGTAAGTGACATTTACCCAGATCCTAGAATGGTCCTTCCTGGTGCATGACAGAACCTGTATAATGCTTGTTTAATGAATGGGTAAATGTTTGAGGAAATAGTCCGAGGAGGTTGACTGCTTGAGCCTTCAGGCCAAAGTGCATGGAAGTCCGGAGGACTGTGCTCTTGTCTAACGATTCTCCTGTCTGTTAAACTTGCCTTCACGGGTTTTCAAGCGAGTGCTGGTGAACTGGGGAGCTGGAAGGGCTGGCTCTGTGCTCAGGGGTGGGTGAGGGCTTCGCCTTTCTCACTGTGTCCCTATTACAATCTTCCTCTACAGGCTCATGAAGGCCGAAGGCACTCTGTGCTTTAGCATTAAGTACTTTCCATGGCATTGCACATGACAGGGGCCATCCAAAGATAACCATAGCTGACTTATTGCTTCTTTAAGGATCCTAAACTACATTTCTATAGTTCTATAAAAGCCTGAAGAGAAGGCATCATGATCTTGCTGTGGCCTCTGTGCCTGGTGGCCTCACCATACCTGGGGACAGGCACCTTTTTTCCATAGTCCTTTTGGGTCAGATTTCCCCTCACCCCTTTTTGAGGGGAAAATTTTGAGATAAAGTATCAATATTTAGGCCTACCCGTCTTAGTCTTGAACTCACAGAGAGCTGGTTGCCTCTGCATTCTGAAATTAAAGTGTGTTGAAATTAAAGGTGTGTGCTACAATGCCCAGATCCATTCTACTTTTTTTTTTAAAAAAAAAATGAGAGAAAATTCTCCCAAATTGTTGAGGGGTAGGAGTTAAGAGTCTAGCATAAGTCTAAAATATTTATAACAGCTAAAAACATATAGTTATGGAGAGAGACGGCTCAGCAGTTAAGAGCATTGACTCCTCTCTCAGAGGACCTGGAATCAGTTTTTAGTACCCCCAACAGGAGGCTCACAACTGCCTATAACTACAGTTAGAAGAAGCCCAGCATCCTCTGGCATCTGCAAGTACCAGCATGCATGTGGTCTATAGAAACTCATGCAGGTGCACATGCATACACATATGTAAAAATAAGCAAATCTTTGAGAAAAATGTCAGGCTATGCGCAAGGCTAGCCTCAGTTCTACCCATGACGGTCCCCGCTGTTTGAGCACCGAAGGACAAAAGAAACAAGACCAAGAAAGGTGGTGGCAATTCATTTCCATTCCCTAAGGAAACCCAGCAGACTTCTGAAAAGGAATGGGGCACACACCCCCTCTTGGGACACACAGCCCATCCCTACCCTCCCGACTCCACGGACCACGGATTGAACTTCAGGACTTTGAGGTTACTTCTGGGACAGTGAGTATCAAGCCCAAAATGTTTCCCATGACAACAGTTAAGGAGCTGTTTGCAGAACTGTATTTAGTGTAATGAATAGTGGGAGAGTTGCTCTGAGATGCCCAGAACACCAGCCACGGTCACAAAGCACAGTCACACTGAGACCTTCAATGATCTGTTCAATTATGGAATAGAAGTACTACGTGTGTGTGTGTGTGTGTGTGTGTGTGTGTGTGTGTGTGTGTGTGACTCTGAAGGGCTCTTACTTGCTGGCAATCATGAGTCAGGGCTTTGTAGGGCTGGATGGTAGCTGTTGTTTTTCCAGGTGTTTTGTCTAGCGACAGTAAACTGTATAACACACGGGTGCAGATGACAGTGGCACTGTATGGACAGCAGTCACTTTATAGGCTAGGAGCAACAAGACCAACACCCAGCCAACTCACTCTTAACTAATGTAACCCGACTGAAAAATTAAAGTAGACTTCTACTGGATGCCCACGACTGTAGTCGGTGTCCCCTTACTCTGTACAGACGTGAGCAATATACGGAAAGAAGCATTTCTATCAAGGGTTTGATTTGAGAAGAAACTCCAGGCTTTGTAACATTTATTTATACTCTGGTCTGCATTACATTTTACTGGACAGGTATTGTACTTTGATACATAAGTTAAGGGCTTCAGAATTTTAGGGATTCTTAAAATTAAGAACCTGGCTAAGCGCTTAGGAGGCAGAGGCAGGCAGATTTCTGTGAGTTCAAGGCTAGCCTGGTCTAGGACAGCCAGGGTTACAAAAAGAAACCCACCAAAAACACATACTCTGTTTCTGTCTCTCCTCTCTCTCCATTTCTGGCTCAAGAGAGATTAAGTAGACCAGGATCCAGGTCATAATTGAGAATAGGCTTGGGCTTAGGGTCTTATATTCTAGGAAGCATGAAGTGGGGCTAACACAGTCATTGAGGAAAGACTCACTACGTAAAGAATGACTTCATTCGTTATGCTTTAGTATCTAAGTTTTGATTAATAATATATATACACATGTGAAATGGCTCTCAAAGACACAACAATAATAACTAGACAATGTGCATCACCTCTTCCAAGACTACTTTGGATAACTAGAAATCTTGTAACTATTTCCAGAGAATTCTAGAGTTGGACTAAGTGAGGAAGATATTCTTGTTCTCATCTAGAGAAGAAGGACATGAATCTGACCAATACCTACTGCAGGATGGGCTGGGCTCTAAGCTTTATATTATTATCTCAGCAAATCCCAGTAGCAGTTTACTGATTGCTATGCCTCCATTTAGTGCAGATGGGGAATGCCCATCCAGCTCAGGACCATACCACAGCTGCCACTGCTCTGTCTTCTTCTCTTGTTACTAGCTGTAATGGTCTGCTCCCTGACTTGACCTTGGCTACCTAATCTCGAAATGACTTACTCTTTTCCTTCTCACACTGCTGTGTAGGAAACGGGAACGGTGAAGTTGATGGTACCTATGACCGGGTGCCTTTGTGAGGATGTTTCAAACTTTAGCAGTTCATCAGCTGGCCATTCTTCTGCTCTGTTCGGATAGTCACAAATGCTGTCTAGCAAGGGACTGAAATCTGGTGTCTTTTCCAACCCACACATCTTGTTTTTTTAATTGCTGGGGACTGAACATGCTAGGCAAGGTCTCCATCGCTGAGCTGCATCTCCAGCCCCTTTTCTCTTTCTCTCATGTTAGGTTTAAGTGTGTTTTGGTACCCAAAAGTCACTTCGCAGCAACAGTAGGGCGGAATGTGAGGTCCCAGATGGAGGACTTAGAGAAGGGACTGAAGGAGCGGAGGGAGTTTGCATCCCCAGGGAGGCAGCAACAGTGGTGGTAACTGGCCTGACTCCCCCATACTCCTGGAGACTGATCCACCAACCAAAGAATACACATGAAGGGACCCATGGTGCTGGCCACATATGCAGCAGAGGAGGGTCTTGTTAGCCATCGGGGGAGGAGAGGCCCTTGGGCCTGAGGGGGTTAGATCCCCCAGTATAGGAGAATGCCAAGGAGGGAAGATGAGAGTGGATTGGTGGGTGGGTAGGGGAATACCCCCATAGAGGCAAGGGGGAGGGGGAGGAATTGGGGAGGTTCCAAAGGGGAGATCTGGAAAGGGGGAAACATTTGAAATGTAAATAAAGTATGAAAAATAAATAGAGAAAGGTAAAACAAAACAAAAAAACAGTAAATGTGTTTTGGTGGCATAGCTGCTCACTCCATCACTCCCTACTTTGTATGAAGAACTATTGAGTTATTAATATCATTGCTGTGTCTCTGAAGGCATCTGGGTTTGTGATCCTAGGACTTAGTGTAGCTGTAATCTTTAACTCCTTACAGTTTTGGTCTTTGACTTATTATAAGACTGCTATGAAGAAGCTGCAAAGGTGACCCTGGATGATATGGAATGAACTGTGCCCCTTGCAGGTTGTGTAGTACACAACTTGCAAATGGCGGCTCTGCAGTAGTACCATATGTTGGTGTTATGCAGTGAATACTTTGCATTGCACACAAAGCTCAAGGATGTTCACATTAACCCTGGTCTTCCGAAAAATACTGAGCCTCAGAATGATGGAAGAATCATAAGCAGTTTGAAGAGTGACCAGTTTAATGGTTCACCATTGTGAAGCCCATCTTTTGGGTCCCTGCCTCTCAAAACACCTGACTGTCATCTCTACACAGAACAAGCCTTGCTATTCATGTCCTCAAAGTACCAAGATGACTGTTCTCACCGAAGCAGTTAAGAAACCTGAGTAGGGGATATTTTCAATCCTGATGAGAAAAGCAAATTTACACTTCTTAGAATCTCACTGCATTAATGGTGAGAATTGCTGGTTGCTTTGTTTTTCTACTAAGCAAGGAAGGTCCTGTGAATTCTTTCACTGTTTTATTCTCAGGGGAAATCTAATGATCCATTTGAAAGAGAGAAGAAATAGCAGTGATTCAAATCCTACACAGAGAACTGCATCAGACTGAGGCTGAACTATTCAAAACCCGAAGTTTAAGTGAACTAGAAACTATGAGGGCCTGGGCCCCAGGTGAGGCTCAGTTCCCTTCAAGAAGCACACTCACTTTGTATTCATGCCTCTGAGGCTTCAAGTGCATCAAATAGAAAGTGATTATGCTACAAGCCCACATGTGGGTGGCGTGACATGGACATGGGTGACAAGGACATTAATGTGGCAGAGAACATGTGTCACTTCCACCTCCTTTGCCAGCTATTTCTTTAAGTTAACAAACCTCCTGTAGCAAGCCCACAATCACACCAAGTCACTGTACCTCCTCAGGCAAGCTGACCACCAAGTCATCTTTTGTCTGTCCAACCAGAGCTTGCCAGAAATATTCACTGCATGCGGCCAGCACAGCCCGGTGGGCTCGGAACTCCTTCCTCTCCACAATCAGCGTCACGTCACAGAGAATGTCCTTCTTCCGTTGGTCATTGAGGCCCAGGAGGATGTTGGCACAGTGGACTGTGGACTCATACACATACATGGGGGAGTCAGGCTTCTCATCTACAGACATGCCGTTCAAACCCTGGAAGAAAGAAAGGCTGGGTCAGTGTCCCTTAGAGTCGACCACCATAGCTCCCAGGTCCCCCTGCCATAAGCTTGGCAGAGAGAAGTAGGATTGCTAAGCACTGCAGTCATTCTGGGTTGGCATAACGATGCCAGGGATGTCTGGGAGGCTGCAACCTATTGCTTCCTTTCCGGTCACTGCACCTCATGACCCTACATCTTTTAATGAAGCACCTCAACACTGGGTAGTTTTGATTTCATTAGGAGACTAAAATGGAGCTTGTGTGTATAAATAGTCTAATTACAACCTGAGATTTGTGTTAAAAGGGAACAAATCATTTTGAAGTATTTGAAATGCTGTTTTGACAAAGTACATGCAAGTTCCTAAGCTGAAATTTGGCAAAGACATTAAGTAGACCAAATATTTAATCATGAGATATGACTTAATGAATGCACTAAACTGTATGGAGTCTGCTATTCCATCCGTCTACCCTTCATGGCAGAGTGTGAGCAACACAATGTAGTGGTCACTCCGGACTCAGATATGGAATTGTGCTGCATCTTTAAGGAAACAATAGGAACCATGAGAAAAATATATTCAAAGTAATATTATTTTTTACAAAGACTTCTTTGCTTTAAAAAGTATCCTGGGAGTAATTTTACAATGCACTGTCTATAACTGAATCTAAGGCTTGGATTTCAGTAATACTTATTACCAGCACAAAACCTGGTAGCAAGTCCTTCTTTCTTCTAGCTTCTGAAAACAGCTTTAGTATATGACACTGCAGTATTTGGAATATTCAATTGCCATTTTGATGAGTAGCCACCAATGCAATCAAGATGAACATCCCATCCTCATCCAAAGTCTTCTGCAGCCCTTACACCTCGTAGTAACCCTGCACTTACGACTTGGCTTTCTGACAACATCTGTGTGCCTCTTCTAGAGTTACATGAAGATGAAATGTAATCTAGTACAGCCATTATGGAAACCAGCACAGAGGTATGTCAAAAAGCTAAAACTAGACTACTTTTATGATCCACATACAATTCTTGGGTATACACCTGCAGAAGTCTATCTTGGCTTGCACATCTGTGCTTACTGCAGAACTATTGAAATGGCCAGCAAGTGGGAAGAGCCTAGATGCCAATTTACAGCCAGCAATGCAGACTAATAAAGAAAATGTGTTGCACATATACAACAGAGTGTTATTCGACTTTAA
The DNA here is from genome assembly GCA_019843965.1 of Rhynchomys soricoides. Lineage (NCBI taxonomy): Eukaryota > Metazoa > Chordata > Mammalia > Rodentia > Muridae > Rhynchomys > Rhynchomys soricoides. The sequence goes on from JADRCH010000080.1 coordinate 1,813,356, forward strand.
AGAATGTCATATTATAGTAGAGGAGAATGCCAAGGAGGGAAGACGAGAGTGGATGGGTGCGTGGGTAGGGGAATACCCCCATAGAGGCAGGGGAAGGGGGGGAGGGAATGGGGAGGTTCCAAAGGGGAGATCAGGAAAGGGGGAAACATTTGAAATGTAAATAAAGTAGGAAAAAAAAAGAGTGTCATATTATTAGCAGGAAAATGTGTGGGACTGGAAAGTGAAATTGGTCAGGCTTGGAAAGACAGATGTTGCATGTGTTCTCTTATATGTAGAATCTAGATTTAAGTACGAAATTAAAAGGGGTCTGTATTAAAAGAGAACAAGAGAAAATAATAGAGGAAGATTTAAAACATCTCATTTTCTTTCATATGCAGGATCTAGAAGTAAACACATACACAACACACACACACACACACACACACACACACACACACACACACTATAAACAGAGGAAGAGCTATTTGGAGGGAAGAAAGTGACCAGCAAGTGGTGGGGAAGGAAAGGTAGGTAAAGGCAGTGGGACCACACCTGAGCAATGTATATGACATATATGTAAGAAAATACATTGCATTAGGGAGGGGGGTTAAAGTGAGTGGAGAGACAGGAGCGCAGGGTACAGGAGGTGGAGACAATTAACACTAAGGATGGTTGAAGGTCATGTGGAAATTTACTGTTTTATAGGCTTCCTAAGTACATAAACACATAAACATGCTTAACTGGAGGTACCCACATAGGAGACTACGCTCCTCTCAGAAGCCATAGATGTCAAATAAAAAGCCCAGTATCAGATGTCCCAGGATATAGTTATTGGTCTTGACTGCTCACCAGAACCTGATGGCAAAACCCTTTGACTACCCACCAAAACTTGCTGGTAAAGCCTTATTGTGAAGATACCACACAGATTTTGTCACAGGACATGAAGAAGTCAAGTTGGTACTGACCAAGACGTTTTCTCCCAGCTGGCTAGCATTCACCATACTGGAAGGTGCTATGGTAGGTGTTGGAAGAAAATACCACCAACAATCTGTGAACCCTGTCAATTACACTAATAACTGGCATGGCAAGATCTACTGTCAGTGCAACAGTGGCACAAAGGTTATGGGGGTAGCCAACCACTTCTGATGGAATTGAAGTCTTTTTGTCCAGGAGAAAACCAATGTCTGGTACTGTAAATCTGGCTAAGAACCTATGGTTAACGAACTCCTCGGTCCCCGAGTGAACCTACTACTATTCCGGTGCTAACTGGACTGCCTTCTCAGTCTTGATCTCTCTACCCACAGAGTAGGGCAGCTCTCAGACCTCATCAGAAAAGTTTCTTTGTGCAGCAAACGGGTGGCTAAACGCAAAAACTTACAACTGGTGGAAGTATAGACACTAAGAGTCACGGAGTGCTCAGAACAAGTGAGACAGCTATGTCACATCCCTGAAAGGTCCTCATGTACTCACAGCATCTGCGGGTGCCTGTACAAGATCAAGCTAGTCAAAATTCTAACATACTGGAAGAAGGGGTCTCTAGCCGTAAATGAGGAGCTATGGGCAGTTGGTCACTTCTTAGGTAGGGAAAAAGTCAGTTTCTTTAAGGGTGTGGCCTCTGGTAAGTCTACTGGAAGTTCCAGTAGATGGCCATACAGCATGAGTAAATGGGCAGCAGAAATTGAATTTGATGAGCAAGTTAAAAAAAAGAAAGAAAGGGGGGACCCATTGTTTGGGGAGGCTGAAGGAAGAGTGGATCTGGGAGGAATTAGGGGTAAGAGTGGGAGTGAGCTGGGCAGATACCCAGAAGATGCTCCAATATATAACAAGGACACATGCTCCACTATGTTCATAGCAGCCATATTTATAATAGCCAGACGCTGGGAAAAACAGATGTCCATCAACAGAAGAATCGATACAGAAAATGTGGTACATTTACACCATGGAGTATGACTCAGCTACTAAAAACAATGACTTCATGAAAATTGCAGGCAAATGGATGGAATTTGAAAATAATCATCCTGACTGAGGTATCCCAGTCACAAAAGAACACACATGGTATGTACTCACTGATAAGTGAATATTAGCCAAAAAGAAGCTCAGAATACCCATGATACAAGTCACAGATCATATGAAACCCAAGAAGAAAGAAGATCGCACCAAAGTGTGGATGTTCTACTCAGAAGGAGGAAGAAAATAATCTTGGGAAGTAGAGGGAGAGAGGGATCTGGAAGGGAGGGAGGAGGGGGAGGGAAAAAGAGAGCTGGTTCAGATACGGGAGGAGATGAGGGAGGATTTTGAAAGGATTTTGAAATGAGGTGTGTAGCAGTGGGGGAGGGGGAACTGGAGGTAGCCACTAGAAAGTCCCAGATGCCAGAGACTCAAGAGGTTCCTAAGACCCAACAGAGATGACATTAGCCAAAATACCCAACAAAGAGCAGATAGAACCTGTAGAGACCACATCCAGTGGGTAGGCACGGCTCCTGGTTGAGGGATGGGGCCACCAATCCACCTCAAAAATATTAATCCAGAATTTCTCCCGTCAAAAGGAAATGCAGGGACAAAGAGTGGAGCAGAGACTGAAGGAAAGGCCATCCAAAGACTGCCCCACCTAGGGATCCATCCCATACACAGACACAAAACCCAGATACTATTGCTGATGCCAAGAAGTGCTTACTGAAAGGAGACGGATATAGATGTCTCCTGAGAGGCTCTGCCAGAGCCTGACAAATACAGAGGAGGATGCTTACAGCCAACCATTGGACTGACCATGGGGTCCCCAATGGAGGAGTTAGAGAAAGGACTGAAGAAGCTGAAGGGGTTTGCAGCCCCATAGGAAGAACAACAATACCAACCAACCAGACCTCCCAGAGCTCCCAGGGACTAAGCCACCAACCAAAGAGTACACATGGAGGGACCCATGGCTCCAGCTGGATATGTAGCAGAGGACTGCCTTATCTGGCATCACTGGGAGGGGAGCCCCTTGGTCCAGTGTAGGCTTGATGACCCAGGGTAGGGGAATGCTAGGGCGCTGAGGCAAGAGTGGGGGAGCACCCTCATAGAGGCAGGGGGGCTGAGGGGATAGGGAGCTTGTGGAGGGGAAACTGGGAAGGGGGATAACATTTGAAATGTCAATAAATAAAATAACCAATAAAACAAAATAAAACAAAAGAGTGGAAGTGAGTATGATAAAAATACATTGTATCAATTTCTCAAATAATAAAAATGTTAAAAAGTAAATACCATAGGCAAAATTGATTATTTTGTCTGTTGATTAAAAAATTAATGAAAAAGTTTGTTACATTATTGCTGAATTGTATTTCCTGTGTGGATCTAGTTCAAGTTTTAAGCCATTCCCATCTACTGATGGATATTCTCAACAGTCTTTTATGTGACGGGTTAATATTCTCTCCAGTCGTCCATTGCTTGCCTTCTTCTCCTAATAGCTATTTTCAAAGTTTTCACTTGATAAAATCCACTCAAATAAAGTTTTAGGGCTGTATGAGTAGTAATATACGTTCACAGACCTAAGTATTTAAATATTATTTTACAGCATCAACTAACTGTGATTATTCATTGTTAATATATAAATACTTTCTTTCCCAGTGCTGGAGATCAAACTCAGGGCCTCTAGCTGGAATTCTAGGCATGTATTCTACCACTGAGTTACATCCCTAGCACCAAGAAACAATTTTGTGCAATGGTTTTTGTGTCCTGAAACCTTGCCTAACTTGCTTATAAGTTCTCATAGCTTTTTGCTGAGGTGTCAGTAAAGTGAAGATTACGCTGACTGTAAATAAAATCATTTCTCCTTTTTAATCTAGATGCTTTGTGAGTTTTTGTTCCTGACTTTGTTGCCAGCACCTCCAGTGTAACATGAACAGAGGCGACAGAAATCTGAACCCTGGCCTTGCTGATGTTAAGGGGGCAGACATTTCGCATTTCACCAGGTGTACGTTGTTAGCGTCACCATAAACTTGAGGCTAGGCCATGCAGCAAGAACCTGTCAGAGAGAAAGGAGGGGAGTGGCCAGGAGAAGAGAGAAGGGAGAGAGAGAAAGGAGGGGGGAGGACAGAAGAGAGGAGAGGGAGTGGTTTGGCACCTTGGGTTCTGTTCCTCCTTTCCCCTCTGCTTCAGACTTTCTCTCTTGTGTATCTCCCTTCCAAGCAGTGTGATTGTGGTGAGCATTGGTGTCCTCTCCTTCCTGTGTCTGGGTTCTGTGGGAGCTTTCACACCTGCTAACACTCAAGCTATCATATTTTCAAGTGTTTTGGCTAAATATTTTTGCTGTCTCATCTACTCTTTTTCCTCAGGACGGCCCAAAACTTGTCAACTAGAAATTGTCTATAGTTCAAAACCACTCAGCTCATTCAAACATGCTCTGTCCTTTCTTTTTCTTACATTCCAGCCTGGGTGGTCTCGATTTCGTCAGTCTTTTCTTCTACAACGTCTACTCTGTCATTAATCTTTTTCAAAGGCCATGTAATTTTTATCTCATTATTGTGACCTCAGAGACTGATAAAAAGTCTGACGTGAATGTTTTACAGTATCGTCCATATCTCTGCTTAAGATTTTAACCTTCCCACTTAACATGAAACAAAATCACAATCCCTCTTGCGTGGTGCGTGGTAGGTGAATGGGCTCTGGCTCAGATCCCCCACCCAAATCCTCCTTTCTCCATATGAACACACCTGGCTGGCCAAGACACTGTCAGTTACATTTTGGATTCAATTTTTCTGATGATGGATATTTTGGGTTATGAAACATGGTTCTAAGCTTTGTTGCAAGACAGAGGTAAGGTTCTGAGAAGTAATTTGAACCTTTCAGATTGTGCATTCGAGATTGTATGAAAAAGAACATGTAGTCTGGGGCTCCTTATTCCTTACTATGTATCAATGACATCTGTGAGCACTGTACCTGACATCTGCTTAAATCTGGGTCTTTTGGTCTGGCTGTGAAAAACAGGCATTAACTGATACCAGACTTTCTGAACAGTAAGTTCCTTCCGATTGTTCTGAGCAAACCTTGGCGATGTTTGAGATGTCTCTTTGCTTACATATGCTCATCAGTCCTCTGAAGAACACTGAAGGGAAATGTTCTGCACCCTCTGGGGCTCTCTGTGCAGCTCTGTTCTTTGCTCCCCTATTTTCTGTCTGGCCACAACCATATATACAGATGCTGAGCTCTGTCCACCTGACATTAGAGTCAAAATGCCTTGCTTTCTTTTGCTCCACAGACTTCAAACTCTCGAAGCAGTGTTCTGGCATTAGAGCTTTTACTGCCTTTGGGGGACGCTATTCTTTGCTGTCTAATCTCTAATGTGAAATGCCATTAATGTGTGTGTTCATGCTCATGTGTGCATGTTCATGCTTTAAAAGAGGCCAGAAGACAACCTCAAGTGTTGTTCATAAGGAGTCATACACGTGTGTGTGTCTGTCTCTGTCTCTCTCTCTCCACATAGAGGAATCTCTCATTGGCCTAGAGATCACTGATTTGTCTGGCCAGTGAGCCCTGGCCAGGGTTTGCTTGTGTCTGTACGCCCAGCACTGAGATTACAAGCATGTACCACCTTCGTTGCCTTTTTTTTTTGTTGTTAACTCTCATATGCATTACAGGTTTTTGCTCCTTCTGCTTTGGCCTGCCAAATGCATGGACTACAGGCATGTAATACCACACCTAGTCTTACATAATGCTAGAAGCAAACCCACTGTTCTGTATATGCTAGTCAGCAGCACCTTTTCCAGCTGAGCCACATCTTCAGCCATCACAGAGCTTTTAAACACAGGTTCTGCAGATCAAACTCAGGTCTTAGCCTTGCCAGCCATTTACTTCGCCAACTGAGCTATTCGTCCAGGCCTCTAATGTATTCAAAAGCCACATTTCATCTATTTTATCTTAATAGTTATTCAGGTGGAAGTGTAAATAAAATACCCATTGCTCAATTTTGGCTAGAAGCAAAATTTCTGAATTTATTTTTAAAAAGGGGTTTTAAACATTTGTTTATTGTGTGTGTGTATGTGTATGTGTGTGTGAGAATGTGCCATTGCATATACTGGAAGTCAGAGGACAACTTACAGGTGTCAGTCCTCTCCAGGGTGGCCAAGGGAAGCACCTTGACCTCCCCACTCCAGCCAGTGCAATGGCGCTCAACTTAGTTACAATTTCTTAAGTAGTTTACAAGCAATAGCTTATCACATTGCTAATAATACAGTGTAAACTGCGCTCTGCTATAAGTGGTGTTTTTTCAAAACCTAATTACAAAAAGTCTTTGTGAGGAAAATGCACTAGTTCTTTGGCATTCAAATAAAAAAAAAAAGTAGTTTTACAATCAATGAAATCAGAAGAATAGCATAACTGACACAATTCAGTTAAAACAATCCTAAGACATGGAGTAAAATCAATGTGCCCTGGTGTCTGTTTAACACTAGGAAATTGCTAGTAAATTCTTTATTACCAAGTAAAGAATGCAAGTGGTTTTTTTTACTGCCTTTCTTTGAAAAAGATTTATTTTAAATTATGTATGCGTGTATGTCTGCATATGATGTCCTGGCTAGTTTTATGTCACCTTGACATAAGCTAGAGTTATCTGAAAGGAGGGAACTTCAATTGAGAGAATGTCTCCATTAGATCCAGATGTAGGTCATTTTCTTCAGTAATTGATGGGGGAGGGTCCAGCCCATTGTGGTGGTGCCATCCCTGTGCTGGTGGTTCTGGGTTCTTTAAGAAAGCAGGCTGAGAAAGCCACAGGCAGCAAGCCATTAAGCAGCACCCCCACGGTCTCTGTATCAGCTCCTGCCTCCAGGTACCCGCTCTATTTGAGTTCAAGTCCTGACTTCCTTTGATGATTGACTACCACGTGAGAGGTGTGAACTAAATAATCCCTTTCCTCCCCAACTTGCTTTTTGGTCATGGCATTTTTTTTGTTGCATCAATTGAAACACTAAGACATGTGGGCATGTGCATACAAATGCAGGATCTCCTGGAGTCAGAGTAACAGGCAGTAATGAACCACTGTTACGGGTTCTAGAAACCAAACTCAGGTTCTCTCTTAAGAGCAGCAAGTGCTCTTAGCTGCTGAGCCATCGATCCAGACTCTCTACTGTCCTCCAATTAGTTGTCATTTCCTTGGAATGTTTCCAGAATTTTCTTATCCACCATACAGTCTCAATCCTGGCTTCTCCATTTTCAAATTATTACCTCTGGTCCTATGATGTTTGGTTCTTCTATTGGTCTACATAATGTATTGAGTTAAAAAATTATAACAGGTTATATGTAGCAGGCGACACGGAAAACCTGGTTAAGGTTCTAGGGAATGGATGACCGACGCACTGAAGTCACCAGAAGGAGGGATTAATAAAGAGTATGTCATTTTTCAGATATTCTTATGGGTAATGTATTAGCATTGTAATTGCACTGAGATGGAGTTTTGCTTTGCAGAATACAAGGCCATAAATGGAGTGAAATACGGAAGGGATGGGAGTCCAGAGAGCAATGGAAGTGAGGTCCGGCGGAGAGAGCAGCAGCCTCTGCCTTAGCCATGGCATTGACCTGCTCTGTGGATGCAGACAACCTGCTTCACTTTGTATCTGAGTCCAGGATTACTAACTGTAAAGCATGGACCACAGGTCCAGCTGTGACCGCGCAGCTCTAAAATCCTATGGCAGCTCAGGAGGCTGGGAAGGAAATAGACAGACCTAAGAGATTTAGAGGGTGGGGTGTTACCTTCTGGTTGACAGAAACTATCTTAATTAGGCCCTTTGAAGACAATTTATGAGTGCGGTTTAATTGTTGTTGAAGTTGCATCAAATAAAAACTTGTTTCTGAAGAGGTGGCTCTAAGAGATGAAGCAGACAGTGTACAGAGGTTTCTGTAGGGATGGGGGGGGGATGAGGGGGTGGGTGGGGGTGGGGGGTGTGTGTGTGAGGGGAAAGCAGGAATCTAGTCTTCTGCTCTGCAGATCCCAAATTAGGAACGCCTGTCAGGATGCACCATGATATTCCTTGAGAGGGCAACAACTTTCTTGAAGTAAAAATTTCTTTTAGGAAATGGGAACCCAAGCTCAGAGAGCCTCTGGGAGCAACACGGAGAAGTGAGGCTGTTGGTGGCTTCAGCCCTTAACCTGGAGGTTTGTTCTGGGAGCATCACCTGAGCAGGCAAATATGAACTGAAGATATGTCACCAGGGAAATTCAGCTGAGATTCCACTGAGGCCTGACTGAGGTCCTTATCACTTTGGAGAGGAGGTCAAAATCATGTCCCACGAGGAAGCTGCAGCCATTAATACTAGCAAAACAAAGCAGAGAGTGGATTATCATATTTCTGGAGTCAAGCAAGGCTGCTGAGCTCCCAGACAGCTGGGTATGTGTGTGTGTGGGAGCTTGAGGGCCCAGCCTTTTCCTAAGAGAACTGGCTTTTGAAAAGAAAGGATACTGCCATATACGGAGAGTGTTGTAAAAGTCACACTCACAAGGGAATCTGCTCTTCTGGCTAAACCGGCAAGTAAGATCTGAAGATATTTAAACAATATTAATTCTGTTCAGCAAACAACATAAACTGAAATCTATTTTGGGGTGGTGCTGGAGAATGAACCCAGAGTCTTGCACATGCTAGATGTCTTAGTTGGGTTTCTATTGCTGTGATAAAACACCGTGACCAAAGCAGTTCAAGGAAGAAAGGGCTTATTCCACGTCATGGTTTATCACTGAGAAAAGTCAGGGCAAGAAGCTGGAAGCAGGAGCTGAAGCAGAGGCCATGAAGGGGTGCTGCTTACTGGCTTGGTCCTCATGGCTTGCTCAGCCCGCTTTCTTATACCACCCAGGATTACCCACTCAGAGGTCTCTCTACCCCTGAGGGATGGGCCCACCCATCAATGAAGAAAATGCCTCACAGGCTCACTCACAGGGGATATTTTCTCAATTGAGGTATTTTCTTCCAAAATGACTCTAGCCTGTGTCAGGCTGACACAAAAGCTAGCCAGCACACTAGGCAAACACTGAAATCCATTATCATGAACTGGTTGCTAGACCTTTAGTGATTTTCTGGATGTTGTTACCTGATTCTTGGATAGATTTTTCAGCTATATTGCCCCACTGTCTTCCTCTTGTTCTTTACATCTGACTGTATCCGCCCCTCCCCAAGGCTCTTCAAGCACAATGGGACCGTTTCTGTAGCCCTTTCATCCCCCCCCCCCCCCAATCATGTGTGTTCTGTGAATTCTCATCTGCCTTTGGCTTTTCCTTCCTTGCAGAACGGAGCACTCTGCTTTCTGTTTCACCCTCGTTCCTAATGTTAATTAAGCAACACTTGCCGCCTAATGCAACAAATCAGCAGGGATCACAGGATCTAAGAATGAAATACTTCACAGCGTGAGGAGCAAGGATCCCAGAATAGCATGCAGGAGTCTGACAGCCAGTCTTTACTCTAAGCAGTAGACAATGTGTTAAAGTATGTAGACATTAGCTGAAGTCAGATTGTGAGGAAGCTTTCCAAAGGCTTTGGTTTGGGTTTTGGCTGATCTCATTCTTCTTGCATGCCAAAACCCCCAGCTGCACATGTGCACACCACTCACCCCCCCAATCATTTCCTCATATGGTTCGGTAGGAGAAGCTAATTACCACTATATTATCATAGCATGTTCATCCCCTCAAAGGAAGCTATGGAGGCCACACTCTTCTCAGTCAAGCATGCCGTATTAATGAATGCAGACTCACTTATGAGCTTACCCACTCTTCATTCATTACTGAATCATATTCAGATAGTGAAGTGTCTAACCATTCTTGTGTTAAAAGTATAATTCACAAAGTTAAAAAATCCACAGTGGGAAATCGGAAAAGCTGCAATTCACAAAAAAAAAGTAGAATGTTAAATTTTACAGACAACCTGTCATGTCTAGAATGCTTGGGATGAAAAAAAATTAATATGCCTTGCGGGTTAAGAAAAGGAGTAAATTATAAACCATCTCACTTGGTGCTCCTCCGCAGCTCTCCCAGAAACAGTGCATTAAGTAAATACTTTTGTGAATCAGATGCTAAATTATTTAGTAATTGCCGAGTGAATTTCTGCTTTTATCAAGCATTTAAAAAGTTATTTACTATGAATCCATAAAGGTTTTTAGAGGAGAAAGTTAGCAATCTTTAGAGACTCGTGAGTGCAGAGAGCTATTGAAATGGCGACCATGTTACTGTTGGACTGGAAACACTTTTGATGTACACCAAACTTCCCACTGAAAGTAGAAAGCAGTTCAACTCCAGTCTTTCCTAATGCAAAAGTAAGCACTTGTCGCTTAATGTCGCCAGTGCCTTAGACAGTTAAAGGGAGGGCCCGGGGTGGAACAGCTAAAATGTTTCTCTGCTTTCTTTCCTCAACTTCTGCCTGCCTCCTGCTTAGCACCAAGGGAACTGAAAATTCAGGGCACCGCTCGGTATAAACGTCCATTTTCCTTGACCTTTCAGGAGGAACTTGGATTCACTAGCACCTTAGTGACAATGGTTTTTTAATCGCACAGTTGAGAAGTCCACCCAGATTTGAACACAGAGCAACCATGAGAAGCTCTGGTTGTTTCATTTATTCTTTTGCACAGATGAAAGTAAAGAAAGATCTAAACTCCAAAGTATCCAATAAGAAAATGGCGACTTGTTCTAACTTTTCATATTTGAAACAGTCTGAGTGAAGAAGCAGAACAAAGATGCTGATCTGGAAGATACACTCTGATGCTAAGGCAGACTGTAATGAGTTGAGCTAAAGATAATAAAGAGAATCTACAGCCACCAGCTTGGAAAGAAGCAGGAAGCTTGACAATATTAAGTTTAAGATGCTGAGAAGCAACAGGGATTTTTGCTCATGGATGAAAGTTGGCTTAGTAGCTCTGGAAGCAACTTGCATTGCCTAGTGAAGTTGAAGGCAGGCATGGGTTGTCCATTCCTAGGTCACAGTAGAGATTCTCCCAGGTTCCTAAGTGGAACTCTGTATGAGAACATTCCCAGTAGCATTATTTATAATAACCCTCTGGTAGAAACAATGTAATGTCTGTCAGTAGCACTGAGGTATACAGTATTTATATATTTACATCATGAAATAACATCAAATTAGAGCCACATTTAAAATGCAGATTGTCACAAGCCTAACACTGAACGTTAGCCTACAGAAGCAATGTAAAATTTATAATATACGTAATTATATACATTATATATATATATATACACAATATATATACATAATTATAATATACATAAAGTATAATAACACAATTCTTATTGTGTTAAAAATGAACAAGTCTTAAAACCCAGTGATACATAGTATTCTGGAGTAAACAATCTTATTCCCAACAGATTCACATATTGAAGCCCTAACTCTCAGCATGATGCTCTTAGAGGTAGGGCTTTGGGGGTAATTAGATCATGTTATGATGGTGGAGTCTTCTCGAGCAGGGTTAGCGGCACTACAAGGGATCTTTCTCTCTCTCACACTTTCTACCACACAAGGACACAGTCAGATGATGGTTGTCTAAACCAACAAGAGCTCCTACAAGAACCTGGCCTGCTGGTACCCTGGTTCCAAATTTCCGACCCACCCCACTGAGAAATAAATGCTTGTTATTTGAGCAAACTAGTATGATGCTTCCTCCTCCTCCTCCTCTTCCTCTTTTTTTATCTACAATGAATTTTATAAAAACAGAGTCTCCAGGATCTCCAACATCTGTTCCACCATAAGTTATTTTCAGAGATCTCATGCTTTCCCCTCTTACAAAAGCCCAATCAGTTTGTGTATCTACATTTGCTTATTTGTAGCCTGAAGAAACAGGTGAACTCAAAGGATTCCAGTTAGATGACCTGTGTTTCTATAAAAGTGTACTGGCTTTGGAGAAGTCTTGAAACAAGCATTCTAACCACAGTTCTTAAAAGAAAGTTAGATATATCAAAAACAAGGTAACTGGTTGGATGAAAAATGCTATTATGTATCTGGAGCCAGCTGAAGAAAGAGATTCTCAGTAAAGTTGTGAACCTCCCTGTTTACAAACAAGTCAGTCCAAAGAAAAATGAACCAGAAGCCAGTTTCACATCAAGCAAAGCACAATTCCCAGTGGGACTGAGGAATGTGCTCTCTTCCCATCTCAATCTGTGATCTGGGAGGCAGGGCTGGATTCAGTGGCATCATCTAAGAAGATGCTGCTCCTCTCTTCCTTCTGCAACTCTGCTCAGTGATACCAGGTAAAACGATACTGTTCAGGAGGCAGGGAGAAGGCCACAGCGTGAACTGAACAGTAAGATGGGACATCAACTACTACTCTCAAATGAAAGCAGGCATTGAAATTGTCTTGTGAAAGAGTCTTTATGCCAGGCAGTCCAACATGAGTGGTCACAGTCAGTGACAGCTGGGTGACAGCGCTGATGTGGGCAACAGAGGACAGTGGAGGCAGAGGGCTGTGGAACTGGGAAGGACCACAGCAGGGCAAGCGGCTGTCTATCCTGTTCTTCTGCCCTGATGTCTGTTTGTCTCTCTGTCTCTCTCTCTCTATGTGTCTCTCTGTCTGTCTCTGTCTGTCTCTGTGTCTCTGTCTCTCCTTTGTTGTTCTTTTGTGGCAGTCCCCACATCTGAGGGTGCAGGTGACAATCTACCCTTCTGGGTCAGATCATTTTCTGCTATTGGTCACTTTTCTTTTCCAAATTGTCACATTCGGTTTGTCTCTGGTGTCACTTTTCTATCTTCTCCATTCATATTCATTTCTCACACCTCAATTCCTGCTTCCCATTAGCAGCTGCCCCTTAGAGGACAGAGAAATGTCATCTCTTTTCTACATTTTTCTTTATCAGGGCATCTGTGTGAAATATTCTCTCAATGTCCCCTTCTAGCCAGCAGAATATTCCCCTAGAGCCTCACGCTGTTAACGTGAGAAGAATCTGTGAGCAGAGATTAGGAAGCTATAAATGAGGGTGGTGGAGCCTGTTTACTTCATTAAGGTTCCTTCAGGGAAAATCTGAGGATGGGAAACTGAGAGATAAGGGTTAATACCAGAAGAATAAAAGATCCATTTGACTCAGAGCAATCTTCAGTCTGCCTGGATTCTAGCAGACACCCTTCTCCATGGGGAAATCATTACAGAGAAATGACATGCAAAGTGCACCATAAAGCTTCTGAGTCAAACCAGAGGGAGGCTGACTCAACGGATCACTTTACATTTTAATAGAAGGCGCTGCAGACCTGTACTGAGTGCTCAGTTCAACAGGGGCTCACTTTTCTTCCCCAAAAACATCTCCATCGGGTGGGAGGGGAGTTCCCAGAATCTGGCAGAAATTATTCTGTCTCAAAAAAGAACCGAGTCAAAAACTCACAACAGAATCAAAGATTAAGAAAAGACAACAGATAGTCAAATGCGGAAAAGGGGGACTGTAAGCCTGCATAATCTAGCTTCATGACTGTCAGCACTAAGACGGGAGAAAGAAACTGAACTCTGTTCTAAGAGGGCTGTAGACATGTTGGGGACCAGAAGAGAGAAAACAAAGGGGAGGGAACAGGATAGAGTCGAGAGCAGAACACTCAGATGCTATAATTAAAAATAATCTGGTTTTTATTGAGTCCGTTTCAAGTGATTTATCATGATAATTAATGCCAAAAGTTTAGGCATCAGGCAAGTGACAATACTAGACTGGAGTTTGCACGTGAATTTCAGAGGCAACATCAGCAACGTCACTGCAGCTCAGGCTAGTTATTGCCTACGTGGGCTAACATGTGAAACTTACCAAAGGAAGATCCGACTGACTATGATGAGGATGCTCTGCTTTGTGTGTGTGACCACCTCTAGACACACAGTAAGGAGAAAGGTCTGCCTGTATGTAAAGAGCATCTGCAGCTATTCACAAGGTGACTGACTAGTCACTCTTGTGATTTCTGCTGATGATCTCCCAGGCTCCCAAGAGGGCACATAGCTTATAAGACTAAACAAAGCAGAGTCACAGTTACAAAGGCTGCAGAAATACAGCCTTCAAAGAGAAGGTTCTTCACATTTTTGTTCTGATGTAACTGATCAATATTATTAGTGTGTATGGCATGTGTGTAAACATGTGGAAGTCAATGGACAGCTTTCAAGAATCAGCTCCCTCCTTCGTTTGTGGGATCTAGGGGTTTAATGGGTTTCCAGTCTTGCAAAGCAAGCACATTTTCTGCTGAACCATCCCTCTGGCCCATGAAGAGGTTCTGAACAAAGCAGAACCTGCTCGCCCCCACCCCGTGCCCCACTGGATCTTGTGGATACTTATTGTTCTGAAACATCTTCTCTGCAGGAATGCAAGCAGAACAGAGGAGTCTCAGATTGCACCCAACTTACCTAACAACTAAGGAAATAAAAGCACAGCAGACCAAATCAAGCATCATCTAATCAAAGCTCATTCAAGGTGTATTCTGAGAAAGGCCTGTGGATTTCCACTGATGTCTGTCTCCCTTACTTCCTTTTTCTGTTCCACTTAAACGTGATTCAACTCCCAAGGTGAAGATGGGCCAACAGTTTGTTAAATCTCACATCCGGTAATACAAGGACTTGGACCATCTGCCACCATACAGGAGGTCAAATGGAGGTGGAAGATTAGCACAGGTGAAAAGTCTTTCCCCAGAGCATGGGAAAAGCAGAGGTCAGCAAAGCGGGTTTGGGGGAAACCATGTTTGCTGCTTTCCAGGTGTCTGCCCGACCCTTGGCAGCATCTTAGAATAGGGTTGATTAGTACCAAACGTGACACAGATGCTTCACGACCCAGAGCATGCTATTAAAACAAAACTTCCCCGCCACACCACTCACACATTCTGCCTTACAGAGTATCTTCTGGGTAAGGCAGAATGTATCAAAGCAAGCACATTTTAAAATATTTATGTTTATGTGTTTGCCTACATGAATTTATGTGCACCTTCCTCATGGAGGTAACTTCTGAGACAAAAGAGATCATCAGATCCCCCTGGAACTGGAGCCACAACCAGTTATGAGCCACCTGAGGTGGGCACCAGGAATCCAACCCAAGACTCTCTGCAAGAGTAGTGACTGCTCTTAACCAGTGAGCCATCTTCCTAGCTCTATTTTCTTATTCTTTACAAAAAGTCAAAATTTGCACTGTTTCAGGGGTAGAAAATACTCTTCCTGAATGGTTAGGAACCAGTAACTCAAAGTCATTTGGGTGGGCAGGCAGGAAGAGGTGGCTTAGTTTCTTGAATCCACACAGCATTTCCGTTTCTCCTTCCTTCCCTACACAGAGGGTTACCATTTGATTCCTGCTTGTCTCTTTTCTAGATGACAGATGTTGGCACATTAATTAGCTTCTGTAATACTTGTTCTCGCTAACAATATTTAGGATGCTACTTACTTTTGTAGTAAGTGCACAAATAAACACTTTTTTTCTTTGTGGTACTGGGATTCGATGCAAGGTCCTTTATACTAGGCAACTGCGCCATCACTGAGCTACATCTTCAGTCCCAAACTATCATCATGAGATACACATGTACATACATCTGTACACACAGTACATACATCTGTAATACTGTACACATGGAGGACTTCTCAAGTGAAGGTCGATGGGGATCGTGTGAAGAATGACCAGTGCTTGCTTCATTTGCACTCATTTTCTTTTTAACTTGGCTAAAGGCCAACTTGCTTCATTTCCATTCAAGGCTGCAAGGATGGCACAAAGTGTGGGCTCCCATGCTTCTTGGCAGCTGTGGCCATGACATCATTGTAGCCTGCTTTCCACAACGTCCCCTAGGGACCATGAAGGTCACAGAAGGCAATGGATCTAAGTGTGCTCTGAATGAACCACTTGGCTTACATCAGGAACTGCCCTCATCACTGACTAAATCTACACAATTATATCAAGAAAGTCTTCTTTGGACACTTACTCCTCATCTACTTCTCTCTGATGTTAAAAGGAGTGCCTGGCAGTTGGGGAACTTGCAGATGTTTATCTAATAACATTTCCTAAAACATCCACTCCTTCCTATTTGTTACACGCACGTGCCTTGAATATTCCTCTCTGGGACAGACTTACCCTGCTTTCCCTCCGCTGCATTTATACAAATCTGATTCTTCTTTCATGAGTAGAGATGTGTGTGCTTTCTCTGGGGCCCTCCTGCCTGAATCTGAATGCTGATTAGGCTGTCATCTCAGAAAACCATGGAAACTCTGGGTAAGGGTGTCTCATCAGCATTCAGATGTCATTTAGAGTGAATGACTTAACACACAAGCATGCACAGCACCTGGGCATGTACCTGAGGAGGAGCGCAGTGCTCACTAAGTACAGCTTGCACACACTGTGGAGGGACGCAATGGTTATGGGCACAGGCTGGAGCCAGACTGCTTGGATTTCTGTTCTGTCTCTCGCTTGCTGCAGAACCTCAGACAGGCCCCTTAGCTTTTCTCTGCCTCTTTCCCCCCATTCTTTAAAAATGGTGTGACAAAGAGCATCTATTTGCTAGGGTTCTGAGGATCAAAGCCCTGTGCATTTGCTCATTAGTTCACGAGTTCAGTTATTGAATAAAGTTAGTTTTTCTACCGTCCCAACTTTTAAAACCCACCCTTCATTGCTAGATTGACAGTGGCTTATATTTTTTGTAACCTGTAGTTCTTCCCTGTAGCACTGCCTCTGATCCACTCAGACTCAGTAGATAATTTCCTATCTCTTTGAATGACAATAGTTCTCAAACTGCACATACGCATTTAGTGTAACTAACATGGTTAGAAACCTGTATTTTACCCCCCATTAGCAGTTGGTTCAAAGTGGTCCCCCCAAAAACAACAACAACAACAAAAAAAACAACAAAAACTACTGGGAATCCCTAGGGCTGGGTGATCTGAGCAGCTGTGTACATTCTGAGTCTCCTCATATATGAAATGAAGAGAAAGTGTGTCTACTGAGAGGCTGCCTTGGGATCAAAAGTGACTGCTTAGTCTCTAATCATCTTCAGGTCTTTGTTCATATCCTGCCTGCTCAATGAGTTGTCCCCAGTGTCTCTAGTTATATATCTCTAGTCTCTGGCTTGAATACTCCAGATTTCTTCTTACTGTGAAGTCATACAAAGTCACATAAAGGGAAGGACTCAACTACTCATGAACCATAGAGCATTTTTATCCTTTGTTTGCACACCAGGTGGATCCTTAACAGAACACAGTTGAACTGTTCTGTTCTACCAATACCTTCCTTATTTCTGCATATGAATGATGACTCTGACCCCACCTGTTTATAAACACAGACTTACACCTCAAACTGCCAAGAGGCTTTCCCTCCACAGCACCAGCTCTTAGAAGATGACAGTTGCACACGTCCTCAGCTGAGAGTTCAGATGGAGGTTCGTGTGATCAAGTTTAGTGGGGTGATGCCTCGGAGTGTTGATATCCTGAGATCAACATGGCTGTGGAGTACCTGGAGTGGAGAGGAGATGATTTGAGGCTCGCTCACTTCTGATCTCTATTTCAAGATCAATAAGATCAATAAAGACCATCTAGCGAGTGTGTTTTTTCTTGTGGTCTGATGACAGATTCCTCGAGAATAAACGGGAACATAAGGCATCAGAACCAAGTGCGACTAACACAAAAAGAACCCAGTTGAGAACTTCTTGGGAATGTGGAGTCGGATTTGTACGGCAATCCCAGAAACTACCGTCCACCCACTTTGTTTCTCCCCACCATGGTTTTCTAATCTGCTCAGAGAAAGACCAAAAAAAAAAAATGCACGCACCATCAAGTTCTCTAATACAATGTTTCAGAATTCCTCGGAATGTAAAAATAGGCTCACCTGCTTAAGAGGAAAATTGTATGTTTCTAAAGCAGATACTTTGAAAACCAAAAAGAATCATGGTCTCTTAAAAATCAAATCAAAGAGCACAGCACACAGAATGCCCAACAATGCATCTTTTCAATAGAAATCAGGCTGGGTGAAAGACATTCTTAGATTCCGAGCTTTTCTTGGTTACCTAGGCTGCAAAGGATTTTAAAAGAAACTCACTCCAGGAATTCTTACTTAGAATGCCAGTCAAGGAGAAGTTCATAATCCCTTCAGATTCTAAATCTATGTGTCTGTGAGGAGGAGAGCCATACAGTGTTTTGAACAATAGGAAAAGATTAAACCAGACTTTTCTTATAAGGATGTGCTACATGATGAGTTATACTCACGAAGAACAGAAGGAAAGAGCTCTTATGTCTGTGGCCATGGCACTTTCCTTCACATGATAGTTATGTGGAGAAGGATGGTTTAATTAGAATGAAAATTGATATATAGAGAGGCATACCAAATTACCAATTGTAGTAGTCTGACACTCTCAACCTATGTTTGATTACTTAAAATTGACCCAATCTGAAAGCTATCAAGATGTCTTCATCATTTGTACATGTTCACAGTTACTGCTTTTTTTTTTTTTTATTAAAGGAAACGTGAAAAACTTAAGATTAAGACACCACCTTTAAAAGCTCTGTCATATAGATTGGACAAGACGCCTTGGTCTTTACAGAATGATTACTACTTAGTTAATGAGCTCAGCACACTGAACATTTCCTAGCCACCTGAAACCTCCAAGTATTGTATGAGTTTTGGCCAATTAATTATCAATTACAACATCATAAAACATTAACACAAAAATAGGAATAATGAAATTTAATTATACATTCTTCTGAGTTGCTGCAAATACTATACAAGACTGATTCTGATTAATAATTCATTCAGCAATAAAGTATCAGGAAGATAATTATGCTCTGCCACAATTCTCTGATTTCTATAATTACAGATTACAACAGTATTAGCAATTTAAAGGGTTAGAGAGCTGTGGTAATTTGCTATGTCATCCTCAGCTATATTAATGTCTCTTTTTGAATATGAAAGATAATTGAAAATATAATAATGGACCAAATCAGATGGCTTGTCCATGTTCTCACCTAAAACATCTTCCGCCTGAGTACATTAGTAAAGTCAAGTCCTTGATAATTAGCTTCTTTCTTTAGTTAAGCAGCCCCACTACTGACATTCAGTTTACAGCTAGTCAGATGGAGACAATATATAGGGGTCCATGCCCAAATATTCAAACATGCACGTACACTATAATAAAGGCTCATGGATACAACCACATTTGTACTGTGTGACTATGAATCCAAATATATGTGTATCATGTAATCTGCCTTGGGGTCATTACATTCAAGAGAAGTTGAAACTCTGACATTGGCAACACAGTTTAGCAAATGGCACATGAAGAGGTCAAAGTTTACCTAGCTAATGGCTCTGAGTGGTTTGTATACTGTGATAGAGCAAACCACTCATGCCTCTGAGTTCCATTCCACACTGAGAAGGAAAAGACACTGGCTCTAAATTGACAGTGTTCCTTACAATGGTGTAAGAGGATTTTCTCAGGGATAAGTGCCAGAGAACCAAATGTACAGTCACACTTCTTCAACTCACTCTTCTCTGTTCTTTCTTTTTGATAATTTTAGTAGAGGTTTAGAATATATCTTGCTTTATGGCTGTTCAGATGGGAGGGAGAAGCAGAAGGAAGACTCACTTTGATTAAGCCCCTAAGCACTATTTAAATGAGCTTCTTGAAGATCTGCATCTCATCTGGATGGAACCAGTGGCTCCTCATCTTATGCCAAGGGTCTAGATTCAAAATTTCACTACAGCAGGTGCAACCCAACTGTAGAAGGGACTGGGGATGATCTGACTGAAACAACTTGCTTAAAGATAGTGGAAAGTTATACCCGAAGGTAGTAAGCATTACACACAAGATCATAGAGCCTTTTGGTAACTAAAAGAGGGGTGCAAATGTGTCTGGCTTTAGGTTTTCACTGTATTATATGAGAGAAAAATACATCAAGAGGAAAGGTATGAATGGACACATGGAGACAGGTTTGCCTTCGACTTAAGCCTGGTAACTTCAGTTCATCTCTATAAGGGAGCTATATATACATTTGGGTATATGTGGAGGTAGTCATTTTCTGACAGTATCATAGAACTGTAGTTCTTCAGGTCTTCCTTAAGTGACAATCATGTGCATGATTATAAAATGGAGAATTGTTTTTAATGGTTACCCAGACAGCTTGTTTTCTTCTGATGCGAAAGACTATTCTGTATGTTGCCACGCTAAATATAAATTTCCTTTGTCCTTTTAAAAGTGTCTTTCAAATCCTCATGCCCAGTAAAAGAGGCCCTCTAGACATCATAGGTATCTACTGCTGGATTCACCAGATGTCTCTGGCAGATAATCATGTTTCTGTTTCAAGGAGCAGAATGCAAACTTGAAGAGTGTGAGTAAAAATGTCAAGTGGACTTTGGTGTCATATTTGCAAGGTCCTGAGTGGTTTTGTGCTTTGATTTTTTTTTTTAAAGAAAAATTATTTAAGATTTCAAGTTTACAAAAACACTCAAATAATTTTATAGCTAACAGCTACAAGTTGTTCCCTAATCTGAAGACATGAAATCCTCAAACCCTAAAACATATTTAGTGCTGATATGGCACCACAAAAAGAAAACTGGATACTGTGAAACTTCATTTCATGTATAAAATAATAGTAATGATCAAGTGACTTTTGTCTATATGTATAAACTATGTATGTGTAAAAGTAACTTTTATTCTCCTGTAGTAATGTCTCTGAGGCTTACTGCCTATATCCGCTAACCTAGGCCTAGTCCTAGAAACTTTCAGCTTCCATACAATCTTATCTAGGCCTAGAATGTTTTCAGCCTCTGAGACTTACTGCTGAATAAGCTCACCCTTCCTAGTTCTTTCTGAACTTCGGGTAGCTAGTTCAGCTCAGCTGTTCTGGCTCAAAACTCATCTCCAAACTAACTGATTCAAATTGGCTTCTTTCACGTCTTACTGAATTAGTCTGACTGGCCTCAAACTAACTCTGGCAATATGTTCTAATCTTCTGGATCCTTCTGTCTCCACCTGTGTCTAGCTTGTTCTCTCCCTGCAACCCATCTCTGTAAAACTCCCCCCTGTCTGACTCTCTCTGGGCTGACACTTAAGGAGCTTCCCTTTCCTCTCTTTCCTCAGGAGAGTTGGGCGTATCCTACCTCTGCCTTGTTCTGTCAAATCTTTCTCTGATTCGTCACTTTGTCTGCCACTCAATTAGGCATCACTTTCAAATATGGGTGGTTCCTTCTACAAACTAAACTACCTTATTGTTTTGGATTAAAGGTGTGTGCTAAGGGCTGAGCCACACCACAACTAGAAACAGATTTTTTTTTTCAATAAATAACACAATCTCGGAGTTCACAGTATGATCAAATATCCTGAAACATGCCTGAAACAAATGAATTGTTATAGTGGACTTCCAGACCTGACACAGTTCATTTTGCAGATGCAAATACTCCAAAATTAGAAATAAAATCTGAAATACTCTGGCCTCTCGAATTTCATATAAGGAACATCCAATCCATACACACTCTCTATTTATAATCCGCAATTAACACACATTTCATTACACATCTCTAGCATTCTATGTACTCATCCATTATTTTTTCAATGCATATCAAAGACAATTGCAGAAATGAGCACACACTTCCATAAATATTTCAGTAGGCATAATATGTACTAGAATTTAAGACTGGTTGATGGATTTTTTTGAGGCAACAACACATATAGGAGATTTTATGAATCTTGAGTGGAAAAGCCATTGAGCTCTGATAAGTAGATATACTTTTGTAATCCGCACTGTACCAAATCACAAAACATGACCACTACTCCTTAAGGATTCTCTGTGTCCTATCCCAGTTACCCCAATACCAATGTCAGCCACTGCTCTTCGCCTAACTAACAGAGATTAATGTGACCGTAAAGGGTTGAATTTCAACATGGCTGTAGTAGCTAACTGCTTTTTTGATTCTGTCATTTGAGACATATTCCTTGAGCACCCACAACATGCCACACACACAGAGTAAGCCGGGAACAACGTGATAATTATTTCATTAAATTAGAAAGACAATTTCAATGGTGGTGAGAACCATGAGATTAATTATAGCTCATGGATGACATGGATGCTTAACCAATGGGAAGCCACACACCGCGTCCTGCACCTGTTGTTCATTTTTAAACTTGCTGACCTGTCAATCAAAAAACGAACTCACACTACTGCCCAGGGAGAGATGGGGCCGTACAAGCTCCTCAGCATGAACAGGGGAAAAGGGGGGGGCTTTTTAAAAAAGCCCATCTTCAGAACACTGCTGTTCTACAATGCAGAGAAACAGTTCTGCACTGCAGCCCCTACTTTACAGAACCATAAATCATGAAGGAGGCCCACCAAGGAGATGAGAAACTCATTTTTTCCCTTTGAGTTCAGCCATGGTATTAACACATTAGGCCCATGTTTTCCACCAGCTGAATTACTGCCCAGGTTAAAAAAAAATCCCCTCAGTGCATGGTTACCTTCCCTTCAAAACCTCAATGATAGACAGCTTTCCTCCCCTGAATTGCTTTTGTTCAGGATAGTTTATTGCAGCAACAGAATGGAATCTATGAGAAAGGACACAGAAACAAACCTATGTAGATATAGCCATCTTGTTCTCAACAAAGTTACACAACATACTGAAGAGCAGCTTCCTCACTCAACACGTGGATGTAGGCAGGCAGAAGACTGAAGCTACAGAAATCAGCTCAAAACTGTCATAGCTAAAGACCTGAGACTTTACAACTTTTATAGGAAAACATGGAAATACACTCTAGCACACAGGCACAGGTAGTGGTTAGTTTTTAAATAGGCTACCTGTAGCCCAAGAAATAAGGGCAAGAACTGACAAATGGAATTGCAAAAAATTAAAAAGCTTCTGCACCACCAAGGAAACCATCAGCAGAGTAAAGCTATACATTACAACAAATGGAGACAATTTCCAGCTATTCATCTGACAGAGGATTAGTATCCAGAAAATGCAAAGAACATGTGACCCAACCAATACATGGTCAAGTCAACTGAACAGATACATTTCTAAAGAAGAAATACTAATGAGCAATAGACCCATGAAGATATGTCCAACATCTTTAACCATGGAAAAAAATATAAATCAAACTACACTGAGATTTCATCTCCCCTAGTAAGAATGGCTGCCATCAAGATAACCAAGAACAACAAAAAGCACAGGAAAAGGGAGCCCGTGTTCACTGCTAGTTGGAATAGAAGCTAGGACAGGTACTGTGGAAGTCAGTATAGAGGTTCATTAAAAACACACCAAGATCACCACACAATCCAGCTATACCACTCCTGGGTATACATAGGAAAGAATCAAAGTCAGAATACTTTGCTCAGCAACTCTCATTGTGGCACTATTCACAGTAGCCTCCAAAGATGAATGTATACAAAATTGTGACATCCATCCATCCATCCATCCATCCACCCACCCATCCTCCACCTATCTACCTACCCCGCCATCTACCCATCCACCTATCCACAATGAAATGCTTTGGGAAACAGACAATACCATGTTAAGTAAAATAAAGCCAGGCTCATAACGATAAATATCATATTTTCTTTCATTATGGAATTTAGGGGGAAAGCTAGGAAAGGAGGAGGAGGCTATCGGAGAAGAGAAGAGGGACCTAGGAGCAAGAAGGCTAAGGAAGGATCAGGAAGGACTCAGCATGATCAAATTGTGTTAAGGGCATTCATGGGAACATCACGATGAAACCCATTATTATGTACAATTATAAATGCACACTAACATTGTTTAAAAGTGAAGGAGCTCTGAGATCTCCCTATCTGTGAGCTGGAGAACAGATCATAGTGTGTGAGGACCTGAGTTCAGGGATGGTGGTGTGGGTTTACAATCCCAGGGCTGCAGAGGCAGACAGGCAGATGCTCGGGGCTTGCTAGATAGCCCCACCTGGCTTACTTAGTAAGTTCTAGGCCAGTGAGGGACCCTGCTGTGTATAGGAGGAAGGTGGCCAGGAATAGTGCTGAGAAATGATGCCTGATGCTGTCGTTTTGTCTCACATATATGCATAGAGATATGCACCTGAATATGCACTTTAATTCTCATTCACATTCATTCATTCATTCATTCATATTTCAACCTTGTTCTTAGTTTTCCAGTCAATATGCTATTTTCCAAGAGCAACAAATGCTTCCTGTGTGTGGTTCTAGAGAAATTTTATGTCCATTTAGGCAAAGATACACACATCTATGTCTTCCTTTTTTATTTAAAAGTTTATGCACTGTATCACTCTCACATACCTTGGTATTTCACTTAAAAATATAATTTGTGAGCCAAAGCGATAGCCCTGTCAGTAAAGTGTTTGCCACAGAAGCATGAAGATCTGAGTTTGGATCCTATATCTCTGTAGCAGGAATGGTGGGGCCACCTCTATATAAACACTGGGGGCTATGCAGCCGCAAAGCATCTCCTGCAGGAGGACCTAATTGAGGACTGCCTGAGAGACCAAGGATTGCTGGCTCAGACAATGCCAGCCAATCGGGAACTGCTGTTTAGAAGAGATGCTTTCTTGGGACCAATGGGGCAAGGGTGGAGGGTACTGAAGGAGCTTGCAGCAGGGTTCAGGGAGCTTGCTTCAGCGTTTCTGCTCCCAGAGTCTGTGTTATTGACTTTGCACCACCTCACCTCCAAGAGCTGGTAGGGTTGGGCAGCGAGTAGTTCAGAGCACAAGCAACACATGCCATGTAAAGAAGCCAGGTGCAGTGACACATGCCTGCAATCGCAGTGCTGGGGAGGCAGAAACAGAAGGATCCCTGGGTACTGCTGCTTGGCCAGTGCAGCAAAATCAGCAAGTTCCGGGTCAGTGAGAGATCCTGTCTCAAAAAATAATATGGTGAGTGACTGAGGAAGGCACCCACATTATTCTCTGGCCCCACACTCATGAGCACTTATGTGCACCTGTATACGTATTCACACATATTCAAACACGTATACACACACACACATATACAAATATAATTTGAGTATCATTTCATGGGTAAAAGATTCCTTCCAGGATTTTGGGCCCCTACGGTGATAGGAACTCCACAGGAAGACCAATAGAGTCAACTAACCTGGACCCTTGGGGCTCTCAGAGACTGAGCCACCAACAAGAACATACACGGGCTGGGCAGAGTCCTCCCCGCATGTATGCAGCAGATTCGCAGCTTGGTCTTCATGTGGGTCCTAAACAACGGGAGCAGGGGAGGGTATCCCAAAAGCTGTTGCCTGTCTGTGGATACGTTGTTTTACCTTGGCTGCCTGTCTGGCCTCAGTGGGAGAGGATGTGCCTAGCCTCAGAGAGACTTGAAGTGCCAGGATGGGTGGGGGATACCCAGGGAGGGTCCTACCCGTTCAGAGGAGAAGGGGAGGGGGAAAGGGGAAGGACTGTGGGAGGCAGTGACTGAGAGGCAGGTAGTGAACAGGATTGTGAAGTGAGTAAGTAAAAAAATAAATAAATAGAAGAAGATTCCTTCCTATTTTATGTAATTCCACTATAAGGAAGGACATTTTAGAATTATATACCTGACTTTAAAAAACAAAAACCAAAAAACTGACAGCTGTTCAGAATAGTATAAAGAAACTGCAAGTGAAGAAGTGTCAATACATGATGAGATAAAGAAACTCATATACTAAGGTTGCTAAGATCCTTGGTAGCAAGGACTATTCTACCAATGTGACTGTGAAGGATGAAGACATTTGTATTAGCTTTACTATCATTCCTTAGGATTCAAGTTCAGGCCCCAGTGTGTGAGAAATGTTTAAAATGGAAGCAGAGGCAGATGAGGCAGTGTGTGCTTGTAATCTCAGCACTTGGGAGCCTCATCCAGAAGGCTGGTGAGTTTAGGCCAGACTGAACTACTCTGCGAGACCTTGATTCAGGGGGAAAAGAGATACCTGTATGCAAGGTCTGTGGCTATTTCTTGTCTCAGGTGCCTGTGAGATCTTGGAATATACTCTGCGAGGATGAGGGAGACTGCTTTTAGGTTCATCGTTTTGATGCTGTCAAATTGTTCTTTGAGAGAACAGCAGTTATACTCGAGGCAACGGTAGCGATGTTTATCAGTACTTCTTTATCCATAGACTATATCCATAACATATGCTAATAGATCATATCGTTAAAACATGGAAACATCTTTCTGTTAAAACCATGTATTACAGATTTGATTTGCATTCATTTTTCACAGTAAGCTAATTATATTTTGTATGCTCCTAAGCCATTGTTTATATTTTCTGTAAACCGATAACAACCTTGTATTTTAAAAACTTATTCTTCTTTCATAGGACACATTTCAACTGCAGCTCCCCTCCCTTCATCCCTTCCAGGTCCCCCTACCCCCTTTCCCAGATCCACTGCTCTTCCCTTTCCCTACAGAAAAGAGCAGGCCCCCTAGTGATAACCAAACTTGGCATAACAAGATGCGGTAAGACTAGACTCAGACTCTCATATCAAGGTTGGATGAGGCAACCCAGGAGAGAAAGGGTCCCAAGAGAGGCAGAAGAGTCAAAGACAAGCCCATCCCACTGTTAGAAGTCCCATAAAAGCCCCAAGCTAAACAACCTCAGTTTGGATGCAAAGGGCCATGCAGGCTCTGTGATTGTCAATTCAGTCTCTGTGATCCCCTGCGAGCCCTGCTTGGTTGACTCTGTGTTCTCCTGTTGTCTAAAATTTTCTTTTTCCCTCTTCTCTTTTTTTCTGAGACAGGGTTACTTGGTGTATGTATCCCTGGCTGTCCTAGAACTCACACCATAGACTAGGCTGGCTTTGAACTTGAAGATCTGCCTCCCTCTGCCTCCAGAGTACTGGGACTAGAAGTGCACCCCCAATGTCTGGCATAACCTTTCATTGTTTTCTATTGCATGGCTAGTCTTTTTCTTAGTTCCTTACAAAGGTTCTTTATTTATTGGGGAAATAGCTTTTTTTTAATACATTAGTTGCAAAAATGTTTTTTCTACTTTAACTTGTCATTTGCATTTGCTTAAGATTATATTTATCTGCCCCTCAAGTATCTGATTTTCATGGAACTGAATTCATTTTATGGTTTTTTTCTTTATAGCTTTTGGATTTTCCGTTGTACTTTGAAACGACTCCTGTACCTATAGATGCTAACAATTTTCTCCTAAATTCTTCTGGTGTTTTTAAGGTTAAGTTTTAAAAACTAAGGTTGAAATTAGTTAGATTCTATTTTGCAACAAATTGGAATTTCCCCTTGGCAGATATTTGGTTGTCCCAGCACAAATTATTGATCATCTCAGTGACATGAAATGTCTCCCTATGTAGATGAAAATTTAAAATGAAATTGAGGCTATTTCTACACCACTGGTTTGTCTATTAGTGCCCTTATTCAAATATAATACATTTTAATACCTAAATAATATTTTCCACTTTCCCTGGAGTATTCTTGATTAAATTGTTTCCCACAGGGACTCAGGCATCATTTTGTTTGATTGTAAAAGCCTTTTTGCTTGTATTTTTAATAGGATTGTTTTAAACTTACAGTACTGAAATTCTCTATTTAAAAATAGGGATTGCTTTTCCATTTATTTACATTTTTGTTTTTACCTCTGTATCCCAGAGAGTTTAAAATTTCTATCGACGTATATGTGTATAGCAAAGACTCTTAAATTCATCTCCTATATTACACACACAGTACATTCAGACATATAACACTGACATTTGAACTTCCTGCTGTTGTATATAGGATGTTTTTATTTCATTAAATCTTCAAATCAATGATTAATCACACAAAGGACACTCATTCTATGAACTCATTGCCTGAGTTTTGTTATAATAAATTTTAGTGCTTCATAGAAATGAGCATGCAATCCAAGCAATTCATACCACATACAAATAATAAATGTCAGCTTAACCCCTGCCTCTGGATTCTTTTTACTTCTAATTTCCTTCTTTTGTCCTCCATGGACAAAATGCTTCAGAATAATGCTGAATTTACATCAGCTGGATGTGATGGCACAGGTCTTTAAGCCCGGCCTTGGGAGTCAAAGGGAGGAGAATTCCAAGTTCGAGGTCAGCCTGAGCTACATAGTGAGATCCTACCCCTACCCCACCTTGTTGTGTTAAGGAAGTGTCACTTTTAATTTTGATGAGAAGTGGACACTGGATTATATCAATGCCTTTAAAGAATTGATAAAAGTAGTGTAGTATCTGCTATAAAATAAATTTGGTAAATTATAAAATAGAGTTTAGTATGATGGATAATATTAATCAATTTTCTATTGCAATACCCTTTACTCCTAGAATAAAATCCATGTGCTTATGACACTGTTCTTACAGAGTGCTGTTATACTCTGCTACTACTTTGAGTTCTCATTAGTGGTTTTTAGTTTTGCATGTGGACACATGGCCTCCAGCTGGTGGCTGTGTTTTGGGAGGTTGCTGGGCTTGCATGTGAACACATGGTACTTCACTAAAGGCTCTGTTTCAGAGGCTGTGGAGCAATTGGGACTAGTGGCCTAGCTGGTAGAAATGGGTTGCTTGGGGATCAGCTTTGAAGGTTATGGACTTCTAAGGCTTGGCTTTCTGATCTTCCAAGATGTGGACAAGCTTTGCTTCAACCTCCTGCTACAACAGACAGAACTGTGCACACTCTTATACTGTGAATGGGGGTTTCCCATCCTCCAAGGCTCCTTGCCATGATGGACCACTGTTTTCTGAAACTATAATCTGAACAAACTCTTATTCCCTTACCCTGCCTCTATGAGGTATTCTGTCTCAGAGGTGAGAAAAAGAACAAACCATGCTTTCCCATAGTGGTTAATCTTAGAGACTTTTCTCTTTAAACTTTAGAGGGCTGAATTAAATATTCTCATAAAAGAATGTATTTCATTATGTTTTAAATTTTTATTTATAGAAATTTGAGTGAAACAGACTTTATGATTCCCTTTAAATATCTACATTATGTATAAAAATGTATTTCCCTTATTTTTATTGATCAAGTAAGCTAAACTTTTCTACTTATCTTGATTTATTTAAAAACAATGTGGTTTTTGCATTTATAATATTGTGTTTCTGTCATTGTGGAAAAAAACTTAAGATAAAACAACCCAAAAGGTGAAAGATATATTTTGGTTCACATTTTCAAGACATTCAGTCTGTGGTCACTTAGCTCCACTGTTTCTGGGTCTGTGGTAAGGTGTGACATCATGGCCAGTAGGCATGTGGTAGAAGTGGAACAAAGATTCTTATCTTATGGTGGCCAGTAGGGAGAGTGAGGAAAGAAGGGAGGAGAGGAAGGAAGGAAAGGGGATGGGGGAAGGGTGAATGAGATAGGAAGCGGGTGAGGAGGAGGAGGGTGAGGAGGAGGAGGGTGAGGGTGAGGAGGAGGGTGAGGAGGAGGAGGGTGAGGAAGAGGAAGGTGAGGAGGAAGGTGAGGAGGAGAGTGAGGAGGAGGAGGGTGAGGAAGAGGAGGGTGAGGAGGAAGGTGAGGAGGAGAGTGAGGAGGAGGAGGGTGAGAAGGAGAGTGAGGAGGAGGAGGGTGAGGAGGAATATGGTGAGGAGAAGGGGAGGAGGAGGAGGAGGAAGAGGGGAAAAGGTACACATACACACAGCAGACACCTGATATACCATTCAGTGGCATGTTGCCAGTGACCTACTTCTTTCAATTAGGCTTTGACTCTCTTGTCTCTTTCTGGTTTTATGTAAGAAAAGTTTACTAACCATCTGGTTAACACACAATACATAAAATCAATCAAGATCGTAGGTAAAATCACTGTAGGAACCCAGCAATGAGTCTGGTTGAGTGAGGATTAAGCTTCTCATTGCATTTTGCAGTTTATTGACTATGTGGGGATAGTGAAGTCAACTAAGACTAAGAGAATAGAGATAGATAGGAAGGGTCTCTCCACTGTCAACGGGACTGCCCCACATGAGCACAATACCATATACCATAGCACCACAGAATCCTAGAGACAAAAGCTGGGTGTGCTGGCTGAGGCAAGAAGATTGAACGTGTTTGCCACACTGAGCAAAGGTGGAGGAGGAGGTGGGGAGAAGGAGAAGAAATGGAAGGAGGGGTGGGGAAGGAGGAGCAAGACATGCAGATGTACAAGATACAGATTTTGATATGCAGAGTCTCTTTTTGCTTTGGCCTCAAGCACACTGCCCGTACCCCAACACAAACACAGATTCTTACTGTGCGTCCACTTAGTTGATACATGCCTGCTGCTCTTCCAGTTTTAAGTTAAGAGCAGTTGACAATGGCAGTGCTAGCTTTTGAGTGGAATGTGGCCATGGGAGTCCTAAGAGAAGCAGGGAGGTTTGCCGGGAGGCTTTTGCTATGGTGTAGCTTGGGGTTGGGATGTGTATATAAGCTTGGTGAGTAGAGGCTGGGCTTGGCACCTATTTGGAAGGTGGGGCTGATGGTGTTAGCTGGCGAACTCGACGTGGAGTGTGAAAGAATGGAGATACTTTCTAAGGATGACTTTGAGAAGTGCAGCATGAGTAATCATTTGAATGGGGTACCACTCACTAAACTGGCAAATTCCAAGGGGCATGTTCAGTGCCAAGAAGAAACTAAGCTGTTGCTCCTTTCTGGTAGCTCACTCTTAACACTCATACCATTGAGCTCTCCCATAAGCTGGTCACATTCGCGGTTCATTGAATGTTATCTATCCAAGCGCCACGCTGCTGCACCTGCCATTTCCACACCTGAAGTGTCCTTCACGCTCTCCTCTACCTTGAAAAAACACTTGCTCATCTGTCAGGAATAATCTCAAATGTCAGCTTTTTCTGGCTACCTTTCCGAGTCCTGCAGGCACAGTTGGGGGATTCATGCTGGAGCTTCCCTACCCCAGCCACAGTACCACAGAGCTGCTTATTTGTCTGTCTCTGCCACCCACAGTGAGCTTCCTAGGGCAGAATCCTATTTTTCTGCTGGTTTCTTTTACTGTATCAGAACACCTACAACAAAGATGGGCATTCAGTGAATACTGGCTGTCTAAAACATTCAGTGTCTGATGCATACTTTCCTCTAGGTACCTCAGCATACAGGAGGAACAAAGCACAGGCACATTGTCTTAGGGAGTACCTACCCTCAGGAGAAACATCAATATACAGACAGTTCCACAATAGAATATGCTAGAGATAAAAGCGTAAGGCACGACAAGAGAGTTTATGGATATGGGATGAGGCCTTGCATTTGGCATCTTGGTCACAGCAAGTCCCATAAAGCAGATTCTGTGTGACTCGAGTAAGCAAACCATGCAGATTTCACTGAGCAAGCTCCCCCAGAAAGATAAGTAGCTTGTTCAACAACTTTATAGACATTATGTTAACCTTCCAGAGTGGCTGGAGGTCATGGACAGAGAAGGTTACATAGGTGGTCAGAAAAAGCAAAGTGCTGGCAGTGTAGGGTGGAGGTTTGTGTGTAGTCTAAAGGCTATGAATAACAGCAGCAGGCGAGTTATATAGAATTTAATCTATGTTTCAAAATGATAAGCTTTTATGTGGAAAATGGGTTGTAAGGGAGACATGATGGGAAGCTCCTGGGTAGTACTCATAAATGGTCCAGCTGATGGATCAGAAGAGGGAGGAAAGAGAAAAGGTGGCAGAGTGGCCAGGTTGCACGTATATTTGGAAAGTGAGACTGTTGAGACCTGCTGATGAGTAAATGAGGGAAGTAAAGGAATAAGAGTTAATGATGGCTCTGAGAAGTTCCAAGTAGGTGACCAGATGAACCGGGGTGGCTTCGGTGAACGGGAAACCCCAGGGAGAGGCTCCGGTTTGGGAGTGAGAGCTCAGACTCAACAGCCTGTGGATGGCCCTATGAAGGGATCAAAAGGACCAGGGGACAGCCCGAGAGCTAGGACAGGGTTGACTGTAGAGAGATAAAGTGGGAGCCTTTAGTATAGGGATGATATTTAAAAGCCACAAGACTGGATGAGATCACCCAGGGAATGAGCTCATGTGGGCTGGGTGAATGCATAAGCAGGCTTGTAGGGAGGAAGGAGGAGGTTAACAAGTTGATATAATCAGAGTCTATCAGAAATCGGACACAAGAGCAGCACATTCAGGATGGAGAATACAAAGAATTTTATTTTCTTCCTGCAGAGATGGTCAATTTAGATTTTTTCCCTTTGGCCTTGGAACTGCCCATAGGAGGTGTCTGGAGCAGCTTGCCTGTACGTGTGGGGTACCCCAGCTTACTTTAGGCAGCTTTGTAGCTAAGTACATCTCCCAGTGAGCATCTTGTAAGTGTGTAGTAGAGGCAGAGATCCCCAGAATGAGGCCCGGGAAGAAATGAGATGAGCGATGTATGTAATGTGTTTGAAACTCTGAGGTGGGAAGAGCATAATTTCAACATCTTGGACATTGTATCTGTAGTGTGTCCTCTCTCCCGAAGAAACAGGCAGGCACCCTTCCACCAAAATAATAAGATTTCCCATACACTTCCTGTTTTGTGGAAGCCGAGACAGCCACGCTGGATTTCTTAGATGTCAAAAGCAGGTCAGTGGGATTTGTCATGTTTTCTTTTGTTGTTTCAATTTCCATATTACCCAAACAATAGCTTCTCAGACCCATAGGCATCCGAGAAGATGGCGTTGACAGAACAGCCACTGTGAAGATTTCTTCCCCACACATTTTGCAATTAGTATTTCTCTCAAGAACACATAGTTTTGTGTGCCACTATTTTTCGTTCTAATCACAGGCATTAAAATTGCCTCATGTTTAATGGCTCGAGCCTCTTTTGACTTCTCTGATCTCCCTTCATTTCTATAGTCTTCCAGGCCTCTTTTCTCTAAAGACATGGTTCTTTGGCTCATTTCTGCTCCCCATGATCACAGAAACTCTACCACATCCCTGTGTAGTTCTTAAAATGACCAGTGACAACCCCATGATGAAGCTTGATTATCTGGAGCCTTGTAAAGTGTTCTATCCATACCTCAAGGTGGTAACGTTCTGACTTAGAATGAGCATTAGCTGCCAGGAAGAGCCTGAGGGGCTACAGAGATGACTCTCCATGGCCAGTGTTCTCTATGGTAGGGGGAGAGAGTGAATCTGAAAACATTCCCACATGTCTTTTACATGCATCTCACAAACTATGGACCTTGTCTTACTGATGGGGGATGTCCACAAGTGCAACGATGCACTCTAGGGAACATGGACTACAAAAGGTTGTAAATATCGGCACATTAGATAGTTCCTTTACGTAACTCAAATACCGCACTTACTATGTACAAGGGGAGATTGTGATGTTTTCATACTGTGATAACAGTGAGAACGAAGCCCGAGCAGGTATGAGCAGAGGTCAAGCTTGGGCTTTGACCAATGAGCACTTAGTTCCCAAAGTGTTAGGTGCATCAGAAAAGTTAATCAGAGAGAACTAACTGTATGTGTGTGGCTATCCTGTGTGTGAGGCTCTTCCATGCAACATAGGCAGACTCCTTTCTCAAAGCTGTTGAGAGTCTAGCTTCAGCTAGAGCTACTCTGGTATGTGTACAGCTCATTCTTGGGAGGCTGAGGCTGTAAACACCAGTTCACAGACAATACTCCCTCCCCGCCCTGGTCTCCAGGGCCAGTGTCTAGAATCTCATACTCCGAACATTATTTCTCAATCTCACTTCTTTTTTTCACTTCTATGGTTTCCTTGGTAGAGCTGAGACTTTAGGGTGCTCCATTCAGTTTTTAAAAACTTGAATCTGGCTCCATAAGAACCTCTTTTGACATTTCCAGGCAAGTTTATATTGCAACTAAAGACAAGTTAAGTTAAATGATACTCGTGGAAAGAAATGGCAGTGTATCTTTCAAAAATCACACCATTATCTCTTGTAGGTAAGCTAACTCTCAGTTTCCCTAGGATGATCTCAAAAGCCAAACTTAGCTGGGCACTGACCTTCAATTTGAGTTAGAGAACGTAGGACAAACACAGAATCCTAGAGTGTTGATGTCTCATGGGTTGTCTCAGCCTCTGATATATTCTGGTAAATCTATTCTTGCTATTAAAGATGTCAAATACTGAACACCCCAAACAAACACAGCATCCTCTAGACAGTGAGCGTTTGGAGGTGTATTCCACATTCTACTGTTGGCTTCCATGTGACTCCCAGGCTCTCCACCACAGCTTTCCTATGCTACAAAATAAGGGGATAAAAGCGGAGATGAGGCTTGTCCATTGTCCTTAAGCCAATGATAATCAATCACAAGTTCTCAAACATCCATTCCACCAAGGAGTGCTAAGCATACATTTTTGGGACAAATGAAATATGAATCTCACTTCCAGTTCTTAGGAAAGATCCTAAGAACGTCTGTGGGAAAGACTAAAGAAATACAATGGTTTCTTGGGAATTGAAGACTGAAGCAAACATTTCTAAAATGTACAAAAAAATTAATTTTGAAAAATCTGCTGCTCATTTGTTGCAACTTCAGTTTCAATTTTAATTCTAAAAAAGAAAATTCCCTCTAACAAACACTTTCTGAATGACTACTGACTGATCATTTGGCAGGCAGCTCTGAAACTCTGGCACCGTGAGTTGTCATTGGTAGTGGCTCGGTAGACATCCATCTCTTTCCTATTCTGCCTGGGAGGAAGCTGAAGGGTGTGAGTTCAGTTCTAGATCAGAACACTTACTAGCTCTTAATACTGGAAACCCCTCTTGTCCCTTAGGTGCTGCTTCTGTAACCACCATTAAATAATATCCAACTTGCAGGATTCTGGTGAGACAGAGAATGCTGTAAAGCATTGAGATCAAAGGTTCCCCCTGTTGTTATCCAGAGAAACCAGAATGAGTAAAATTAGTTATTTTTAGCCATGAACCTCTCTGAAGGCAAAATGCTGAATAGCTGATCCTTATGTGTTACTTCAGCCTGACTTAACTAACCCATGGACACTTACTGAATGCTTTAAGTTTCAGAAACAGTTACGGTGCTGACTAGGACAGATCTGTATCTCAGGTCTTGAGACAGACAATAAATATCTAAACAAATAAACACTAAACTACTCAGTATTACCAAGTTCTACCATAAAGACAGAATAGGGTGACATGATAGAAAGCCACCGATGGACTATGGATAACACCTGTCTAAACACTTGTTTAGAACCAAGTGACGCATGGGAAAAAACACAGGAATCTCTAACAAAGGATCTATGTGTATCCCTAGAATTGTCTGCTTTTTCAGAGCACCAATTAAACCAATACTATTTTCATAATACATGTCAAGTATCACCTATGCAAAATGCTAGGGACTAAGAGAATTTGAGATTTCAGATTTCTTCAGAGTTTGGAATACTTGCAAATACATAATGAGCTATCTTGGGACGGGACCTAAGTCCAAAGAAAGATAATTTATATCTCATATATACCTCATGCACATATAACCTGAAGGTAATTTATTTTTACATGCACAAGTATTTTGACTGCATGTATGTATGTGCACCATGTATGTGCCAGGAGCTCAAGAAGGTGAGATGTGGGCATCAGAGCCCCTGGAACTGGAGTTATGGGCAGTTGTGATCCACATTTGGGCACTGGGAATTAAACCAGGATCCTCTGGAAGAGCAGCTAGTGCTCACAACCTCTCAGCCATGACTCCTGACACCTGGGATAATTTCACACAATATTTTCTGCACTTCTACACCATGATTGCGACTTTGCACTCGGTATGGACTTTTGTTCTTGTGGTATCATGTCAGTGCCCCAGAGGATTCAGATTTTTTTCCCAGAGTACTGATGCTCACCTTGCAATACAAAGAAGCTTCATGACTTCCACAGCACTGGCATTTCCACCAAGGGTAGAAACACAGTGGTTGGTCCAATTCTGGTGCCTCAGCTGGAAGCTGGCATGGCACCAAACTGTGAGTTCTTTACCACCACACACTCATCAGCAAAATGTAAAGATGCCAGTTTTACTTTAAAAATGTACTTGTTCATCCATGAAAGCTGTTATTTCTCTGAAAACATGTGAGTACATAACATCTTAATGTTCTGTGCAACATACAGCATCACTGCCCGCTGAAATACGACTGTTAGCTCATGGAAGAGCATTTGTGGGGTGGTTTCAATTGTAAGTTTATCTTACAATTTTTATTAATTAATTAATTAATTTTTGAGACAAGGTCTCACTGTGTAACTTGGCTGGTCTGAAACTATGTTGACCAGGCTGGCTTGAACTCACAGGTTTCCTTTGCCTCTGCTGGCCTTAAAGGGCTTAAAGGTGGGCGCCACTGTGCTCAGGTAAATTGTAAGTTTAACACGATTAGGTCACATTTTTTTTCCCACAGAATGTGATTTTTACTGGGAAGAATGGCTGACAAACCAAGGTTATCCAGGCCTGGGGATTTGGCAGATATTTGACAGTGAACAAGGTGAGTGAGATTTGTCACTTCAGGAAAAACAGGTGACAGTATTTGCTGCCAATGATAAAATTTAAGCTTTCAAATGAAATTCAGAGTTTTGGTAAATGTACATTTGCTACTGTTATCTTGACAGTTTCTCGGAACTTGAAAGCTTTTTCCCCCTGAAGATGATGTTAATAAGTGAAAAATTTGACATAAAACAGTACCATCATTTTGAAGAGCGACTTAACTCAACAACCCAGCCTTTTCTAAGTAGTCAACTGCCTTCGCTCAACCATCCTTGGATAAAAGATGCATGCAAGAGTGTCAGGTAGAACAATGAATTTTAATATGATGAAATATGACAAGCTCAGTGATACACTTTTAGGTCCCATATTGCAACTAACCTTTAAGAAGTTATGACCTGCCAAAGACTGATATAGTATCAAAGAAGAAATACCTTCGATTATTTGGAAACTGGGGAGCTATTAAATCATGCTCCCCTTCTCCAGTCTCAGGTTGACATAAGGCAGGTTTTTCATATAATAAAGGTAAAACTACAGAGCTCAACAGAGTCAATGTTGAAAGAGCTATCAGGACCCAAATGCCTTTATTTATGCTGTCATTAAAGAAAGCTGAAACCCCCCCCTTTCATTAATTAATTTGGAAGTGCAGTTTTTTCATAAAGATATGTCAAACACTTTAGAATTCAGTAGATATATTATTTTTAAAATCAGTAGCTAATTTAAATAATATCTAGTTTTAATTTATAATAAGATAACTATAGATTGATAAAGCCAAATTAAGAGATCTTTTGACTTCTCTGTTTTTAGAGCATACAAGGATCTGGAAATCAAATTTTTGAGAATTATTGGTTTGAAGCAGATCAATTAATAGTTTTAGTTTCTTTAGACTCTGTTTAAATATTGATACACTTATTGTTTACTTATTTTTGTTGTGACTATCTATTCTAAGTTTTTTTTAAGGTAGATTCTTTTTATGTAGTCCAGGCTAGCCTTTAAATCACACGACCCTCTTGCCTCTGCAGTGGTAAAATTATAGGCAAGTACTATCTTGTGTGGCTTAGTGACTAGTTCTTAAAAAGTTACTTTTCTGTGTTACTGACAAATGAAAAAGCACTTGTTTTTGTATACTGATCTTATATCCAGCAACCTTATTCAAATGTCTAATTATTTATGGTCATTTATAGACATATAACAGTTCAATGACTGGGAAATTAGTCTGAATACTAAGTACGGCCCACCCCTAGTTTATATATATAGAATGATCAGACCAGAACCATACTCAGTCATTTACATGTCACATGGCTGCTTTCATAGTGTGGTGGCAAGGCTGAGTAATGGTGACAGTATGGCACCTACAAAGCCAAACATATTATCTTGTTACAATAAAAATAGGCTGGTTGATCCCTGTATCATAAGCATGTTCACAATATAGCATCTTTTGGGCTCTGCAGATGCACTAGACAGCATCTTTGCTGCCAATGTCATTCCTGCATCCACTGTTGTCACCTCATCCCACACTCTACTGCCTCATAGCTTATCGATCTAACTTTTACTGCATCCTCCAAGTTCTGAAATGTAATATTTTCATCATCATTCAATTCTAAGTATTTAAAAATTTCCATTTTAATGACTTACTCAGAAATGTTTGAAAATTTCCACATTTAAGGGGAATTTTTTTGGGGGGTCTGATTGTATAGTTATTGAATTGTAACTTAATTATCATAAAATATGATTCTCTTAATTGTGATTCCTGGCAATCTGTTGAGACCAGTTTTGCATTTAGTGTGAGGTCAACTTTTTTTATAATTCTTCCTTGCAGAGTAGGTCCACATGTTCTAGGTGCTTGGTGCGGTTTCCTGAGTCTGTGCACCAAATGTCTTCTCCTACCATTTTAAATTTCACATTTACCACTTTTTGGCTGCGCCATTTAATAATACCCTGAAGAAATATGTGAAATTTCACTAAAGCTTTATTAATTTTTGTTTTATATATTTTGAGAAATAGCATACATTTCCATTGCCATATATAGTTTTACATTGTATATATTTCTAGCCATATGTAAGAATTCTAGCCTTACAATGCCTTTTGTCTTTGAGTGCATTTTGACTCGCATCAATAAGGCAATTCTAGATTCTTTTTGATTAGTCTTTTTGGAATGTTTCCCACCCCTTTACTTCTGACTATTTTTGGTCCGTGTTACAAAAATCCTGTTTCTAAAACACACAGCTAAGACACTATTGCTTGCTTAGAAATTCTGACTACTTCCTGTTTAGCTCACTACCACCTGACTCAATGAAAGTTTCTTTCTGAAAAAAAGAAAAACAAAACAAACAAAACCAAAAATGCTAATCTCACTGAATTTGTCTTAGTCAGAAATCTATTCATTTCTTCTATCATTTATATATGTTGTGATTTATGTATGCCATTTATATATGTTGTAATTGCTAATGTAATCACATTTGTTTTCTACAAATGTACTTTTGCTTTTTATTTTTTCTGATTTTTTTTTTTTAAAATGATTTTTACATCTTCTTCCATTGTTAACTTCAAAAATATGCCTGGAGGAGCTGGCGAGACAACTGTGGTTAACAGCAGTGTGGACCTTGCAGAGGATCCTGGGCTTACAACATCTGCAGCTCTAGTTCCACAGGATCCAGTGCCCCCTTCTGGCCTCTGCCAGCACCAGGCCAGAGGCATGCACATGGTGCACATACATACATCAGACAGACAGATAGACAAAACACTCTCACATGTAAATCTAAAACAGTGGCTTGGAAGTTAAGGCATTAGTCTGACTCTTAGCAGTTATTGTTGAAATTTAAGATCAGAGTTTAATTCCGACACAACAGGAAAAGGGCCTATGGATGCAAACTCTGATTATCTCCTTTGTCCTCTGCCTTGCCACTCTGAGCATGCCCAGTCACATCTGACCAGCTAACGTCATTCCTGCACCCACTGTCCTTCCCTTTCGCATTTGGAATTTTGTCTAATATGGCAGCTTACTGATACACATTCTTGTGTCATACTATTCCAGGCAAACTTTCTGATAGGTATCTACGTGTTTGCCACTTTCTTTACTTATCTATTTCTGTTTTTCAGAGCTTCTTTACTCTCCCTTTGTCTTTCTGCAATGCAGCATTTGAGGCTCTTCAGGCTGAGTGTAAAGGTGATAAACATGCTTAGGTCTTGCTTTTCTTGATAGCAGGATCTTACTCTAAGTTTTTTGAAGTTTTTTTTTTTTTTTTTTTTTTTGGTCACATGCACAATTGCAGGTTAATATTATTTCTCCTGGAACTCTGAAATCTGTCATATTCTCCCTGCTAATAATAGTGGGTGCTCACAAGTTTTCCTTTGGTTTCTTTGTTGGTTCCTTTGTGCATGTTCCTTTTTTGTGTTGGTTCCTTTTTTTCTCTGAAGCTCTGACTGAGAGACCCTCAGTCTGACCATAGAAGACAAGGTTGTAAGTGGATCTGCTTGCTTCTTGTACCTGTGGATCAACATTTCTCACCTTAGAAAACTCTCATCAGCAATATGGACCAACACTGATACCACTCTGCTTCATTTTGTATCTGGAATATGGGAAGGCTCACCCAGGCTTTAGACTACGTCTGCTGTATCTAAGAGCTGTTTTCTTTAGCTTTATCTGTCTGTGTGTCACTGTATAAATTTGCTGTAGTTTAACCTTCCATTTTGCTAATTTATGCATTACAAGTGAGTGCATCCATAACATTTATTGATAGCTACTGTTTTTATTATTAAAAGTTCTCCATGATATTGAAAGATGTCTGGTGATCTGATAGCTCACTTCTTCCTGTTTTTTTATATTCCATCTTAAACTTAGATTTTTAAATACAGAACTATTCTACTTCTTAATTCGTTAATCCAAGCATATAGCATCCTTGGGACGTAAGGGGTAATCAACATATCATTTGTTGTGTTTGCCGATTTTGATTTACGTCACTTTGTTTCCATATTTGGTGATCTTTGAGAGTGTAAAGGTTCTAACCATTGAAAGACCTTAGAAGATGACATTTTCTTGGTATCATTTGGAACCGTATGGTACAGCCAGTTTAGGACACTGAGTGGCTCTGTAGCACCCATGGGCGTGATACTTCATTGTTGCTTAGGAAAACCTCACACTAGCTACTGTACACAGAGTAGAACTGTGGAAGAAAAGGATGACAACACAGGACCAAGGAGGGGAGGCAGCAGTTTAGGGTAGAAGTGAAAATAAATTAGTGTGATAATTAGACTGTGGGAAATTCCCGAGAGGAATAATATAAAGAGAGAGATATTTTGGTGTATGGCTTCAGTCCATAATTTTGAGAACCACCATTTTTAGTCTGAGTAAGGTAGAATATCATGGTGGCAGAAGCTGTCTCCTAGCACACTCATCAAGTCTCACCAACATGGCTGCCTAACCATGAACTGAACAAAGACGATACCAATGGACATGCTAAAGTGGACCAGGAAAAAAACCCACAAGCCTCCACCCTACAAAAGAGACTATGGGGAACTGAGAACATTAGGAGTGGGAGAGGTGATCCTCCCCAGGGAGAGGTGGTACTCCCCAGGGAAGAGCACACCAGTTGGTCGTTTAGTGCCATACAGTCAGGCCTGAAAATATACGTACAAGTAACATTATACAGATCAAATAGGTTATATTTAGTAATATATATATATATATATATGTAATATATATATATGTATATATATATATGTAATATATATATATGTATATATATATATATATATATATATGCAATAATAATTAGTGAAAAAGAGACCATGAGATTAGAGTTGGAAGTGCTATATGGGACAATTCAGAGGGAGAAAAGGGGATGGAGAAATGTAAATATATCATAATACCAAAAATAAAAGAGAAGATGTTCTATGAAAATGGGAAAGACTTAATACAAAGAGAAAAGGTGACCATATAGAAGAGACACAGGATATTTTCAGTGCCAACATTCTTGAAAGTGCCAAACATTCAAGTCTTTAAGAAGTGTCATGGAGACCCATCTTCAAGCCCTCTTGATTGGCAGGACACTGCTGAATCAAGCTGCTTAGGGAGAGCAGGAAAAACTGCAGGGAAGCTGCTACTCCTCACACACACCAGCCTGCAGGACCAACAGAGCCCACAGAGGAGTGCCAAGCTACCAGGAAAGGACTTACAGCCTGCCCTCCACAATACTACCACCACAGAGAACACTGAAGCTGCAGAGATCAGTGGCTCACAGGATCCTCTCCCCACACACCACCATGTGCAACTTGCCAGAGGCACTGTGATCTGAGAACTTCACCTTTGAACTCAGCACAAGTGTGCCCACAATTCACTC
Organism: Rhynchomys soricoides; assembly: GCA_019843965.1. Lineage (NCBI taxonomy): Eukaryota > Metazoa > Chordata > Mammalia > Rodentia > Muridae > Rhynchomys > Rhynchomys soricoides. The sequence goes on from JADRCH010000080.1 coordinate 1,854,901, forward strand.
CATATGTATTCTTTTATTTTTAGTTTTATGTTTAAAAGATCGATCATTCATTCATTCATTGTCTCAAATAATACACCCAAACTGCAGTTTCCTCTCCCTCCACTCCTCCCAGCTCCCTCCCCACCTCCCCTCTCCCCCAGATCCACTTCTCATCCACTTCCCTTCAGAAAAAAACAAAAAACAAAAACCTGTTCTCCCAGGGATATCAACTGAACTCAGCATAACAAGTTATAATAAAATTAGGCATAAATCCTCATAGCAAGGCTGGATGAGGGAACTCAGTAGGAGGAAAAAGGTCTGGAGAGCAGGCAAAATAGTCAGAGACACCCCTTCCCACTGTTACCCCACAAAACACCAAACTAACAATCATAACATATGCAGAGGACCTAGCACAGACCCATGCTGGCTCCACGACTGGCCCTTCAATCTCTGTGAGCCCCTATGAGTCAAGCTTAGTTGATTCAGTGGGCTGTGTTCTCCTAGCATCCTTGATCCCTTTGGCTCCTACAATTTATTTTTATTTTATGTGCATGGATGATTTGGCTCCATGCTTGTCTATCCACTATGCATGTGCCTGGTGCCAGAGAGGTCAGAAGAGGCCATTGGATCTTCTGGAACTGGAGTTATAGATGGTTGTGAGCTGCCATATGGGAGCTTGAATTGAAGTTGGGTCTTCGGGATGAGCAGTCTGTGCTCTTAACCACTGCACTAGCACCCTAGTCCCTGTTTCTCATTTTACATTCTTTACCCTTCATATCCTTGCATGTAAATCTCATGATGGCTTTGGATTTGTGTGCATATTGCTCAGTTAGGCTTTAAGATTGCCACGTGTTTCTGCGCTCAGGCTCACATGAGCCACCCTTTACTACACCTTTCACTGATAGCTCATTCTCTTCCTCTTTTATTTCTACAACCTTCCTTCTCCCTATCATTCATTCTCCTCTTTGTACCATTTAATTATAGAATTCAATGGCTCTTTTGGGGGAGGGGTATTGGTTTTTTGAGACAGGATTTCTCTGTGTAGTCCTGGCTGTCATAGGACTTGTTCTGTAGCCCAGGCTGGCCCTTCCCTAGCTTTACCAATCTCTAACAGCTGTGGACCCTGGCACAGTTTCAACTGTCCCTTCTCAGCTACTCCATCACCTCAACATCTCTGCCACTGTCCTTTTGATCTTGTCTCTTGCCTCACCCACTCTCCTTCCCTCTCAATTCCAACCTTATCAACTAAAATCAAACTGTACGCCATATTATCTTTGGTTGTTCATTTTCCAAAAGCTATTCAAATTAAAGGGGCTGCTGTTGTTAATTGGCTAATACAACATTTACATCTAGCAGAAACACCCAGAATCCATGGTTGTTCTTGCAGTTAACAGTCTACACAGAGCTGCTATAGAGGTTGTACCAGCCCCTTAGTTCCTGGACTGAGGAACTAATTTCTATACTACACACCCCACTTTACCACATTCAAGCTCCATCTGAATTCTGCAAACACTTCAATGGAAAGAATATATCTAATAAAAGAAAAAAAAAACCCAAGCAACAAGATAACCCCAGATATGTGACTTCCAAAATAGTAGTAAGAAAAATACAAAAACCATGGCAATAAAATTCCTCTAGAACAACTAGCGTATAGTGAGAGTGAATTAGATGAAAACCTAGACAGGGTAAGAATGATTGTTAAAGAAATGAAAGGAACTAAGCACACAAACGACCAACTGTGTTCAATAAGGATCGTGGTGCAAGATACAGAAGAGGAACTGAGCAAACAAAACAAAGATGGTGACAGAAAACTATCCTGAAATAATGAAAATTAAGAACATAACCAAATAAAAAGTTCTGTGGAAAGTCTTGCGAATAAAATGGGTCAAGGAAAATCACAGGATGTCTGAGCTGGAAAACAAGGTGGAGGGGTGGCACAATTAAATAAGAAAAGACATCAAATATAAGAAGGTGTGAGTGAGAGTTTCATGGTATATGCAGCACTCTGAAAACACCGAGACCATGGTCAGAGGCATAGAAGAATAATCTTGTTCTAAAGACATAAAAATGTTTTCAACAGAATCATAACCAGAAAATTCCCACTTTTAGAAAAAGATGTCAACCCAATATGGAAGGCATTTAGGACCAAACAGAGAAAACCAGAAAAGAATCTTCCTGGTCTTATTTAAATTAAGACAATAAGTATACAGAACAAAGGAAGTCTATTGAAAATGGCAAGAAATGCTAAGTCTCACATGAAGGCAGGCCACCAGAATAACAACCTGCCATTCAACCAAGACTCTAAAAGTCAGGAAGGCTTGGAATGGTGTTTTTCGAGTCCTTTATCTTTATAAAGATATAAACCTAGATTATTATACCCAGCAAAGCTGTCCATCAGGAGGAAAATATGATAGAAAATAAAAACTTTCCATAATAAAAACAAATAAAAGAAATGTATAACCAATACGTCAGTTCCACAGAAGACAATTGGAGGGAATCCTTCAAACTAACTAGAAAAAAAAATCTATCCCTGAGATCACAGGACCAAGTAACCACGCTAGAATAATAGTTCAACAGGAGAAAAATAAGAAAAAAATCCCCAATATTAAAATAATCAACAAAATGACAGGAATAAGTAACAACAGCTCATATTAGTGCTCTCAGTTCTCCAATCAAAAGATACAGGCTAGCAAACTGGATGAAGAGCAGGATCCATCCATTTGCTGCCTCTCTGCATGTCACCAGAAAACTCAAACACTACTATAGGGCAAGAAGATAGAAACAGCTACTCCAAGCAAACACACCTAGGAAACACGCAGATGTTACTGTTCTAATATGACACAACAGACTTCAAAACTAGTGAGAAAGATAAAGATACTTCATTCTGATTAAGGGAACAATCCATCAGTGAGACACTGCAGATCTAAACACAGATGACCTGAGCACTGGAATACCTTATTTTCATAAAACAAATACTATTATAACCAAAGTCAGAGAGGATTGATCCTGGCACAACAGTAGTGGGTGACTTCAATGCTCTACTCTCACCAAAGAAGTTTTCTTGACCAAAATAGAGAGAAACATATGAAATAAATGGACTTAGACATCTTTAGAGGATTCCATCAAACACAGCAGAATACACATTCTTTTAACCATCCCATAAAACATTCTCTAAAATAGATCATAAATTAGGACACAGAGCAAATCTCATCAAATGTAGGAAAAATTGAAATAATTGCTTGTAGCCTTTGATCACAATACAATAAGACTATAAATCAATAATAAAGGAAATCCTAGAAGAGCTGGGCATGGAGGCATGCACCTTTAATCTTAGTACTAGGGAGGCAGAGGCAGGTAACATCACTACAAGTTTGAGGGCAACTTGGTCTACATAGTGAGTTCCAGGCCAGCCAAGGCTACATAGACTAGGGCAGCAGAGGTAGGGGAGTGGGGGTAGTCTAGAACAGATACAAACTCAAGGAGTTTAAACAACACACTATTAAATAACGAATGAGTCCTCAAATCATCAACAACAACAGCAACAAAAACAACAAAGCATCCTAGTAGGCATTGAGATGGCTTAACAGACAAGGCTTGCAAGCAAACCCGATGACCTGAGTTCTATCCCTGGAACCCACATAATGGAAGGAGAGCCAACAAAATGTTCCCTTGTCCCATGTGTATACACACACACACACACACACACACACACACACTCACAAAATGTAAAAAAGAGAAAAAAAATTCTGGAGTCAAAAGAAAATAAATGGGACATCCACACAACACCCCCCCCCTCCACAAAGCTCAAGGATCTCTGTGGAAGAAGGGGAGGAAGACCTGTAAGAAACAGAGCATGGCGGGGGTGGGCGGGGACTGAAAGGAACCAGGGCCTCCAGGACTGCCCTCACATACCCCAAGCCTAGTGCATGAGCTCCTACCCCTAGCTAAGGAGCTTCTGATGGCTTCTGAAGGAGGGAGAGGTTGTTCTCTTTAAGGGTGTAGCCCTGGCAGGTTGGCCATGCACCAGTAGATGGTCCAACACCCAAAAGTAAATGGGCTGCATAGATTGGTTTCAATGGGTTATTAAAAAAATTAAAAGGCCATTTTTATGTGTGGCTTTTGCTTTTGTTTGCTTGTTTGTTACTATTTGGCATTTTCTTCCTTTTTTCATTCTTCTTTTCTGTTTTGTTTTGTGTTTTGAGAGGGAGGGAGGAAAGGAAGGAGAGAGAGAGAAAACATGAAGTCGGGTGGTAAGACTCGGGAGAGAGGAAGAATATTATCAATTAAAATTAAAGATTTTAATTTTAAAATTAAAAATTAAATGTGCCAAACAACCCCCTCCAATGCAACCCTCTCAAACAAAACAAAATATCAAAAAAAACCAGAAAGGACAGTAAGTTGAGAGAGGATCTAGAGTTAATCAGGTGGAATAATAGGGGTGAATATAATAAATGCATATTAAGCCCATATGAATCCTCAAAGATTAACACAACATTTTATTTTTATAAAAAGAAAATACAACATATAAAAAGCTGAGACATACAGTCCTAACAGGGAAGTTTATAGCTTTAAGTGAATACGTTAAGAAAGCAAAGATAACTTAGTGATATACCTTAGGACCTTGGAAAAAGAAGAAGACAAACCTTGAATTAATAGACAGAAAGATGACCCCCCGATACTCCTGGAGACTGATCCACCAAAGAATACACATGGAAGGACCCATGGTGCTGGCCACATATGCGGCAGAGGAGGGTCTTGTTAGCCATTAGGGGCCTGAGGGTGTTAGATCCCCCTGTATAGGAGAATGCCAAGGATCGAAGACGAGAGTGGATGGGTGGGTGGGTGGGAGAATACCCCCATAGTGGCAGGGGAGGGGGGAGGAAATGGGGAGGTTCCAAAGGGGAGATCTGGAAAGGGGGAAACATTTGAAATGTAAATAAAGTAGGAAAAAAAAATAGACAGAAAAAAATCATTAACTTCAGGGCAGAAGAGCAGGAAGATGGCTCAGCAGTTAAGAATGCTTATTGCTCTTGCAGAGGAACAAGATTCCAGAATCCACATGATGACTCACAACTAGCTCCAGGGCATCTAGTACCCTCTGTGGGCTCCTGATCACACACTGTACAAATATACTCATACGGGTTCATGCACACACATATAAAACATTTAAAAAAATCTGAGCAGGAGTGAATAAAATACAATACTGCAAAAAAGAATACAATACAAAGAATCAATGACACAAAGTTAATTTAAAACAAACAAACAAACCAAAATTGATAAAGTCCTGGCCAAACTAACCATATCGAAAAGAAGAGTGGGAAGGCTAAACTTAATAAAATAAAAGGGAAGGCATTCTGACACATACTAATGAAAATCAGGAAATTATTAGGCCTTACACTGAAAACACACCTTCCACTAAATCAAAAAATTCTAAAAGAAATAGCTAGATTCCTAGATGCATCTACCTACTAAAATAAAACAAAGACGATAGACAATATAATCAGATTGACTACAGCAATGAGACTGAAGCAATAAATTAAAAATATCCCAACTAAAAAGTCTAGGCCCTGATGGGTAACTGGAAAAATTCAGCAGACCTTCAAAGAAGACCTAACACTAATGTCCATCAAATCATTAAATAGAAAAGGAGGAAGGCTTGTGTATCCTTCTACTTTGCTGAAATGGTTGGTTAGTCCTAAGTGTATTTTGGTAGACTCTTTTGGGTCTCTCTCATACAGAATGATAACATTTACAATAAGAAATGTGTTGACTTTCCCGTGTCCCTTCTTATTACTATAGCTAAGATTTCTGTTATATATTAAATAAGAGTAGAGGATCTTAGCACTCTTGTCTTGTACCTGATTTTAGTAGAAACGCTTTATATCTCTAAAGGATGTAAAACCTTTTTTGTTTGTTTGTTTTTTTAAACAAAGATAGCATCATCCTGATACTCAAATCAGAGCAAAATAAATAAAGAGAAACTCACACCCAGTCTCCCTGATGGACACAGACATACATATCCTCAACAAAACATTGCAGAGAGAGTTCCAGGACAGCAAAAAGATCATTTGCCATGACCAAGGCGGCCTCATTCCAGATGCAGCGCTGATTCCATGAACAAGCCAATAAATGCTATAAATTTCATAAATGGACTCAGGGACAGAAATCACTTGGTCAACACATGACAGGCCGTGACAAAATTCAGTATCTCTTCATGTTGAGAGTCCTGAAGAAACTCAGAACTGAAAGAATGTATCTCAACATAATAAAGGCTACATACAACAAACCAACAGTCAACATTATATTACATGGAAAAAGATTGAAAGCATTTCTACCAAAATCAGGTACAAGGCAAGGGCGCTAAGTTCCTCCACTCCTATTTAATGTATAACCAGAAGTCTTTGCTATAGTAATAAAAAGGAACACAGATAGGAAAGTCAACATATTTCTAATTTTAAATGTTATTACACTATATGAGAGAGAACCAAAAAGAGTCTACCAGAAAACTTAGGACTAACAATTTCAGCCAAGTGGAAGGATACACCATGAATGTTCATAAAACCCACAGGCAGTGGTAAATGTACCCAGAAGGAAGTCAGGGATATCACATTCATAACAGCCTAAGGAAAAACACACCTTGTTCCCAGTCTACCAGGGAAACCATGGGTGGGACGTAATGTGGGAGAGAACTAAGAAACAAAGGACAAATGGTGTTAGGAAAACTGGACATATACATGTCGGAGAATGAAGTCAGATCTGTACCTCTCGATCTGCACACAAATCAACCCCCCAAAGACCAAGAACTTCAACCTGAGACCTGAAACTCTGCAACGGCAAAAATGTAGTGAATAGAGCTGAAGATTGGAGCATAGGGAAGGGTGTTTGTTTGTTTGGTTTTTCAAGATAGGTTTCTCTGTGTAGCCCTAGCTGCGCCAGAACTCGCTCTGCAGACCAGTCTGGCCTTGAACAGAGATCTATCCGCCTCTGCCTCCTGAATGCTGGGATTAAAGGTGTGCACTACCACAGCCCAGCTAGGATTTTAAAAAATAACTTCATTAACTCAGGAAAAGACCAATCATTGACATATAGTATGTCCTGTAAGTAAAGAAAAGAAAACTTTTTGTTCAGCAAAATAGTCAGTAAAGTGAAGAAAAAGCCCACAGAATGGAAGAAAATCTTTTCCAAGTATATGTTCAACAAAGGATTAGTAAACTGGAATATAAAAAGAAGTCAAGGAAATAAGCATCAAAAATCCCAAACAACCTAATAAAAAATGGACCATGGAAAAAACAGAGTTTTCAAAAGAAGAAATACATATGGCCTATCAAGAGTTTTAAAAGTGTTTAGTATTATTACCCATCCAGGAAAAGCAAATTAAAACTTCCTTGAGACTTTATTTTTCTCTAATTAGATAGCTATGCTCAAGAACATACGTAACAATTGCTGGTGAGGATGTGGGAAAGGCAGGACCCACATCCACTTGTGGTGAGAGTGTAAACTGGTACAGCTGCTGTGAACATCAGTTAAGTATGCCTCTCAAAAACACAGAGAATGACATACCTCTTCTGGTCACACAGTCAAAGGTCTCCATATCTCACTACAGAGATACTTGCACAGTCACTTTCTTTGCTGCTCTATTCACAACAGCTAGAAATGGAGCAAGTCTACATGTCCATCAAACGATGACTGGATAATGAAAACGTGCTATGCTTACAGAATAGAATTTTATTCAGCTGTTAGGAGACCTTATGAACCTATGATATCTGAAAAAAATAGACTATAAAATATTTACTAAACGAAGCAAGCCAGGCCCAGAAAGACAAACTTCACATTTTCTCTCTCAAATGTGGATCCTAGCTTTGAAGTTTTAGACATGTGTGTTTAATTTGGAGTGTCTGGAGAGGCCAGAAGGCTAGGCTAGAAAGAGTTAAAGAGAAATTATGGAGCAGGAAGGGGTAATAGGGGTGGGAGATGGTAGAAGAGGGAACCTGGAAGGGATAAACCACAATAAGGACTTTTCAGAGCAGTATGGAAATCGACTACTGTAGAAGCTTCCTAAAATGTGTCTGTATACACACATAAAAAGAGCGAAGACAGAATTCTTATACAATGGGGCAACACTGCTCCAACTAAACACTACAGGATAACTGTAATGGCTATTCCTGGTTGTCAATGTGACTATATCTGAAATGGACTACAATCCAGAATTGGAAGGCTTACCTGTGATTCAAATCTTGAGGATGGAAGACACAAGTTTCTGACCTGGAGATCTTGAGGGGTAGTGGCTATGAAAAGCTTAGGGAGGGAGGGAAAAAAGCTTCAAGCAAGGGAGTACACGCCTTAATCTTAGGAGACTAAGGCAAGGAGATCTCTGAGTTCAAGGTCAGCTTGGGGCAAAACAAGTCCCAGATCCAGGTGTGGTGGTATACACCTTTAATCTGGACCACACCTTCTGATGGAGATCTACAAAGTGACATTGGAAGAAGGAAGATTCACTCTTCTTCACCACTTGCTTTTACTTGCCAGCACCTCTGTTTGAATCTACTTCTACAGAAGACTAGCTGAAACAACTAGCCTTGTGGGACTGAGCAACTACTAGATTCTTGGACTTCCAATTCACAGCTGACTATTGTTGGGTAGTTGGACTACAGACTGTTAAGTCATCACAATAAATTCCCTCAATATAGAAAGACATTCCACAAGTTCGGTGACTCTAGAGAACCCTGACCAATACAATAACCAAGAAGAACCTGGTTCCACAAATAAGTTACTTATTTTAGAGCTGTTGGCTGATGAGATCTCAAACACCCCAAGAACAGTATAGGCCAGTGATCTTTGATTATCATCCAGAACTTGAAGTTAAGAGCTCACTGCTAAGGATGCTATGAATCTGAGCAATACAACACAGAAAGATGAAGCTGATATTGACGTGGAAACTTTCACGGTGCTGAAAGGTACTATGCATACCACTGAAGAAGAAAAGTATCAATCTTACCTGGCTGTGAACTCTGTGAACTACAATAATGACTGGCTGGCAAAGGCATGCCCACTCATGCAATCGTGGCATGGATGTTGTGGACATAACAAACTATTTTCTGACTGGTACCTGCTCTATCAGATAAAATCCATACCAGGAACTATTACTGAGGCCACGAACCTGTGGCTTGACATAGCAGAGACCCTAGGAGAGAACCATCTACGGTTTTTCTGCTAATGGAAAAAGTATTAACTCCCAATGACTTATTGTTATAACCATAGATTAAAGTTTTCCTCAACCTTTATCAGGCAGGCTGCTGATTCCAGTAGATGATGACCAACAACTGTCCGAAGTACAGAGAGTAAGAGGCTGCAGAATGTTTGACCCTAATCGGATGCAATATACCCCATCTACGTCTCCAAAGGCTTAGAGATCATTTCAAAAGAAGGGACAGAAAGACTGTAGAGACAGAGGTGATGGGGATGACTACATGGAGACAAGCGTCTTCTTGACTGCATATATGAACTGCATATATGAATAGTCATGAGAGCATTCACAAGCTCTGTGCAAGCCCAAGCCAGACCAAATCCCAGCATGGACTGGGGATTTCTGCACCAAGTTCCATGCCAAGCCAAGAAGCAATTGTTAGCTGCTTGGAGAGGAAGGATCAGTTTTCTCTAAGAGTGTAGCCCCTGGTAAGTTGACCATGCTCCAGTGGAAGGCCACATATACAAGAATATTTGAGCAGCACAAATTGGCCTGGGTGGGGGAAAAAGACACAAAGTTGGTGGGAAGAAAGGGGTCTGGATCCAGGAAGTGTTGAGGAGAAAGGATGAAGTTTTATACAAAACTCATTGTATAAAATTCTAAAAAAAAAAAAAAAAAAACTCAACAAAACATTTAAAAATTCAAAAAGAGAATGTGAAGGGAGAAGGGAGAAGTATTTGGGGATTCTGAGTGAGTTGGAAGGAGGACTTTTATTGGTTATCATGAAGATACATTGTATTGTCAAAGAATAAATGAAAAACATTGTAAAAAGAAAGTGACACAGAATATGTCATCCATATGATCTACAAGACAGAAAGGCCAGGACATATTATACAAGGACCAGTTAGCGAAATGTCATGAGGTCTAATATAACTTAGCTTCAAACTACCTATATCACAGCAAACAGTGGTAAAGCCACAGAATATATATGAACATGATCCAAAAGTTGTCTGGGTTATTGTTTTGTTTTGGAAGAAGGTGAGTGCAGTGGTTTGAATGAGAAGGACGCTCATAGCTCACACATTTGAATGCTTGGCCTCAGGTTGTTGGACCTGTTTTGGAAAGACTGGAAGTTGTGGCTTTGTTGGAGGACATGTGTCACTGGAGGCACAGACTTTGAGGTTTCAAAAAGCCCACACCATCCATTTCCAGTTCTTTCTCCCCCCCCTCTCTCTGTCTCTCTCCCTCTAGCTCCTTCTCTCTTTCTTAGCTACTGCCCCAGCACTATGCTTGCCTGCCTGTTGCCATGTTCCCCTCCATGATGGCCAGGGGCTCACTATCTGAAAATGAAAACCCTCAATAAAGTGTTTCTTCCGTCAGTTGCCCTGGTCATGGTATCACAGCACAGTGACAGAAAAGTAATTATGACCGTAAGGGTCTGGGTCTCAACTGGTGGCACTATTTTGGGAGGATAGGAGACTGTAGAAGATGGGGCCCTCAGGAAGAAGTGGATCACTGCAGGTGTCCTCTTAGGTGTTGTCTCTTACACCTGCATCCCATTTCCACTCCTATTTCCTGCCTGCCGTGGGTAGGAAATCTATGTCAAGCGCTGCTGCACTGCCGTGATGCTCTGCGTCACCATGGTCTCTGCGTCACCATGGTCTCTGCGTCAATGAAACCCAGGACTACGTAGGAAAATCACCACAGCCAGAAGCTAAACCAGATATTTTCTTCTTTACTTTGTTTCTTCTAGATATCGACACATTCTAGATCCTGCACTTTGGGGAGCCTCCTCTACTCAAAAGCTTCTTCTTTCACCTAGCAAACTATTAAAACAAACAAACAAAAAAAACCATAACAGTATGCAGACCTGTCCTTGGAACATCAGTCTAATAGTTACATAAGCCAAAGTGTGCATATTCCTTTTTAAAGTATAACAGATACCCAAACTTAACACAAAGCTTTGTTTTCTAAATGTCCACTCTATAGGATGTATCTATAAGTCCTCAAGCAACATTGAGTTATGTGCAATGTCGGATGTAGAAAACCTGTTATTTTGGGATTAATGATGTCGGAGAAGTCTCTTGATGAGGGTGTGAGAATCTGCCTAATTACACCCCCAGGAAAACACATGTACCCAATAATCATTCTAATCTCTTTTGAGCTGCATGTAATACCACATCACATTATGATAGACAAGTAATACCTGGATGAGAAGCCAGGAAAACAAACCGAAGGTCCAGTTGATGTGAATATCACTATATAAATAAGGTTCATCTTGATACCAGTCTTAGAGCTGAGGTTTGGATGCCCACAGGTGATTTTTAGAAAAGAAGCTATGTCTCAACCATCAGACTGGACTCCTACACTTTGGGTGTACATAGTATATAATATATAAAATTTATTAATTTAACATAAGCAAACCTATATTTGCTTAACTCTGTACAAGTATTATAGTCCCTTTTATGTTAAACTCTTTTCTTTGTAAGACGAGGATTCTGTCATTTACCAGCCTCTCTTCCACAGCTGTTTTGAGATTCTAATTACAGGTATATTTCGATGTTTTCTAAATATATTAAAAGTCACCTATACCCATCTGAATTAGACTTCATATTCTATATTCTAGTGCTTCTAGGAAACAGTTTCAGATAATATATATAATTGACAGCTTATGTGCAGTATTTTTCTTACTAATGAATAAAATACATTTAACTCGATGAACTCTTAGAAATAAGACAAAGGTTTAGAAATGGCAATCATGTCATGTAGGCATCAGTTGTCCATTATTCATAAAATAGAACTGGGCTACAGTTCAGCAGTAATGTGCTCGCTTCCCATGTCCTGAGCTCTAGCCACAGCAACGAAGCCAAGACTTTACTAGAAGTTTCCCCTGTTCAAGGAATTCAGAAGGAAGTTAAAGTAAATCATGATATAGCCTGCAATCTAAACCCAGTACAACGCATAAGTGAGACGAGTTAGGGTAAGTCCAACAGCAACAGTATGGCTACACCCCATCTGACTTATTCTCCGAACTCTGAGGCCTGTGACTGCAGAGGAAGAAAGAATTTGCAGGAGGAACAACCAGGGCACCAGCACAGGTGAGTGGTACTTAAGCCTGCTTCATTAGAGGGGTGGCATCTTACCAGACATTTGCAGAAGAGAAATACTGTGTATCTACAGGATAAGTAAGGCAGATACATATGAATATGAATGCACAATGTTCCCACCACAAGGGAATCCTGAGGGACTCAATTTTAGTGCATCAGACTTCTGAGTTACTGGGTAGCCCGATGAAATTGTAATCTGGTTGATAATGTGTAAGGCAACTGGCAAGGAAGAGCCTCAAAACACAGCATCGGAAAAGTCCAGATAATTGTGTGAGGTAGGGGTGAGGTGAATATAGCAAACTGGATTAGTTACTTGTAGCTAAACCAAAATGCCTGACAGAAACGACTTAAAGCAGGAAAGGTTTATTTTAGCTCACAGGTTCAGAAGTTCTAGTTTATCATCAAGGAGAGGGCCATGGTGGTACAGCTTACACCACAGCATCCAGAAAAGAGAGAAGGAATTCAGAAAGGGACCAGGGCAAGATCTAGTCCCATAGAGCATTCCCTACATGACCTGTTTCCTCTCACCAGCCAGAAAGTGCCAAGAGCTCCCATCGATCTCTTCAAACTCAGAATGTATCAATGGACTAAACACTGATTAGGTCAGAGACCTCATGGTCCATCTTTGCAGACATTAGCGGCCCACTTCACTAATCTCTCATGTGTTTATTAATCTAATCAAGTTGACAATCAACCATCATACATCATTATGGAGTTACACAGATAATGCTAAAGCTCTTTCCCAAGGGATTCCTTGAAAGGATTTTAGAGAAATCTCATTGACCAACTGGATGACCAAGACACAAAGCTGAGTCAGGCTGCAGGTGTTTGGGAGATGGGAACAAGTGCCCTGCCCGTCGCCGCATCTGTAGGCTATGGCTGCCCCTGGCACATAGCAGTTACACAATACACTGTACTTCTCTCCAAAGATCCATGCCATGCTAGCACAGTTCCAGGGGATGGCCCTGACTGGGGCTGTGAGAGAATGGACAAAAGACAGACAGACAGACAGACAGACACACGTACACTGAGAAAAGATGCTCCCCCCCATGTGTTCTGGACCCTCTGATGGAGAAATGGAAACACCCCAGAAGCTCACCATATCTCTTTATAAAGTTGGAAAGAGAGGCCTGATTATTGCACACATCTAAACAGAGAGGTGTGGTTATTATACACAGGTAAGCCTGGAAGCCAGGGTTTATGGTGTACAGCTGGACCGAGAATGCAGGTTTAGGTTATCTGGGTAGGACCAGTCTTTGTGGAAAAGCAGTCTTCAGGCTTCTAAATGTCTTCGGGGAGAAAGAGTCAAGGACATTTTCTGCACACCCTATCAACATCCACACACAGACCAGAAGGGAGGGTTTTGCCAAGGCCCCTGTTAGGGTCCTTGATATTCCCATGTTCCTATCAAGATCACATTCACTCAGGACCTCACACACCCAGGGCTGCTTCTGGGCTCCACAATGTCATGTGTACATACATGTTTCTAATGGCATCGGGAACCAAACCCAGGGTCTTGCTACTGTGAGGCAAGTGCTCTATTTCTGAGCCCTATCTGTGTCTGGAATTCAACTCTTCAAGTATGATTGGTGGGCCAGCCATTTGTTTCACTGTGGGAACTGAGGCTGAGGTGGTGAAGCATGATGGCTGGAAATGGGTCAGCTTTGTAGACTGTTTCCTAAAACAGATACAATAATCCAAGCTGGAGGGCAGTGGCCCAACACTGACTCTGAGCTTGGCCGTGGAACTTAATTTTACCAAGGATCATAGAGAATGTGAAGGAGACTTGAAGGTGTTTGCATATTCAGTACTTGCTCTTTCTTGCTATGCCATACAAAAACTACAAGGCCAGTATCCTGGAGCTGAGAGACCACAGAGAAAGACAAGCAGTCCCAGGTAAGGCCCTTTCCATCTGGCCATCCCAGAGCAGAGCTCGGCAATGTTTTCTTTTTTAGTGAATGTTTACTGAAGGGAGCAAAAAGTGCACATGTCAGGCTGTAGGCTATAGTCATCTCCACTACACTGACTCGCCTCTGCTGTCACAAGGTAAAAGCTCCATAGATAATATGGTGTGGCTGTGTTCCAGTACATTTTTTGTTTGTTTGTTTTGTATTGCTTTTTTAAAAACAAAACAAACAAGCAAAAAAAAAAAAAAACCAAACCCACCAAGATGGGTGGCAGAGCCGTGGGTCACTGCTCATTCATGCCTATCCTGGATTATTCAGCTCAGCTGAAGGTTGTGCAAACCAGAACTGTCCAATGAACCAGGGAAACCATAAAAAATAATAAATAGCCTTTGTTCTAAGCCACAGAGTCTGGGGGTATTTTGCTAGGCAGCAAAGAGTAGCTGATAATGCTGCTATCAAACACCCAGGGATCGACAGTGAAAGCAGGCACATGCATGGGAAACACTTATATAATAACAATATATGATTATATGCCAAAATGCATGATGTAGAATAATCAGAAGCTTACAAGCCAAGTGTTTTCTTGAGAAATTAAACCAGACTTAGGTAGGTTCCAAAGAATAGGTAGACTATAGCAATCTCTCCAAAACACCTCTGCTTTGTGTGCATGCACCCCGGTCCAGGGGGCAGACAGTCACAGTGGATGTGGGGGTGAGAACAGTGTTATGCTGTGGCAAACCATCTAGGAGGATTCTGACAAGTGAGGAAAGGCAGGCCACCCTAGAAAGGAAGTGCTCATCGATGGGCAACACAGATGAAGGGCAGAGTCATCTGTGGAGTCTAATGGGACTGCACGTGACTGTTGAGAGGCGGAGAGAGAGATGGCAGTGTCCTCCACGCTAGGGCAAGGAGTCATTAATGACAGCAAATGATGTGATCAAGATGACATTTCTACCGATCACACTGCGGTGGCACGTGGCGCATGTAGCAGCAGGGGAGGTTGATGCCAGGAGGACAGGAATGAGGTAATGCCTACTGTGTCAGGGTGGTGACAGCACTGGCTGCTGTGAGGGACAGTGCAAGGTAGGTAGGGGATAGCCAAGCACAAGTTCACGGTGGAGCCATAGCCAGCTCCTTTGTTCAACTACATTGAACTTACGTACTCTGCTGTATGCAACTTATGGGACAGGTACACATTATTCACACCAGAGTTCAGGAGAGATATCATTCATGCACGCACTCAGTGCACACAACCTTTTAACAGATTGGGAGAGACTGAGAGATGGTTGCAGTGATGGCCCTGGGGAGAGGACCAGAGAATAAGAACATGCCTGTATTAAGGGAGCCTGTGCAATCTACTAAGAATGAGCATGAGCCCAGGGTTAGGGGTTAAATGATCACATTTTAGAAAGCCTGTCTGCAAGGGGGCAGGTTAGGGAAGACCCTCCAGGAGGGAGAGGCAGCCTGCCAAGTGTGCCAGGTGGATGAGCCGCAAGGGTAAAGAGATGGCGTGTGAGAACAGCCAGGGAACAAAGCTGTCAAACCACAGGCTGCAGAGAGAAACATCAAAACCTTAGTAAGGCCAAAGGGAAGGGCTGAGAGAGAAAGAGGGAGGGTCCAGTTCTACGTTTACTCCAAGACTAGACTATCTGACTTACTCTCCCCTCTTGACCATGTGTTCGTCACAGCCCAGCCCCATCTCATTAGTTTCCTGTACAAGTGCCCTACCAGCATGGATATCGTCAGTTTTGGACTATTCAGTCCACATTGTGTAAGCTGATCTAATAAATCCCCCTGTAAGATCTATTTATTCTATTAACTTTGTTCATCTAGAGAACCTGACTAGCTTACCTGGGAATCCCTATGCCCTGGAAATCTGATGTGTAGCTTCTCTACGCTACCTTTAGCACCATTTGTATCTTGGGGCATATCATGATTCCCTTTTGCCCAGAAAATGAAACAACTTGGGACAAAGGTTAATAAGACAGGATTAAGAGTAGAATGACATAGCTGCTTCTTTGTTTCTTCTCCTTTCAGGGACACAAGGTAACATTTCTCCTTTCTTTG
Organism: Rhynchomys soricoides; assembly: GCA_019843965.1. Classification (NCBI taxonomy): domain Eukaryota; kingdom Metazoa; phylum Chordata; class Mammalia; order Rodentia; family Muridae; genus Rhynchomys; species Rhynchomys soricoides. The sequence continues at coordinate 1,871,145 of JADRCH010000080.1, forward strand.
GGCAATGCTGAGGATCAAACTCTGGGTTTTGTAATTTGTAGGCAAGTCGTCTTACACTGAGATAGCTCCACAGCCACCGGACTTTTGAAACATGGTCTGGCTATGTAGCCAAGGCTGGTCTTGAACTTGCAACTATTCTGCCTTCTATCTCTTTATGGGATTGTAAGTGAACATCATGATGTCTGGCTAACAATACTTACAACAAAAATAAGATTTTTGCATTATCTTCATTGCCTTCTCACACCGAATAAGGATGGCTAGAGGGGTCACTAGTCTCCTGCATTGATTCTTGGGTAGGGAGGAAGTACTGGGGGTATGTATGCAAATCCATTGTTTATTATTGCAGTCTCCAGAAATTAACATGGTACTTAGCACACAGGAGAAGCTCAGTAACTGTTTACTCAGTCATTCAACAAATGTATTTTTTTTTTTAAATTATCATTACATTTTATATACATGTCTTGGTGAGTGTATGGAGGTCAGAGAGTGATGTGAGGGAGTCGATATTGTCCTTCTATTAGGTGTGGACTGGGGCTGAACTCAGATTGCCAGGCTTAGTGAGAGACTCCTGTGCCCTCTGAGCCGTCTCTCCAACACTCAACAAATACCTATCAAACATCCTTTAAATGTCAGGCATAGTTCTTGGTACTAGGGCTACATAAGCGAATCTAAGTAAGTAATCTCCAAGGTTCTTTGAAAATCTTCCATTCATGTTGTGTCAAAGCATAAACAAAATCACTTCCCTTTTTCTACAGTGATTGAGAACTTTTTATGAGTGAGCATTTCCCCCTGCCAAGAGTTAAAAAAAAAATACTGCCAAGTATTCAAACTCCAGTTTTCTATGAAATGAAATGAAATACATTAAAAACTGCTATACTATTTTGATAAAAGTTAAGCCTGGTACGGAACATATTTGTTTAAGCATTGATTTGCTAAGGCACCACAGAACACAGTGCAGAACGAGAAAGTCCCTGCCTTCAAGAGCTCTGGAATAGAAGAGGAACATGGGCAGATACAAGGATATATACACTAAGACAATACCAGGGGCGCCTCACAGTTCCTTTTAAAACGATTGTTATCTCTACCACATATGCTCATAGCCCCAAGCACACTGCAACCTACCATTTGCATCCACAGCTGTTTGAATCTGAGTCCTGTTAGAAGGTAAATTCTTTGAGTGGGGACTGAACTCTGAAAGCCCTGTGTAGGCATCATGGTGACTGTTTAAGGCCAGTGCAGCATACTGGGAAAATGGAAGAGTGACTACTGAAAGCTTAGGTGCCTTTGCATCAGCTTAGGAAAAACAAAAACAAAACCCCCCAAATAATGAATATCTGTGAACAAGACAAAGGTCAGGGCATTTTGAGAAAAATTAGCAGTTACTTCTCTTTTAAAGAGGCCAAACTCCTCTTTTACATAGTTTTGGCAATTGACTGAGCTGCACACAGCAACTGGCCTCCAGTGTTGCATGAAGCTTTCTCAAAAAGGTAAATGCTCTGAGAAGCACAAAGCTAAGGTCTTTCCATTCTGTCATGAGATCCATGTATATTCAGCAACCTTGTGTTCTGTGAGCTTTTCCAGACATCTCTTCTCATGAGGTTGTTGCGAAAGCCCAGGGCTATACAGAAGGCAGGAATCTCTCTTTCACCATTCACAGGGGTGTTCAGACTGGAGTTTGGGGGACACTGAGTCATAAGATGTGGATCACTGACCCCAGGACCTAAAGCCACGGTCTTCCCACCAGGTCACTGGCTCCCAAAGGAACATCATGTTCTAAGAATTGGGAACATAGATTGCTGCCTTCCGTTCTGGGGACGAATACCACCTTCTGATTCAGGGTCTGGGAATGATTGCAGATTAAAGTAACATTCTTAAATAAAATGAAACATAGACCAGTAAAGAAAGCTCTGGAGGGCGGCATGCCCACAGATGCACTACAGAATGTGTGGCTTCTCTCTCGCCTATATGTGGATCGGGATATCTTCATGCTTCCTGCTAGACGCCTCTCCCATTTCCACATGTACCAATGCTCTTCAAAACTTGTACTGAACATGTGGGCCTGGTCTCACGGGTCCACAGGGCACTGTATCTAATGCACCCATCATCTTCTATATCTACTCTGGCATTTACTGAACTCGATCCTGGGAGGAATAAGGGTCCAGTGGGAATAGGAAGAGGAATGCACTGTGGTGTGCATGCGCAAGTTGTGGACAAGGACTGAGCAAGTGTGGAGGCTGGCCAGGAGCTCACTGACATCCTCTTAGACTGAGACCTCCCCACCAAGTCCTGGAAAAATGCTGTGCACTTTAGCTGGGGCACCTGTGTGTGCCCAGAGGGCAGTGTTCTGCTCTAGCTCAGTTCTGTGGCAGACACTCACCCACCCTTGCCAGTCTGTTTCAGTCACCCCCTTCCAATAGGAGTGGTTGGACTGTCATTCTGAAGCTCTTCACTTAAAGGCATGTATTTAGCAATTTGCTGTGCATGAGTTAATATATGGGTTAGGTTCTCTGTGACTGACATGCTCCTAACTTCAGCAACGTCATAAAGACAATCCGTTGCTGAGTGTCTGGCAAGTTAATGACTACAGGCTGAGGGGATGAGAGAAGGGGAAATGTCAACACAGTAAAAAAAAAGAACCAAAGGAAAGTCTAGAGGAACATGAAAAGATTCATCTTTTTCCCTCCTTCCAAAGCTATGAAAAACTCTTGCTTAGACTAAAAATGTTGGCTTGAAGATGGCTCAGTGTACAAAGATGCCTGCAGGTAAGCCTGGCAACCTTAGCTGTAGTTCCAGGTCCCGCAGAGTGCCAAAAGAGAGCCGCCTCCTCTGAATTGTACTCTGACCTCCAAGTGCACATCCACAACACCCCACAGAGAGAGGGGGAGGAAAAGTAGAAGGAGGGAGAGAGGAAAAGAGAGAGACAGAAAGAGATAGACAGAGAGAGGGGGAGGGAGAGAAAGAGAGAGGAAAAGAGACACACACATAACCACACACATAACCACACAAAATAAGACAAAAAGGTAGTGGCTGGGGAGTTGGCTCAGTGGTTAAGAGCACTTGCTGCCCTTCTAGAGGACCTGGGTTTGATTACACATACAATTTAGAAAATTAATAGAATGGAATAAAAGTACTGGTGAGAATACCATTTGTCATGCTGGGCTCATCAGAACAACCTTACAGGAAAAGATGAGGCCAGGAGAGAAGTCAGAAAAACAAAGGCAGAAAGATTAGGATGAGACAGAAGTAGAGTGGGAGGGATGAGAAAGAGAAGTGGTCAGTGCTGTGCTGAGATGACAGGCAGAGGATGGAGGCTGCACACTGCAGTTCACAGGCAGGTCCCAGGGAATGCTGGGAGGAATGGCTCAGCAGAGGGTGGGAGGCACCTCTGCACCAGCTCCTTAGCTCCCAGCAGAGAAGGAGCCAACACTCTCAGGAACCTACTCTGCAGCAGGTGTGCAGCTGGGAGCCTCTTGTTTTTTTTCTGCAGGGCTGAGGATTGAACCAGTGCCTTATGCTTACCACTGAGCAGTGTTTGTCTCTATGCTGGGGACTTGTCTACATGATGCTCTGTTTCATCATCCTGATCACAGCAACCAGCAAGCAGGAGTTCTGTCCACTCTACTGGTGACAGATCAATTCTGAGGTGGCTCCTTTACTTTCATTAACCCTCATGGCAACTCCCAAGAGGTGAACAATAGTATGTGTATTTTTCTGGACTGAAATGGAGGTTTCAAGTGTTGAGGAGCCACTCCTGGTCACATCAAGCAAGAGGCCAGGAGGCCTGTGCACTGAGACTGGATTGAGTGTCTCACAGCACAGCCTCTTTGAGAAACAAAGTCTTCCACCACATCCCAAACTCTAGCCTGCAGCGTGTGGATGGATATGTAATAGACCAATCAGAGACCATGTGGAAGCTGGGAGGTTACATGGAACAGAGCTTCTCCATCTTAGCTGTGTCAGGGTTATCAGATTTGTGGTCCCCCAGTGAAGTAATTTAAGTATTATATTCTCAAATGCCATAAAAATGCTAAAAGATAACACTCTTTCTAGAAACAAGAGCCAATGTTACCAAAGAAAGTCATAGGTTCCAGAGTAGGCTAGCTTTATGTGCAAAACAATCATGGTCTGAACCAAAATCTCCTCTGTATAATGGCCATCTCTGCTGTCTCTTAAGCAAGTCTTCCACTTATTTAAAGACAGCCACTGTGACCTCCGTTCTTCCTCTCTTCCCCAGGCTAACAGTTCATCGTCCCTCCACTGTGCACTGCATGCAGCGCTCACATGTGTGTATGTCCCTCTCTAATGTATGGTCATAACATCCTTAATGTAACCTGAATACTGTGGACCACACTGAAATCATTACTGTTTGGTCTCTGGGGCTTCTTGGTCACAACTAAGATGCTACCTTCTTTGCCCTCCAGAGGAAGCTACATAAAAGATGCTTAGAAGAACATGATGACCAACACTGAAAGAGTCAGGCAGTCTGCTAGGTACTTGGTGATGGGCGGCAACTTTCCCAGAAGGAAGAAATAAATATGTTGGTTAAGACATTGGTTATTAGACAAAATCCCAGTGGGAGGTATGGGGTACTTTCTTATGAGTTGTTCATCAGAGAGATCCCAGAGGCCTCCAAAACAACACAGACTCTTGCCATTCCTCTTGGGTGCCCACCAGAAGCAGATGATACGACCCTATTGCTGAGGATACCACACATTTTGATTGCAAGAAATTAAGAGAAATCAGCTGGAACTGAACTGGACGCTTCCTCCCTGCTGGCTAGCACAGTGCTGTTACAGGAGGAAAGTCATCAGTGGTCTTACCTAGCTGTGAACCTGTGAACTATATTTCCAACTTGCTAGGCAAGATGTGCCCACTATTGCAATAATGGCGTAATTGTTATGGGGATAGCTAACTACTTTCTGACTGGATTTGAGCACCTCCCTGTAGGAGGAATTCACACTTAGTTCTACAAACCTGGTCAAACTCCATAGACCTGACAGGGGAACTTACTACTGTTGCTTTGCTCATTGGGCACTCCGAATATTTATGTTTACATCCACAGGATAGTGAGACTCTAAGCCTTGGTCAGAGAAGCTTCTGTTTGCAATGGGTGACAGTTAATGCAGGGAGCCACCGCTGGTCAATGTGCTGAGAACTAGACATCTCTATCAATCCCTCCAGAGCTCAGAGAACACCAAGGAAGAGGAAGAGGAAAGAAAGCAGGAGCTGGAGGACACAAAGAGTTCTATATGTGTTGTTCAGGGGACAGGACATGGCCATTGCAACTATGGACTCAAAGCAGCAGTGGTTACCGTCATAAAGCTGGGCCCACCAGTTCTCCATCATGGATACGAGAGAGGCTCATAAGGTCTCACCCCTCTCAGAGGAGATGTCACAGGAAGATAGCAATCATATTCCTCCGTGGATAAGTCCTGGCACATTGCTCTTGTGCAAGCAAATGATCTCACCCGTGTTCACCTCTAATTAAATGCAGTGTGTCTTACACACACACAAAAGCACGAAAGTAGGAGGGGGACCTAGGGAGAGGAAGGGATTTGGTGATGGGAGGAGGCAGTAAGAGCGGGTAACAGGGAGGGGCTTTGATCAAAGAACATTACATACATGTATAAAATTATAAAAGAGTGAATTTAAAATTGCTTCTTAGAGGAGATAACATTCAAAATAGGAGTCAGGCAGGTGGAGAGAGCGCATGAGTTTCCCAGGCAGATGGGAAGGGTCTGGCAAAGACGAGCTGGAATGAGAAAATATGGTGGTACTGCTTTTACTTGTTAGTTCGTTCCCTCAGCTCTCCTGGACTTAACTTTCAGATCTTCTTCTGTCAGGGATGGGCATGCTGCAGTCATTTTTGACAGAAGTCTGCGTTGTGTGGAGCTGACAATTCTGGGTAACCTTTATTTGCTCAATAGCATACTAAACAGCAAACACTGGACTGGACAGGAAGTTTCAGACCCGCTCTGTGCTATCTGGATGTACGCCCACTTCAGCGAACCTTCTGATCAGGGAGAAAAGCATTGAATGGTAGCGAAGAGGCACTCAGGGACATGACCCGATGCTCTGCAGGACTGGAGGTCAATTTTATCCCCCATTGGCTGACCTGGTTGACTTTCCTGTGCCTCTATTCAGCTGTGTCTGACATGGAGCATTTCAGGATTTTCGAAAAGTGGGTCAAAGGCAAAGCCATCTCAGGAGCATTTGTTTTCCCAGCCTGCAGAGTGGACAGGCTTGGAGCCTCCCTTTGCGTTTTGAGAACTGCACCCCGGGGATAAAGCACATTCAGGCATTTCCTTGCACCTGCCTCTTCTCCACCTGTCACTCTGCAGTCAGCCAAGCCTACCTTGAAAGAGTAAATGTGTGTGTTCGCTCTGCCCTTAAGCTTCTGACAGGTGAACAAAGAAAAACACCTCTTAGAAGCCCGTCCTTTCGAAGAGAGAACAGAACTTTTGGTAAAGAACCCTAAACATCCCACCAGAAAGTCCCAAACAACCCTGAAAAGTGAGACTAAAACTACTAAAAGCTGACAGAGGGTATCGAGCATTTCTTCCAGCCCACATTTGTCCTTCTAAAAAAAGCCAACCAACTACTGAAAAAAAATCCCCCAAATGTATGAAATCTAACATCATTATCATATTTCCTGTCCTCACGTAGCTTATAAAAATGTGTCTGAGCTTCTCCCTGGCTCATTTACAAGGATGAGAAGGAGTAAAAGGAAATGCCACAGATGGCGGGCGGGAGGGAGGGGGCACTTCCACGCTCTCCGTCATTTGTCTCCAAGGTAATTTATCTTGCTCGGGTGAGATTTCAGATTTTCTCAGATGTACCAGTGGCTGGTTCCTCCTCAAGAGCCAGGCCCCCACGGCGCACTCAGGGAGCTGCAGGTGATGAGAGATGTTTACTACTATTTCTGTTGTTTCTCAAAGAGATCACCTTGGCTTCTCTCTGACCCTCCCCAAAGTGACTCTGCAAGGATCTGATCTGATCCTGATTTAGAGCTGACAGGTGGTACATGCATAATTAAAGATGACCTAACACAGAATGCGCTCATTCCTGGCATATTATCAGACACTTAAGCAAAGCAATTATCAGGAGGCGATCTTTCCTGTCAACAGAGATAGAGATGAAACATTTCTTCAATTAGGAGGGCTCTGCAATGGTGCTGTATACAGTGATCTGCAAACACATCAAATTGGCAATTTTAATAGTTTAATCCTACGTTTAATACAGTGACAGAACACCTCTGGCCAGTCAACTTATGCGCCAAGCCCTCCACCATCACGGAAAGTCCTATACTCAACATCAAAACCGAGACCATTCCAGGGTTCTGCCAGAGATACTGACATCTTGGTATTTATGTCTACACACCAAGCCTCCCTTACAGGCTCAATGCAAAAACAAAAACAAAAAATTAAATAAAAATGAGTTCACACTAAAATAAAGTCAAAGCAGGACTCTTCTTTTCCCATGCTTCAGCAGTGCCAAGGTGTTCAGGGAATTCTTATCAAGCCTTAAAGCCTCATTATGAATCTAAGCAACCCAAAGGATCCCTTTTTCACGTAGAAGAAATACATATTACTCAAAGAAAGAAGAGGGGTGGGCAAGATGCTCAAGAAAGGACCTGCTGCCAGCCCTGACAATCTGAGTTCAATCCCCATGACCTACATGGAAGAAGGACAGAACTGACTCCTGCAAGTTGTCTTCTGACCTCTCTACACGTGTTCAATGACATGTGCATGTGTGTGCACAACATGCACACACGCACGCACGCACGCACACACGCACACTGTAAAAAGAAATTCCAAAGAAAGAAGGCTTTTACCAAACAGATGGAGTTTCCACTTCAGGTAAGGAGGGGGGCTGCAATTCAATGGAGCACTGTGATTTCTATAAATTATAGTGTGTGCTTTATATAAAGGAATGCACTTTAGCGTTCCTTAGAACAGAAATTGCTTGGATGCTACAGTGAGAAAAGTGGCTTTCCTCTTCTAAAGGGCTGTTAAGGTAATAGGCATTGGAACCCATGCTGAAACTGCCTTCCCTGAGACAGAGAACTTCACAATGTTTGCAGTGCATAGTTCGCCACATCTCACAAGAGGACTTATTGTTCAAATGCTTGCGTCCTTATGTCATATCTGAACAATGACTTCACTGTCCACTGGAACATGTCTATGGGATCTCTGGGGGAGGGACTCTGTTGTTTGCATTTTCCTCTCGTCTGCAGCAGTGGGAACCCACGAACACAGCAGTGCTAGGCAGCAGGTGTCAGCTGCAAACACTGGCATGACAATGTGGGTAAGGTGCTGATGTGAACATTCTGATGATGAATCCAGGTCTGTAGACAGCGCCACTAATGCAGACTTCTGAGGACAACTGAGGAGTCACCAGTAAACCACCACTGCAACAGGCCTCATTGCCTTGCAAGATGTGCCTGACTTAGAAGCCAGCCCATTCAGAATATTAGGGAGAAAACACCAGGCGTCCTTGGGGAAAACAGAATCAGGTGGCTGGTAGTGGGATCGTTAATGGGAGCTTCAGCAGGACGCAAAGCCCAACTTCATTATATTTCTGGGAACTAAGAATAGCTTCTGAATGAGTACTCACAATCCTCCACAGACCTATTCCTCCTTAGGAGCTCCCCCTGCTCCCTTTCTAATTTTAATGCAAGAAGAAGAAGAAGAGAGAACAGTCAGGCACGGGGAGGGCAGTTGGAACAAAGGAGGCTCTTCAGACTGGAGAGAAGCTAAAAAACAGTTTAGATGTTGTCAAAGTTCTTTCACCAGGGTTCAGCTCACAAGAGCTCAGAGTTCAGTAGGAGGCTGTCACCATGAAGCCAAAAAAAAAAAGTCATGTAGTAACTTTGCAGTAGACACCAAGACATACACTTCCCTACTGATGTAGTGGACGGAAGGAACGCACAGATATAACGGGAGTTGAAGTGGAATACACTGGGGCAGGGACATGCCAGTGCAGGCGAGGCTGACTTCCCATACCGCTGATGAGTAAGCGGTCTGTAAGCCCAGGCTTCACACGGCACACCGTGTGAAGCATTTACACAGATGCCACCTCAGAATCACAGACTGACACCCACACCCATGCATTGTGGGGATGGAACCTAGGGCCTTGCATGTCCTGTGTGAGCGCTCTACCACTGAGCTGCACCACAGCCCCTTGAATTTAAAGGCGGGTATACTTGAATAAAATAGAAAATACATCATATTTAATTGAGTTCTCTTCTCCCTGCCCTCAAACCTAGTTTTCCAAGTATGGTGGCTTTCCTAAGTCCTATGAGTAAATGAATAAAGTCTATAACTATAGGTATAAAGCCCAGATGAGATTCCAATTCTGACACAGCATTATTTGGGAAAGACTAAAACTCACATCTGAATACCACCTCTGATGTCTAATGTGCCCTGTGTTAGGAAGATGGCAGAACGCCTGCCATTTAAGCTGTGTGGAGATCACCCGCCGATGTTCTCCATGCAGCTTGTCCCCCAAGAAGCTGTTTAGGAGTGTTTCCAGAAGGACAAGATGTGACACATGCCTGAGAAAGCCACGCTGATGTTTCAGACTACTCTTTCTAGGGCATATTTATTTCCTAGCCAAGGAGCGAGTGACTGATTCCAGAGTCCCCGTGATTGGCTCCATCTAGACTTCAACCAGACAAAAGCAGACCCGCGCATGTTCACTAAGTGAGGAGAGGAGATGTCATCATCACCGATGTTTATGCTCTTCTCCCAATTCCTGCCCAGAAACACTAAGACAGATCAACCCATAAAGTTCTACTTTGCTACAAGGGGACAAAGGGACACAGTGTGAGAAAAAGAGTTCTTATGCGATCCTCCTGCCTCAGTCTCTCCAGTGGCTGGGATTACAGACATCTTCCACCTGATCATGGCTACCACATGTTTTTATGACTGTGGGGCTGGAAGTGAGGTCAACGGTATTACCGAGGGGACAGGGATTAGATTCTCACAACAGAGAAAATGAAGTAATGGTCAGTGTACACTGACCCCCTATTGCCACCCAAATGTAAATAATAAGGGAAACCCAACACTGACCAGATCCTAGAAATCACCTCACACTCATTCCCTTATGGTCGACTGGACATGTCTGTCATTTCTATAAGCTAACAACAGAACACTAACCCTTCCAGGTCCCACACAGCCAGTGACGTGTACCTGCAGTTGGCTATAGGGCAGCACTTTCTGCTTTGTGCTGACAGATTTCTCCTTCTCTCCTCTCATGCCAGCACAATGCCTTCAGGTCTGTCTAAGTAATGTAATTTACTCTAGTGGAATTCCCTTGGTATCTGGTGCAGCACTTGGTGACAGTGTCATTTATACTCTGGTGTCACGGCCTGACACTGATACATTGGTCTTCCTCGCTCATTCACAGCAGAGCATGCAATTTCACCTTCCGCCGTGCCCTTCTGCAGAGAGCATGTACAAATTTACTCTATTCAGCCCTAATTACAAGCCTTGGTTGAAATGCTCTCATTAGATTTATATTTCGTACTTCAAATGTCAATCTTATTGAAAATTTCAGTTTCCTGAGCATTTATCCATTAGCCATAAACTCCAAAGCATTTCATGACTGAGAGCATTAAACTACCAACACGGACATGCACTTAAAATACATCATTAGAGTAAATCTCCATTGCAAATTCTTTATATTATTCAACCAAAGGAATAATGGGCCCGGCCTGGCCACTACCCTCAAATTTCACATGGAGGACAGGTTAAAACCACTGTTAAGTACGACGAAGTACAGTGTATCAAAGGGATGAATTTCAGAATCTTTGTCATTCCTCCCAAAGGTGAGGTAGGAAATCACAGCCAGAGTCTAATTTATCACCTTCCCCAGTCTATAATTCTCACAGAAGCTTCAGTGGCAAAGTGCAATGAGGCTGGCAAAGATAAGGTGTGCATGTGTGTGCACCCGTGTTTGCATGCATGTGCGAGTGTGTGTGCACGCGTGTGTGAGTGTGTGCCTGTGTGCGCGTGTGTTGTAACGCCAGGAACTCTGAAAATCACCTGGAAGGATTCACTCTGAGGAAAAGCATTCTTCCACTTTCTCAAGAGAAAAAACCATACAAAGCACGGTCTGGATACAATGTGGAGAGACAGGATGTGGCTGTAAGAAAAGGTGAACTTTTAATCCAAGGAATGTCTGTCTTCACTACAGACTGCCAGGTACTAACACCAAGACCTAGAAAATCTGCTGATCTTAATATGTATGCTACCGTCAGCCTTGGTACCTGGGACTGCAGAATAAACATGAAAAGGGATTCTGTAGTCAAAAAAACCCAAACTGGCAAAACACGTTCACTGCTCACAGCAAACCATCGCCACTTCTGCACTGGGCTGTAATTTCCGAGCTTATTGCTCTCATTCATCACTTTTGTCGGGTCCCAGGTGAGGCAAAGTCAAGGTACTGTCACAATTTCTCTTTTAATTTGATAAATGAGAGCCAGCATCCCAGAAGGTCACAGAGGAGGCTGAAGCAAAGTCTGATCTGAACTCTTACTGTCTAATCCCAAGGCTTGGAAAGGTAACCACGAGGTACGTGCTGATTATACCTACCTACACCCTTATATTATGAAATAATTAATATACTTAACTTGTAATAGAAAACCTTGTTGGGAAGAAAAAGACCAAGAAGGGCAAGTATACACGAAAAAGAAAGTAACTAACAAAAACTAATGATAATGAACGCAACGTCGACTGTCTTCTGCCTGTTATCGTTGGTCATCCTAATGATGGATCGGTAGCCAGCACTGCATATGCAATGTTTTCGCTAGGGAACAAGACTACGATGGACGGAAGCTAATTGCTCCTGAAATTTTGCTAGTGCCTACCTGAAATATTTAAAAGCTTGCTTGATTACAACATTAGCGTAGCCGCTCTCCTAATGTACAGCAGCAGGTACTGCAGCTAACACGCACAGATGTTAGAACTGAAATACCCATGTCTAAATGAAAAGCACAGTGTGAGGATAAAAATAACCTCACATGCTCAGTGCTAATCTACAAAGGAAGGAAGGAGTGCACACCATGTCCATGTCATTACAAAGTAAAATAACCTGACAGGCAGCATTAGTAGGCTATGAAAAAAGAAAAAGAAAGTGCTCCATAAATGCCTTCGCCTTCTAAATGAGGAATGCAGAACCAGAGGTTGAGCCTTGGTGCATTAAATCCTAAAATTTCCACTCCAAACAAACCGGAGAGCCTCAGATGTCCTGACATGCTCCAGCACACCTTCAAGATGCAGGAGTGTGAATGAGAAGCGGCACCAGCATAGCTCACTGCACACAGCACTGGCTTTGTATCTTACATCATTACCTCATTAAATCCCACAGGCACCCGACAGGGCAGGTACTTCGCCTTTTCCCATTTTCAGATAAAGATGGTCAGGTCTAGGAGGAGAAGCAGATGGGCCCAGGTCCGCAGGTCTCCTGGCTCAGCTTTGTGCAGGGGTCTATTTTCTCCCACCGCTCTCCCTTCAGCCACAGCACAGGAGGACCGCCACTGTCAGAGGAGTGCGATTCAGATTGGCCGCTCTCATTGCTGAGGCTTCTGAATGACTGCCTTTGAATGATGATGCCTCCTGAAGAGGGCATCTTGACTCATCTACTTCATGGACTGCATCAAACTGAAAGACTCTCTGGAAATGCCACCGCTCTTCAGCCGGTGGAATGGGACAGCACCAACTCTGGGATCACTAAGGTACAAATTTCCCTGTGAATGCTGCCGACACTTCTCTTTGGTGTTTCGTCTAGCCACAAATGGAGACCTTATCACTTACTGTAGTTGCAGGAGACTCTGAAGCCAGATGAAGGGGAGTTTTTACTTGGTCAACTGCTCCTCCACCATCCGTGTTGAGGGAGCATGCTCCAGAACAGGTGTGCATTGGTTCATGTCCCATCCACTTTCCAGCACAGCTAAGTGACCCTCTCCCCAATACTGTATGAGCTTATAAGAAATAACTTTCTAGCAATAAGCCTTGAAGATGGACACAGTAAAATGACTCTTTCAAACAAAGCCAGCACTTTTTAGACACAGTCAAGGACCTCACCACTTCGGTCACCGACACAATTTGTGTATGTGTGAATTATGACTTTCTTCCATTAGAAGAGGAAAATGAGAGACTATCATGTATAGACAAATTGAAAAACCTGGCTGCCTCTGCCATTTAAACAGAGACATTTATTTCCTAATGGACCACTTATCAGACAGATGCAAAGATGTGGGCAGGCCAGCCGTCAGAATGAACAGAATGATTTTGCTTGCACTACACATTCTGATTTGTATGAATCGTATTTTTAGCCATGTACAAAGGGCACTAGATGGAAAATCTTATTCTAACTGCTACTCTTTCTGAACCTCCCACACTGCCTCACCTTCCGCACTGCTTCACGGACGTAAAAACCCAGCCCAGGCTTTGTCCTAACAAGGGATGCAAAGTGGCTAAAATGTGTGACACTTTTTCCAGTTGCTGTTTGTACTTTCATTCTTTTTCTGTATCAGGACTTTCATGGAAAACAAGGCTGACGTATCTCTGGGCATGCTCCAAGTCTTAAGGTGGTATGCAATTCAGTGCGGGGATGATTCTGCCATAGGCAGACCCTAGTAAATAAATGTTCACCAAAAACTCTCCTGTGAATCAGGGTAAGTGACATAAGGACAGGTGACACCTTCAACATTTTGTTTTGTTTTGTTTTGTTTTTAAACAACGATATTTAAAAGAATCTTCCAGTTAACAGCTGTGATGTCAGAAGCATAAAGTTAGAAAACAGGCGTTGAGGAATGGCTTTTGCCAAACTTAAGCCAATAGCACTTGACTTCCGTCTGCTTTTAACCTGCAGTGGCCAGTGTTTAGCAAGAAATATCAGACCCTCATCAGCCCTTCTATTCTTTCTATCTTTCTGTCTGCTTTCACCACAGGCTGCCATTCCCCAGCCAGAAGCTGATCAAGCTTGAACTATCACCCAGATGTCACGGCGGAGTGAGGTATATGATGTTCACAGACACTACAATGACAGCAGTAAAACTAAACACAAATGACCAACAATCAGGGAGGATGTCTGCTAGGGGTACACAGAAAATAGAGATTCTAAACTCTTCAGATTTTAAATGAACAGTTATTAAGGTCTCAAAGTATCAATGAAAATGTCCACTCTCCAGAACCTCTCCCCATCCCAACAGAGAAGCTATGCAGGTACTGACTAATATTTTAAAAGTCTAGTTCAGCCATATAATTGGCACACAAAAGAAATCAACTCTGAGAAAGGCATCATTACCTGTGCATTGGCTCATTATCCAGAAACTAGAGGAACTGGCCCATCATTCTCTCTGGTAGCGAACGTACACCCTGCAGGACTAAGACCTTCTTCTGACAATGTGGCTCTAGAGCTGACGAGAAGTCTCAGAAAATCCTTCTGGGGCTTTAGTCCACTCTCGTCAGCTTCTGACTTGTATAGTAAAAACACATAGAATTAAGTATTATGAAAAAGTGGGTCATACACCACTGAGAAACAACCACACCGCCCCCAAATCAGACACCAAATGACTGTGCTGTGACAGATGGGAAGGTCTGAGCACAGTGAAAGCAAAACTTGTATGTGGTGAGGCACAATTCAGTTTTCACTAGTCTGGGTTAGAGAAAGGTAATCTCCACGTCAATGACAAAGCTAACTCGCTTTTAGCATGCTCTTGAAATCATACGACAAATACTGGCTGCTAATGTAATCAGAAATTCATATATAATGTCACCAGCCATCTGAAGGATGGTTTAGCAGTGTGGCCATCCTAGTGGCAGGTGTTGTGACTCAGTGAAGCAAGGTGACCAAATCGAAAATGAAGGAGACAAATTCTCATTATCAGTATTAGCATCTTCTTTACCAGTGGAGGATCAAGGTACTGTTTGCCCCGTCCCCACACCTGTACCCAGTCAGATGTCAAACACAACCGAGGATATTTACTTAAGTGCCATCAATTGTTGGGTGCAGCTGGTAAAATAGATCCAGCAGAGTGTAAGCATTCGTTCCCTGACCACCCGATTGCCACAGACGTATTCATATCAACCTACATAGGGTTCTTGTCCCACAAAGGACACAGAGGATCTGAAGGGATGCAAGGAAGTCTCCCCTTTCAAGGAAAGGGAAAGATAAAAATCTCCAAAGACTCGTTTTGTAACCACAATTGCTACCAGCAGCTGCTTACTAAATACTTACTATTCTAAAGCAAGGCATGTGAACATTCTTGAGAGGCGAGCACCAGAGCCCAGTGCTCGGAACAGATGTTGCCTTGGGGGTTTGGGGGGACTAGAAGGAAAGGTGAGGGAAAACTTTGGTTCAGAAGAAGAGAAGGCAAGCACTTGGATGGAATTAAAAGTTTTACTGGAGTGTGTGTTGTTTGGCTGGTGGAAGGACTGGGGAAAGGAAGCTAGGTAAGTCAGCCTTCCCTGCACCCATTGATTTGGCTTTATTGTGTGTTAAGTATGACTTTCAAAGGGCCCAGACATTGTCAGGGGACCTAACACTAAAAGCATCTGTATAGAGCAAAACTTTCTTTTATGATCCCAGGAGCTGCGTAGGCTTTGCAAGTCCATCCGATGTTTCTTTTTTCAATCGAATGTAGGAATGAAAATGCTGGTTGTCAAAAGCGTCCGCCTGATAAGGATCCTGGGAAGTGCACAGGGGTCTGTGTAAAAGCTGAGTAACGGAACTTGGGGCTGGGGGAAGGACATGAAAGAGGATCTCTTTGTCCTATCAATTGATGTCTGATTAGTGCTGCTATTTCCAAGTGCCACCAAGCTCTTCAGTACAATCAGTGCAGAGCATTGCTATCAATTTAGAATTCTTGGATAAAATTAGTTTGGAAGAACACACAAAAGTACCTGATATAGGGAAGTCATATCTTTGTAGCTAGATTAGAGGGAACATTTGTGTTTATTCTTTTATGTGACTTTGCAGATTTTGTAGAATAAGCAAGTATCTAATGGAAATTCAGACCTCTTACAGAAGTGTGTGGGGGCTGTGTAAGTACACACTGAGGCCCACATGATAAAACTGGTGGACACACTTCTCAGAGCAAATCTGCTGTTAAGTGAACCATGGCTTTACTTTTTCAAGAAGGAATACAAAGTTACCTCTGTTTTGCCACAAGGGGATAATTCTTTTGGGATTCTGACTTTTTCTAGAAATTAGAATAGTTAATACATAGGACTCACGTAATTATCTGGCTTGGTGTCAACTAGGTATAGAATACGGGGAAAATCTAGACATGATAGTTTCCAACCTACAACTCAGGGCTCCGATAACCCCACTCGACTGTAGAGCGTCATATTTACTGTGCTGGGGCAGAAGAGCAGGAACACACCTCAACATACCCACTCTCTGCAGCGCATGCCACCAGTGCTGCAGATACCAGGCCCTCTTCTGATTGGCTGGATGGTGGTTCCTAGAAGGGTGAGCTGCCACCTCATCCTTTACTTGAGGGTGAGGTGATCTTGAAGGAGAGTTTATGCTAAATTTGCTTCACCAAGATTAACATATGAATGAAGCCAGTTGGCCCAGAAAGACTGGAAGCCTTTCTCCACCTGGGCTTCATCTAACAAAGAACTCGCCAAAAAAAAACAAAAAACAAAAAACAAAAAAAGCCTGTAAAGTACAAATGTGGAGGTGTGGGCTATGCGAAATGTCCTATACAGGGCCATGTGCCCGTGGTCCAATGCCTTGGGGAATTTCCTCCCAGATCACTGACCCACTTATTGTCTGGAGAATGCCCCCACTGACCCTCTAGACATTTTTACTATCTCTGACATTTCCTATACCCTAGTGCCATGAAATGCCAATGCTGAACATAGGGGCTTTTACGGACCTTAAAAAAGCCTGGATTACTCTCTTCTTCTCCATCCTCTTCCTCCCAGCAGCTTCTGAGATCTACAGCTTGCCTACCCAGTTGTTTTTCTCTCAAACTCTAATAAAATGATCATTGAGCTTCCTTCTGAGTCTGTTCTTAAAAATCCTGTTTAGTGTGTGTGTGTGTGTGTGCGCGCGCGTGGGCACGAGCACTCGTGCGCACGAGCCATGGTATAGTGCGGAGGTCAGAGGGCAACTTTTAAGACTCAGTTCTCCCCTTCCACCATGCAGGTCCCAGGGATCAAACTGAGGCTGTCAGGTGGTAAGTGTCTTTAACTGCTGAGCCATCTTGCTGGCCCTGAGTCCATTTTAAAATCTTTTTATTAATGAGACCAAGAACCCACAAAAGGGAACCCTGAATTCCCCTGTAATAGTGAGAAGTGTCATTTCACTAGTGACAGGTGCAGCCACAAAGCCACTTCTCTAGCCCTCAGCAGCTTGGAGACCTGGAGTAAATTGATAAAGCATTTATGCGCCTAAGGTTATTACCTGGTAGGGAACTTTACAGTGTGTTGCAGCTCAGCTTTCTGTAGACTCAGGGGAAAGCCTCTGGAGGTTGTGATGAATATATCAACATATATTCCCTTGTTGGCAACATCACTTCCCCTGAACTATATTAGCATGCATGCAAAAAAATTTAATTTGATTGTTCCAGGAATAGAATGTAATTGTGAACTGAGTCTATTATAAATGATCAAATCAAACATTTTCCTAAAAACTACCAATAGAACTGGGACCAAAATTGTGTGATTGTCCCTAATGACCACAGAGGTTAAATATACAGGTCCACAGGGTTAGTTAGTTTAGACATCAATCTTAAAAGTAATTATATCACAGCTTACAGATTATCCCTAAAACACATGTCACCATCTCTGATCTCGAGCTGTCCTTCAAAGCAATAATAATAAAAACTGCATGGTATTGGTATAGACAGATTGATCAATGGAATAGAATTGAAGACCCTGAAATAAACCCACACACTTATGGACGCTTGATTTTTGACAAAGAAGGCAAAACCATATAATGGGAAAAAGAAAGCATCTTCAAAAAATGGTGCTGGTTTAACTGGAGAGACCCATATTTATCACCCTGCACAAAACTCCAGTCCAAGTGGATCAAAAAACTCAAGATAAAACTGGATACACTAGATCTAATAGGAGAGAAAGTGGAGAATAGCCTTGAACTCATTGGTACAGGAGAAGACTTCCTGAACAGAACACCAATGGCTCAGGCACTAAGTCAACAATTGCTAAATGAGACCTCATGAAACTGCAAAGCTTCTGTAAGGATAAAGACACAGTCAATAGGACAAAAAGGCAGCCTACAAATTGGAAAAGGATCTTTACCAACTCTAAACCTGACAGAGGGTTAGTATTCAAAATATAAAAAGAACTCAAGAAGTTAGATACCAACAAACCAAATAATTCAATTGAAAATGGGGTACAGAGCTAGACAGAGAATTCTCAGCAGAAAAAATCTTTAATGTCTGAGAAGCACTTAAAGACATGTCCAACTTCCTTAATCATTGAGAAAACACAAATCAAAATGACCCCGAGATTATATCTTAGCACCCGTCAGAATGACTAAGATCTAAAACTCAAGCCATAGCAGGTGCTGGTGAGGATGTGGAGCAAGGGGAACACTCCTCCATTGCTGGTGGGAGTGCAAACTTTTACAACCACTTTGGAAATCAATTTGGCTGTTGCTCAGAAACCACTCCTAGGCATATACCTGAAAGATGCTCCACCATCCTACAAAGACGCTTGTTCAACTACATTCTTAGCAGCTTTATTCATAATAGCCAGAAACTGGAAACAATCTCGACGACCCTCAATTGAAGAATAAAGAAAACCTGTTACATCCACATAATGGAATATTATTCAGATATTAAAAACAAAGACATCATAAATTCTGCAGGCAAATGGATGAAACTTGAGAATATCATCTTGAGTGAGGTAACCCTGAGCCAGAAAAACACTTATGGCATGCACTTACGTATAAGTGGGCATTAGCCATAAAGTACAGGATAACCATGTTACAACCCACAGTAATAAAGAGGTCCCAAGGGAGGATGCACCAGTCTCCCTCAGAAGGGGAAACTAAATAGTCATCAAAGGTGGACTGGGTAGGAGATGGGGTGAGGAGGAGAACAGGGATGGCATGGAGATCAGATGTGGGAAGAGGGAGATAGGAGTGGGCTGAGAGTGAGAATGGAAATCAGTGGGGCATCTCTGGGACTCTTTAGAAGCTTGGGATGGTGAAGGATACAGGAGGGTATGGGGGTAAACTAGAGGGGGATATAGAGACTGAAGTGGCCCTCTCCTGTAGCCAGGCAGGACTTTCAGAGGAGGGAGGGGGCATCAATCCTCCCACAAACCCTTCAACTCAAAGTCTGTCTTGCCTACAAGATGTACAGGGATAACGAGGGAACAGAGACTGAGGGAACAGCTAACCAATTATTGCCCCAACTTAAGACACATCTCATGTGGGCATGCCAGTCCCTGGCACTATTAATGATATTCTGCTATGCTTGCAGACAGCAACCTAGCATGATTGTCTCCTGAGAGGCTTCATCCAGCAGTGGATGGAGGCAGATGCAGAGACCCACAGCCAAACATCAGGGGCTGGATGTAGACCCCCTACACATTTGTAGCAAATGTGCAGCTTGGTTACCATATGGGTCTCCTAACAAGCTGAGCAGGGGCTATCTCCCCGTGTTCCCTGCCATTGGATCCCATTTCCTCTACTTGGACTGCCTGGTTGGGCCTCAGTGGGAGAGGGTGTGCTTTGTCCTGCTGGGACTAGATGTCCCAAGATAGGGTACCCAAGGAGAGCTTCTCAGAGGATAAGGGGAGGAGGAGATGGGGGAGGGATCTGTAAGGGTGAGACTGGGAGGGCAGGAGGGAAGGGGCCCTGTGATTGGGACATAAAATGAATAAAAAATTATTGAAAAAAAAAGAAAGGTATCAGGATGAGAGAGTGGTGTAAGATGGCACTGCAGCCTCTCAAGCTGAGACTTTGCTGCCAAGGACCAGCATTCCTGAAAGAAAGACTGAGCTCTGCTGTATAGCTGTTTGGTTTTTAAATTATGTTAGACTGTAACATAAGATACTGTCTTAATCATTTGAATGCACAGTTTGGGGATATTTAAGAACATATTCATTACCATGTAACTAACATCACCATCATCTACCAAAATACAACCTTTCTAGTTCACACACCGTGTCCATTAAACAATGCACTCCACTCCTCTGCCCTCCTGCTGGCTACCACTATTCTCCTCATGGACTGAATGAGTCTGACAATCCCAGGCACCTCCTATGAGCAACACTAAGTATGTCTGGCCTATATGGCTGGGTGGCAATTACAGTATTAACAGTGCTCATTCTCAATTCTTATAATAATAATAGAATTGCAAATCCCAAGAGCTACTTTGCATGACAGCATTTACCACATCCAAGAAAAATGTTATGAATCGTAGTGCTTTGCCACAAATTTAAAATGCTCAGCAGTTTCTCAGATGTTTCCTAGACAGGACAGTATAACCATTACAATTTTTTATTCACATTTACTTATAATGAAATGGAAGAAGAATACGTTAAATGTCTACACTGAAGGTTTGGAAACGTACAGCATGCTCACAGGCATGTGTGTACATCTGTATGTCCACTCGCTTGAATTCAAGTGAGGATCTGCTTAGGTTTTAAACCAATGCAGGGTAAACTGTCTTCGTTTTTGGCAGCTAAGTAGTTAGACTTTTGGAAGCTAACACAGTAATGAGCTGACCGCAAAATAAGGCAGGACTGAGGCGTTGGAGAACTCATAAAAACTGGGCCTTGCTAACTGATTCACTGGAGGTGTACCTTCCTTGATGTGTCTTTTGTAAATAAAATTACACTTCAGTGTACCAGGGAGGGATGATTCAGTTTGAAAAGGAGCCACAGATTCTCCTTTTGACATCAAACATGGTGTGCACTCCTGTCAAGGCTGCTTCAAGCTAATAGCTGTACCATTATTCTGACCTTCTAAAGAACAAGGCAAAGAATGGCCAGCACTATTGGAGGAAAGCTGGCACATGGTAACAGCTGAACTTCTGAGTTGAAGCTGCCATGCAGACTCTAGAGCTGTTTTCTGAGGTATGAGTCAATGTGGTAGGTACAGGTTCCTACCTTTGCCATTCATTCCTCTAACACACTTGTATTAAAGTGGTGATTCTCAAAGTGAGGGCCTTGGAGCCATGACATCAGAGTCACTTGGAAACTGTTAGTAAAGCAGACTGCTGGCTGGCACCAGATCTAGTGGCACAAAACTGCTGATGTGACTCTGATGCAAGCTTAAGAACCACTGGGCTAAGGAAGTGCAAATACTGGGATTCCAGCCCTTGTTTTTTTTTTTTTGCCTCATTTACATTTCTCACAATGCTTTCTTAAAAGAAAGTTAACGTTTGTGTGCTTGGATCACTGATATTATCACCTCATATTACCCTTGTTCGGTTAAAGAAAAGAGATCTTAGTAAAGACTTACATATAATTTCCCCAGGTCCTGTCCTGGCTTCGAGTCTTAGGATGCCGGGAACTGGGCAGAGGAAGAGATGAGAAGGCTACAGCAATCCATTCAGACATGGACCCCAAAACTCGGTGAGGCAATCTTGTGATAGATCATTGAGCGCCCACCTAGACCAGAAGGAGAAGCCCATTAGTGGAGTGCTGGACATGGTGATTCTCCTGTCTGCTGCCTCACAAACTCTACCCGTCTTTGAGAACAGTACTCCACGGTGGTTCCGGTGTTCCTCTCCAGCAAACTACATAAACAGAGTGAGACACCCCCCCCCCCCCGTACCAATATCTAGGCTCTATTCAGGAGGAAGACCTCCTCACTAGGGGTTCCCTGCAGACAAGCTTCCCTTACCAGGTGAACTCTTGAACCCACAGTTTGGAGGTGGCTATGATCCAATCATCCAGATCTCTTCTGTCCCATCTCAGAAGGTGTTCTTCAACAATCCAAATGCCCCAGTTTAGTGGCCTAAGTGGTGGTCCTAACTAGAAGGGATTCTAGATGAACTGGGACATTCTGACTCACAGCAATGCCTCAAAAGTGTTCATTTTCAAATCAGACAAGCTTCTTGTTGGCTTTAGCCCAACCTTATGTCCTCATATCATGTCTTCATTCATAAAATTAGACATATTTACTTCCTCTCCTCGGATGACGAGTTAATGTTTGTTGTAGAACACGTAAATACAGGTAAGAGTACATATATATAAAATAACCAACAGTGGTAACCTTGACTGATAAATGACTAAGGATGCTTGGTTGCTGAGGCTTGCTGCCCCTTCAGGGTAACTTCTGGGGTTGGATACACTGCGTGTGCACACGTGCACGCCCATAGACACAGACACAGACACACACACACTCCACACCCTGAAAAGTGTTGGATTTAAAACTGGATTGTGGATTTGATACGAAAACATAGGGATTTTATTTAATTGTGAAGTAAAATGTGAGTTACAGGAGAGTCAAGCATGTCCCAACATTGCTACAGTTACTGAAAACACACGTTTGAATCTCTGTAGTATTATATTTCATAGAAACACGTTTTAACTATTTCTCTCAAATGAGGACTATCAGTTGTTTTCCTTTAGTGACACTGAGGGTCACCTGAGTGTTAGGCTGCCTGACTGAGTTTCTGACCATTTCTTGGGACCCTGGAAAGATAACGAGCAGGCTGGTGATGTGAACTTCAAGGATGTCCTTACAAGCTTTTTTTTAGTTGATTTTTTTGAGATTTTATATATTTTTATGTGTATGAATGTTTGCTTGAATGCAGATCAATGAACCATGGGCATGTAGCCCTCCTGTGTATAGTGCCTGTGTATCCCAAAAGATGGTGTCAGATCCCGAGACTGGAGTTACAGAAGGTTGCGAGCCTCCAAGTAGGTGCTGGGAACTGAACCTGGGTCCTTTGGATGCAGAACCAGTGTTCTTGTTTTGTTCCCTAAAAAAAAAATTGTTTTTTTTTTTTAATTTTTGAGACTATAACTACAACATTATTTTCCTTCCTCCAAAGCTTTCTGCATAACCCTCCAAAATCTCCTTCAAATTCATGGCTTCTTTTTTCACTAAATGTTATTGCATGTGTATATGTGTATGCTTATGCATATATATCCCTAAATATAACCCAATTCTGTCTGTCTAATGGTACCTGTATGTATGTTTTCAGGGATGTCCGTTTGGGACTTGAAAACCAATTGGTGTGCTCCTCCCTGGGGAGGATGTCTCTCCTGCTCCCAGTGTTCCTGGAACGGGACAGCTCTATTCTTCCTATAAACTCATATGCTGAGTCCAGAACATACAATAACATAGCTAGGATACCAGAAATCAGGGTGTGAGCACTTTCCACTTCATTTTCAGAGTGAACTAAATTCATCTCTTCCAGCAATCTTACATAAAAGCCTGGGTTGTCCTATCACCATGAGAACGAAGGACCAAAAGAACAAAGACGTATCAAGAAGTGATTATTTTTTCACTGTGACTTCATTAAAATTTGGGGAGCGTTGTCCTGATAATTAGGAGTCTTAATGGGGAGAATGGCTTATAAAAGTTTGTCCTTTGTCGCAATCAGGTATATAGTTAATTCTATGAGTTCACCAAGCTTGTAGGGTATACAAATGAGGAGGTGAGAAAATGATCCTCAAAGAGCAGACTTTGTTTCTCCTAATTGCTTAGGGGACAGAGAGGGGATTTAAAAAAAAACCCACCAAAATTGCCACTAGTAACAGGAACACTTAGCAGAAGCTCTTCGGATGCTGAAACTGTACAACTAGCATTTGCAAAGCTAATTACAAATCTGGATTCTCTCATTTTAAAAATATACTTCAAAGCCGCCCATGCTGAACCAAAGTCTGTGCAACTGGCAGATTATCAAAGTGTAAAAAAAAATGGCACCACTTGAGCAAAGCAATAACTTTCGATATCGCTAACTCCTGAACTGCAAAATGCCACAGGCCCCAAACTAGCAAAGCCACATGGTTGTATTATCATACAGACACAAGAGTTTATTGTTCCTAAATCCAGAGAGATGTAGCCCTCTGTGTCACAGTGGCTTCCTTATGTGGGACAGGTGCTCTGCCTCCGTGCCTAATTCTTCACACAGGTTCTTCTTAGGATGAAATGGGGTGGAAAAGATGTATATGAATTTTTTTGTTTTTCAAATTATAAGATGTACATTTAAAGTTCAAAATCATCTTGATTTTGATAACAATGTTGCCAGGCAGTAAGGTTAATAATACTCACTTTACAGTGAAGGAAAGACACAGAAAGAGGTAACGAATAGATGAGTGAATAAATAAATACCAGATTAAGTGGTGTACTTCTCAGCTGGCCACAAACTAGCTGAATGACTCTCTGGGTCATGAGATGATATCTGAGGTCTTTTTGAGGCCTCATGATAGTTCTGTCATCTGGGACATGCCCATAACAGTGGTATGTGAGCCTACGAAATGATCCTTAGAAAGTGGCTCCTCATCAAAGGCAAGGCACTAAGACACCTAAAGCACCAGCTACCAATCTGAGGCCCGCAGTGTTGGGGCAACATTCTGAGGGCCCTGCCACTCTCCAGGATGAGACAGACATTTGCTTTCTCATTTTACTTTGACTGAAGACGGAACTGGGAACTTTAGGGAAACAGCCAGTGCCCCTAAAGCCTCAGAAGATAGCCGAGAGCTTAGAGCACCGAGTCTTTGTTAACTCTGGCACTTTATTACTTCGACAACTGGTATAGCCAAACCAATTTTTATTGCTGAAAGGTGTCTTGTTAGCAATCTGATTGCTATTTGACCACTAGTCTCAAGCAGGTATGTAAATAGGCTTTTTATGTTAACTATATGCTATGGTCACAAGGGATGTTCTTTAAAGCCCTGGGGCCACTACTTTAGGTCTCTATGGTAATGGGGACCTCAGCATTTGCACAGCATAGCACAGCCCAGCACAACCCAGCTCAGCACAGCAGCCTCAGTGTGGCTACCCAGTACCTGGTGTATACCTGCTAAGGATGAGCAATTGACTTTAAATTAAGTTAAATTTAAATAGCTAAATGTCGATAGTGGACAGCTGTTTTCGAGGTCTTCCAGGCCCAGTGGCCCACAGGACAGCACATAACACCTCCATTCAGCCAGTAAGCTCTCTGAACTGTCCTGGCCTCTCAGAAACAATGGTGAATAAGAGAACGTTGAATGCTTCCTGCCTTGATTGCATTTTCTAACTACATTGATTTCTGAAGATTCCACACACAAAGTGGCTCACTGGACAGTTCTTAGGAAAAGGTGGGTGTCATGTCACAGTACAACTATACCAAGCATGACAACACAGCTTTTTCATTTCTTCATATTTACTGTTAAGAGAAGCTGGGGGAAGTGCAGAAGTAGACACGTGTGAGGTTTCTATTCATTCATTTCCAAATAAAGTAGCATACTGTAAATGTGGGAAATTATCTGTCTACAATTCCCTCATGCGTAATCTTAAATTTACTTAAAAGAAAGAGTCGGCAGGACCTGCATTTTTAAAGGTAGGAAGAGTAAATGGTATTTAATTACATAAACAGTCATAAAAATGTTCAAGAGGGTCTCCAGCTGTAAACAGTGGGCAAGGGAACATTTGTTCCAATTAGCTGTGAAACGATGTGGTTTTCTGGAAAGTTGTATATATAGGCAAGGCTGATTGTGTTCTTTATCCCTGTCAGCTCAACTCTTGGCTGAGATGGTCTTAGTGGGCTTAATAGGATGTGATGGGCAACTTTCCCTGGGACATGGCAGGTGGAGACATTTTCACCCACACATAGATCTCATACGGGCAGAATCACTTCTTCCAAACAGAAAGGTAGCTCAGGGCTGGTCTCACTTTCAGCCCTGATCCTCTGGCATCTTCCTGAGGTTAATTTCCTCCCCTAATTGCTCCTTCCCACCTTCCCAGGATGCAGGGTAACACAAAGAAGAGAAAATAAGTATTCAGAACATTGGTCCAGGTCCATGCTGAGCCTGAAAGCCGTCTAACACCATGCACCTTGGCTTTGGGATGAAGACTTTCCAAGTTCATTCTCTCTCCTTTATCAATGTTAACTCATGAAGTGGAAGATGCACTCTATAAACAGGAGGAGTTCTCTCAGCAGAGAAGCTACATGGAAAGGTCAAGGTGAGGTTTCTAGTTTCAGGATACCACATCTGCCCCAAATCAGCTTACTGGTTTTTAGGGCTAATACTGAGACTCATCCCCATTTAGACATTTCCCACTTCTGCATGACGTGCCTAGAGAATGGACAGTGGTCAGAAAACAAAACAAAATTCAAAGCTTAATTCCAAAAATAAAAATTACATTTGGAGAAGGTCAACTTCAAATGTTCTGCAGGTCACAGATGACAAAATTTTCTGCCAAAATATTAGTTATCGCTTCACTGACAAAC
The DNA here is from genome assembly GCA_019843965.1 of Rhynchomys soricoides. Taxonomy (NCBI): domain Eukaryota; kingdom Metazoa; phylum Chordata; class Mammalia; order Rodentia; family Muridae; genus Rhynchomys; species Rhynchomys soricoides. The sequence continues at coordinate 1,897,531 of JADRCH010000080.1, forward strand.
ATGTTTAGAGTGGTTTTAAAGTCCTTACTCATATCAAAAAGGACTAACTGGGGCCACTGTTTTGTGGCCAGAAAAGCTTTAAAAAGTAATGGGTTAACCTGGTGTTAAATTTTGGAATCTATAAATATGAGTTTAAAACTGATCTTTCAGACAGAATTTAGACATCCACTTATGAGAAGATGTTTGGATTGCATTTCTTGTGGCTTTTGTGTCTTCTACTGCCCTGGGAAAGCAACACAAGGAAATGTGCCCTGTGCTGCCACAGAGCAAAAAGAAGGAAGAAATAAAGGCACGTCAGTAGGATGGAAAGTGAATTAAGATTAAACACACACACACACACACACACACATACACACACACACACACACACACAGAGACAGAGAAAGACAGACACAGAGAGAGACAGACACACACACAGAGACAGAGACAGACAGACAGACAAACACACACAGAGACAGAGACAGACAGACAGACAAACACACACAGAGAGACAGACATACAGAGAGAGACAGAGAGACAGACACACACACACACACACACACGTACAACACAGACAACCCAGGCACACACACAGGTGGACACACCAGACACATGCCCCTATGGAGATGCTACTTGCACATTTCAGGTGCTGGGACCTAGTTGTTTTGTTTGTGGAACTGCAGTTGGGAAGCAGTTGCTGGGATACAGTACTCAGACCATCGGTCCAACTCTTGCTGAGCCTGAATTCATTCTGGCTAACAACCAAGGATTGTGTTTATGTTCCCATATACAGCAATTTTCAGATTTTATCCCTTCTATCCTAAAAGAGGTTGCAGCCTGAACTGTTTGTCACTAAGTGATTTGGAAAAGAGAGTTATATAAGAAAAAAGAGAAATAACCAAAAAGAAATGTGTAAAAACTAGCTAACCGGAACTAATTTCTAGACTTTCATGGACTCTGTCACTAACAGACACCAGTTTGTGGGCACAGCATCTGTGTTACCACTGTGATTTCCCTTTACTGAAAACTTCTATTAGGGACTAAGCTAGGGATTTTACAGTGTTATTAGCCCATTGGAGAATGAAAGAAGCTTGTCTCAGACACTCCAAGTCCTAAGGTCACACCACTGGACAAAGGGACTGCCCAGGCTCACTCAAGAAAACAGTCATTCCTTTCCTATACAATACCAATCTTCACTGCCTCTTGGAGAGAGTAAGTTCCCCTTCTCAAAGGAAGGATGTTCACTTTTTCTGTGCACTCAGTAAAACAGCAAAGCAAGGTGGAAAAGCGGCAGGTGCTGTGGCAGCTTGTACACACACTGATTGCTTAGTTTGTTAGGGCGCATGCGTTGTGAAGCACACTACAACTTATAGGTATGTTCCCCTCCCCTTCCCATTCTGTTGTAGTTTGTTTTGAAAAAGCACTATCATCATCTTGTCAGAGTTCTTCTAGGAGTGACTGTAAGCATATGGTCCATGGTTGCTGAATATCACAGGGAAAACCCACCATAGCAATCCCATCCTGAGATCCAGTCTCTGAAGAGGATCATCAGCCCTGGCAATGCCCACTCAGTCGGTTCTCAAATGGCAACTGGCGTATTAGTGCCCATGTGATTTCCAGGATACTACATCACATAGCCAGAGGTCAAGTTCACTGTGGGCTGCAAGCAGGCATACCTCTTAGGGGCTTCTGTCAACTTTGTGAAGAATGCTTCTTCTTGGATCCTGGATGGATATCAACTGTCTTAACTCTTCCTTCTAGCTTCAGTACTTGGTCAAGTTGTAGAGATCTTTCTGCCTCCTTCTAAGATTTCCATCTAAGATCTCTGCTATCTTTTTTCTAGAAGCCAACAAATCCTGAAAATTTCTGCCCCTTTTTTGAGAGCTTCACAGCCTTTCAGCCTCATTGACTTGCTTTGTACCATCCAGGTACACAGGTGTGGGTGCTGATCCCACACTCACGAGACAGTGTGTTTCTGAGCTGACCCTGTGGGGAGCTGCTGGGGTCCACACAAGGATGGCAGCTGAAGCAAGGGAAAGCTGTAAGAAGTCTTGCCGAGAGCCTTAAAGACAAGTGAGGTGAGGGGCAGGTAAGGGAGATGTGAGGCATCATGCCAACAGAAGATGCTACCATGAACCCAACTGCTCCAGCAGAAAACCCATGAGTTACCTTTGCTCCTCACTGACGTCTAGGCCCTCAGTACAGGCTGTCAGTTCTACGTTCACATTACATCTCACATCAGTCTACTCCTCCTTGCCTCTATTTTTTGACTTCTCACCTAGCTCATTATTCCTACTGACACAGAAACTGGTCTGTCTTTTTTCTATTCTCCCTTGGCTGGTAGGGTCCGTGGGATCTCTCTGGGTTAGACTGGCCACTGACAAGATTCTGAATGCATAGTTCTCAAGCACAGAATTCTTTTCAGATAAGGTAAATGGACCTTCACTTTGTATTATCCTATGTATGTTTTATTATAATAAAGTATTTATAGTTTATAATTTACCATTTGCATCAGTTTAGATAAACAGTTTAGTAGTCCTAAGTACATTTTTGGTTGACCTACCACTGCCACTATCCATCCGATATAATGAAAGGGAAGTAATATTTTGTAATGATCAAGACCAAAAATAATATGTAAAGCAAGCCTGAAGGGAAAGGCAGTTTGAGGGCAGTGCCTCATTTTATATAAAATCTTTCCTATAGATCAGGGTCTCCAGGACACACCCTTCATTGTTTTCCCATATTTGAGACCAGAGCTGTAGGAACACTGGTCTCCATATGGAAAAGGACCTTTGGATATTTTTCTAGGTCATATACTGGTTATAATCACATACACAAGCATTAAGGAGCCAAGGACATCCCAGCCTTCCAGGTCTCCGCTGTCACAGGATGACTGAAGCGGCATTTCTTGGAAAGATGACTTGTGTTCCCAACATGCTGCATCTAGATGGAGCTGGTTCATCACCTATTTGTTTCTAAGCAGGGTTTCCCAGTGTTGATGAAGACCATAAAGAACGTCCTTAGCCATTCAGCATTTAGTTCAATTCTACATTATATTTTTCTTCCTTTTTTGGTTTAATGACCTCAAACGTACCAACATCCTGCCTTTCCTAATCCCCTAACAAGTCCTATCAAATACCAGGGCAGAATCAAACTGCCCTGCAGGCAATGAGATCATGCACTAAGAATTCATTTCTAGTCCAAAACTTGGGAGTGCCAGACCACTTAGCGCAATGTATCACACAGCCAGAAATTAGCCTGGCACTCTAAATAATGTTTTAACATTTCTCCTATCAAAGGGCCTTTTACAACCTGATGACTCCTTCCTCTGAACAAAATTAACACACGCAAAACCTCTCCATGTGGTAATCTAAGGTTCAAGGACCTTTTCAAGTCTATTAGGGGTCCTCTAGGCATCTGTGAACTCCAGATTAAAATCTCCTATAAAAGAACAAGAGTTCACGTTGTTCCCAGGCCCCAGCACTGGACCTAAGGCCCTGGGCATCTCAGGGTTATTTCCTCTGGTGCCGTTTGCCTCAGCACTGGTTTGGCTCTAGGGACATCATCACCTGGCTTCTGGTCAAGCCTATTGTTAACATGGCTGCACCAAGTTAGCTGACAGTGTTGGGAACACCCACTCCTCTGGTCAGCCTTTGCTGTGTTGGTCTGCCTGATGTTCTTAGGATCTGCTGTAGGCGCTACAGTCATCTTAGGTCCCACTTAACTTCCTGTTATTTATTTATTTATTTATTTATTTATTTATTTATTTGCTGATGTTGATTTTTTCCACCACTTACACCACTGAAAAACTTTATCCAAATTAAAAAACAAACAAACAAACAAACAATAGTAACAATCTCCCCCTTTGAATTCAGCGTTTATGCTTTATGCTCTAAAAAAATCATTTAGTCTTTCATATGTTGCTTCTTGGGAGTAAGCCATCTGCTCACTCTGACCACCAAGTGTGACTATCTCTATTCAGTCCATGCCAGGGATTCTTCTCTTGAAAGAAAGGTGGTGAAGCAGATAGAGAACTGGCCAACTGGAGACCAGTTAACCAACAGCTCAGTTTCTGGAGAAGAACAGATACGAGGGAGCTGATCTTAACTTACGGACATACGTGGACCTTCTAGGATCAGAGGGCAGCCTGTCAATGGCGGTGCCCATTTCTTTTCTAATTCTACATTGATGAGTCTCAGTGCCTTTTAGACCCCTACTACTTTGGGGTTTATGCCTAGCTATGTCCAGTTTTCAGTATTGTTTTAACAGGTTTATTAAGACACAACTCATATGCTGTGAAATTCACAACTTTGACCTATATGATCCAGTGGTTTTTAGCATATCCAGAGTGTGCAACCCTTGCTACTATTTAATATGATATCTAATATTTATTACACCCAAAAGAAACTTTGTAGCCATAAGTTATCTTTTCTTACTCCTGTCCCAGCCTTTGGTAAATAGTAAGCTAGTTTCTGTCCCTACATACTTGCCTATCCTACATATTCCATAAAAATGGGACCGTATGCTATGTAGCATTTTGTACTTGGTTTACGTTTACTTATCATGGTGCTTTCAAAGTTCACTTGGGATGCAGCATGCAACAATCCTTCATTACATTTAATAACTAAATGATACTCTGCTGAATGCAGGAATGATGGTATACAAATTCTCATTTAAACTAGAAATGTCTCCCTTAGCCTTAGGCTTTTGAGTGCTTGATTCCAGTTGCTGGTACTATTTACAGAGGCTCAGAAAGTATAGCCTTGTTGGAGGGGAATCTCACTGGAGGCAAGCTATTTCTAGCTTACTCTTGCAGCTTTGTGCTTGCTGGTCAAGATGTGAGCATTCAGTTTCCTGCTCCAGCTGCCATGCCTACTGCTTGCTCCCAGGTTTCCTCACCATGATATTCTTAACCCTCCAGAAACCTAAGTCCAAGTAAACTCCTTCTTCTATAATTGCCTTGGTCATGGTGTCTTATGAAAGAAATAGAAAAATACTCACAAGAGTGTGTTACAGTTTAGACTAGATCATCCCCCAAGGTTCACGGGAGGAACGGTTGGTCTCCACTGCACTGGATCATGAAGGTTCTACTAACCTCAACAGTGGATGGACCCATGGGTGGGTGTATAGCTGGGGATCACTGGGAGTTGGAGGGAACTGCAGGAGTGGGACACAGAGGAAACAGATCGCCAGAACCATGCATGGCTCCTTTTTCTATAATGCCTTTTCACCACAGTGTTCTGTCTAACCACAGGCCCAGAACAAGTGACAGGGGTTGAAACTTCTGACACTGTGGGCCAAAATAGATCTCTCTCCTTTTAAGTTGTTTTTCTACGGATTTGTCACAGTGGCTGAAAGCTAACAGAATGCCTATGACACACCACTTGAACACTTATCAATCAATGGATATTTGTGCTGTTTATATTTTCTGCCTATGTGAATAATGTTGCTGTGAGCATTTATACAAAGTCATATTTGGACATGTGTTTCAAATTCTCTTGGCTGTATTTCTGGAAGTAGCGTTGCTAAGGGCAATGGCTACTTTGTTATGTTAACTTCTTAAGCCACATGTATAGGGTGAATGTATCTTGAGAGCGGTGAGAACATATTCCTCAGAGGAGCTTACTGTTTACTAATGTAGTCTTTAAGCAAAGCACATTACTGTCTAGAATACAAATGGGATTCATTTAATCAGCTGAACGCCTTAAAGGAAAAGAAGCTTACCTTTCTGAGGAAGTGGGACAGCAGACTGACTTTAGATTCAGACTATCTTTAGATTCTAAACAGAGTTTAGACTTCCATGTTGTCTTAATTTTCTAGCTACTTTTCCTACTGCTGTGATAAAATCTTCCTACAAAAGCAGCATAAGTCTCAAAGGGTTTATTTCGGTTCACAGTTCAAGGATCCAGTCTGTCATGGTAGGCGAGCCCTACCTGCAGCAGCTGGCCACACTGCATCCTCAGTCAGGAAACAGAAGGGTGACTGTTGGTGTGCAGTTTGCTTTTGCCCTTTCATGCAGCCCAGGACACAAAGTCCAGGGAATGAAGAGTCAGCCTATACTTGGGGTGCATCTGCCTACCTCAACTAACCTCAAGATAATCCTTCACATGCCTGGCCAGAAGCTAACCTAATCTATACAATCCCCACAGGCATACCCAGAGGCTTGTCTCACAAATGATCCTAGATCCTGCTGAGGTAATAATATTGTCCTCTACAATAATCATGTAAGCCAGTTCCTCAAAACACACTTTCTCTAGTCTTTCTTCCACATACATGCAGGCACTCCCTTATATTTCTCTGGAGAACCTGGATTAGTTTTCTGGAACATATGTTGATTCTGTAACATTCTGAGCAACTTCAAAACTATTTTCCATGATAGTACTTCCTTACAACCCATCAGTAGGGTCTCCACACCTCCACAGGCACTGTGGTTGTCTTTTGGACCATTCATCCCACTGGGGGTAAAGTGACATCTCATCTCGATTGTAATCTATATTTTCCTAATGATTAGTGATGTTGAGTGTCTTTTCATGCACATAGTGACATTTGCATCTAATTGAGTTATTTGCCTTATGAGTGTTGAATTACAAAATTACTTATATATCCTAGATACTAAACCTCTGTTAGATATGCATCTTGCACATATTTTATCTCATTCATTGGGTTTGTCCTTTTTACTTTCTTAATGGCACAGAAGTTTTTAATTTGTGGACAGTCCCCCCTCACCTGTTTCTTTTCTTTGTCTCATATGGTTTTGGAGATGGTGTTTCATGCCCAGACTGACCTAGAACTTGCTATGTATCGGGCCTTTAGCTTGAGATCATCCTTTCTGTACCTACATACACTGCCCAGACATTCTGATTTCTTCTAGGCATTCTAGAGTTTCTGCATTTGGCTGTACTGAGCTAATCATTGTGTGGTGTGAGGCAGAGTACTGTGCTGCCTGTTGAAGTGGCTCTGCAATGTGTCCTAAAACAGGGAATGGGACTCCTCCAACTTTGTCCTTTAAGACTGAGCTATTCTGGGCCCCTTACAGCTCCATACGAATTCTAAAATGAGCCTGGCAATTCCTGCAAAAATAGCCAACTGGAATTTTGATGGTGATTGCTTTGAATATGTACAGTTTGGGTAGTATTACTGTCTTAGTTGTCCTCTGGTTTATGAATATTGGATGTCTTTCCATTTAAGTTTTTTATAATTTCCATACGGTTCTATAGTTTTTGGAGTTCAAATGTATTATTTCCTTTATCCTGTTGTTTCTGGAGGGATAGGGTCTAACTGTATTTCTCAGGCTGGTCTGAAACTCCGTAATGTGGATTCAAACTTGAGGTCTACCTGCCTCTGCCTCCCAAGTGCTGAGATTAAGCATCCTCACTGTATTTGGTTTTCCTTAAATTTGTTCCTAAGTATTTATTTATTTTTATGCTATTGTAATTGGATTTTTCCTCATTTTATTTTTAGTGTCTCATTGTTCAATAGAAATGAAATGAATTTTTGTATGTTAACTTTTTCAATTATTCCACTTTGAGTGTGCATGCTTGTGGGCAGGCATGTGTCTGTATGCATGTGGAGACCTAAGGACCGCTTCTTGGAGTTGGTTCTCTCCTTCCAACCATGGGTGCCAGGGATGGCACTCGGGTCTTTAGGCTTGGGTAGCGGACATGTTCGACTTCTGAGCACTCCTCCGACTTATGTTGTCTTGCTGATCTTGGTTATTAATTCAGGTAGTCGTTTTTGCATGAATAATTTTTGAGGGTGGGTTAAAGGCTTAGATAACTTTTCATATTCTAAAGCACAGGCACAGTTTAGTACAATAATCCAACTGCATTATAAATACCCAGAGCTCACACTGCTGACCCCTCCCCTCGCAGGGTGGTGCCCCTGCTCTGGGCATAGAGCAGGCAGTACTCCTCTCTACTGACAGGCTACATAAAGACTAGAGGGCTAAGTCCCTGGAAGACTCTCCAGTCTTTTCCATAGAATGATGTTATAATGGGAGCTGAGGTCACAGCCCCCTTGTCTGTCTACATAGGCATAAACAGGTGCCATAGAGTCTGGCCTTACTATTCTCAAAGTAAAAGAATTTCAGTTTCCTTCCAAGAGAAACTGTTCTCTTAACTGATTTCTGCTGAGCAATTCTCCTCCCCAACAACCTGGGGGCTCTGTCCCAAGGTGCTTTATTTTGAAGAGCAATCATGGTTGTTCTCACAAAAGCTGCTATGCTTGATACAAATGATAATTATTTCATATCAGACACAGTTTGCTTCAGCCAGCCATCATTGAGAGCTGCTTTGCATCTCTGATCTGTGAGTCACTGACTTGAGAATGCAGCTGCCCAGAATACCCAGGCATATGAAAGGATCAAAATACCACACTTTGATTGATTCAGAGAGTTATTTTCCACCACAGGCAGCCTGAGAGCTTCTGCTCTGTCTCTGACTAATTGGGGATGGGTAGAAGCAGATCAAGCCACACACTGCTCTTGGGAGACCATCCCTCCCCTCAGGCACAAGATCCCAGGAGTAAAGCCATGCACACGCTCCATGCCCAGATTAGTCCAGAGGATGCTCATCTGGGTGTAATCTGGGTATCAGAGTCATCTTTTGAAGGGATCCTAGAATTTCGGTTTGACAAAAATCGAAAAAACATTTTAGAAAGAAAATCGGATTTGCGTGTAAATGAAGAATATTCCTGAAAAGAAAGTCTGTTACGAAACTGAAATCTGGAGACCGCGGTGGTGCTAGTTTGAGTCATCAGTTCCCTCTACACCCTAATAATCGTCGGCTCTTTGATCACAATGACTGCTCGGGGTGATGCTTTTCTTGTTTGCTTTTTATTCAGTACTTCATTGTGTAAACAGGTTGTCTCGCTACCGTCTTGCAAACATGTTTACATTTGGGGATCAGAGGGAACATCTGCTAGAAACAGATTTCATGCTTTTCTGTCAACTTGGGGGAAATCTGAATCGCATTTCTCGGTAATATTATTTTAAAAGCTCTTGGAAGGTTAAACGAACTTCGATTGGCAGGGCATTCAATGGCAAAGAGTGACTGTTCTTCACGGCTGTATCTAAAACTCTGTCCTGAAAACATGCAGACGAAGTAACTATTAGCCAAAGCAGGCATTAATTAGTTTGCATTTTTCTAAATAGCAGTAGTTTGATGGGCTAAATGACCTGGTCAACGGGCAGGCAACAAAGAGGGGATCACGTACATCAGCACCTACAAAGTTCTCAGGTCTCAAAGGTCCTCTGGTATTATTTCCAAAACATAAAGGATAAAGTTTCCAATTCCGCACACTGTTCTGGGATTGCTTATTCTGGGGAAGACAAAGGAGAAGCTGGGCGACAGTCATGGGAGCCATCAGGTTCCTTGTCCAGACCCTGCATCAGAGACATGGGCTAAGTGGCCTGTACAGCAGGAAACAGGGCAAAGCCGGAAGGAGAGAATAACAACAGAAGGGCTCTGGGGGAGAAAACTTCCAAATACATCAACACCATCTGTATCTGTAACACCTATGGCTCTGATACCTATCTGAGGGATGGTGGCCTGGCAGGATGGGTTAACTCATTCTGGTCTTACAGGTCAAGGCAAAAGTGGTATACCTGTTGTCCTGAAGGAAGAGGGAATTCAAATGTCATCAGGCTGTGAGGCCCTTCTACTCAGGCAAGAGGGGCTCACTCCAGTTCAGCCAGACCAGAAAGCCTTTCACCCTCTCCCTCCATGAATTCTTGATTCCTCTCCACTTCCAGTGTCCCAGAATTTTCTCCCAAGGGTTCCCAAGAAAGACTCAAAGGTTTGTGGAGTCCTTCCTCTTTCATAGTTATACCAACCTGAAGGGCAAGCAAACAGCCAAGGCAGCTGCCATCAGTGGTACCCTGGGTGTATGGCCTGGAAGTCCTCCAGCATGCAGGACAGCAGAGTGTGGGAATAGGAGGAGGGATAAGGAGGAGAGAAAGAGCCGTTGTGTATTGGTTCCCACGCTATTTATTATGTTTAGTTAGAACTCGAAATGCTTGAGTATTATAAATTCAAACCCTCTCTTCAGGCCTCTGAAAGCTCTCACACCAAGGCAGAAGGACCATAAACATCTCAGATAATCACTTGGTGAGATTTATTTGTAGTATTTTAATATTTAGTCATATGACACAGAGGCCAATCAATTGTGTTTGTGCCTGAGGCCTTATGAATGTCAGAAGCAGAAATGTACAAGGCCATGTACACAAAGGCTGGGCAGGGGCAGACTCAGGTACGCATCAGTAAACAGGCTGTAGACCCAGACCCTCTGAAGGAGAAAAGAGTTTACCCAGCAAGGCCTCCTTCACAGGGAATTCTATGCTGAACAGGGCTTAGCCAAACCTTTGCCTGTTTGATTGTACTGGTAGCCAAATGTATGAGAGTCTTGTATGGGCAACACAAGCAAACTTTAATCTTAAACCCACTGTGGCCTTCACCTTTGTGGTTTCTCCCTTCCACACACACTAACTTGCCCAGCAGCACCTCCTTGAACGATATGATAGGACCAGTGGGAACTGAATCAAGAACAGCTAGCTATGTGTGGTGAGCAAACAGTAAAGCAGGCATGGAGACAGAACACCAATGATTAGGCTGAACCATAAGAAGTAATTAAGTAGCTGTATGTGGGTGCATGAGTGATCTGTCTTAAAAACCCACACGGCACCCCGACTCTGTGGAGTTTCCCAAAGTGATTTCAAACATTTGCTGCTTCCTGCGTTGCAATTCTTTTATCTATGTATGGGGGTGGCCATTCTACAGCTATCACTGAACAAGGAGAGAGGACAAGGAAAGGGTAATTTTCCTAACGTTAGTCATCAAACTATGCTCTGAAACTCCACATTTAGACCATACGTCCTAAATTTGGGATCCAAAGCTTGGAAGTAATCAGGCCATGCCTCCCTCAGGTTGCCCCCTGGATCACAGCAATAGTTCCTCTGAGAGTTAACAGCTTCTGCAACAATCTCTATGTTTTCTGTTCCTCTCACTGTTCCCTATGGGAAGAACGGATTTCAGAAGGGAAAAGAAGACACCTATGCTCAATAATTTTTCTTTTCTTTCTTGAGACAAAAATAAGACATGAGGAAAGCTCTAGTTTGAAGCCGAAGTTTCACCAAATAGCTAAAGCAGTCGTTGCTCTTTAGCCCATGAATTTATCCCTAAGCACCAAAAGTAACACAGCATGGATGCCCCGGGGCAGAGCACCCAGTGTCCCCTGGCAGGGCACATGCATTTATCCTCACCACTTCAATCAAGTCAGCTGTCAATGACAAAGAAGCTACACTTCCAAGAATAAATCCTACCTCAAACAAGAGCATCTGGGGAGCTGCTTGGGACGATCTCTATGATGGACTGAACAGCAAATGGTTGGCTCTGATTGAACATTCCCCATGAGTGGAACAGTATTACCTCCCAGATGGCCACGTTCGTCTTGGAAGACATTACACACAATGTCTTGCATACATCATTATAGAGTTTTCTCAGAGGCAAATCTATCTCGTGCTATCCTGAAAACACCGATGTTTCCTCCAGGGAAGACACAAGAATGACACCTACATACACCATACTCAGAAGTGACCAAGCAAGGCAGCGTGTTTTCTTTCTAAGCGTCCTGTATGGGAGTTCCTTCAGATGCCACTCTCAACACATGGGATCCTTTTGCTATCACAGTCCTGGGCTACTGTCTTTGGAAAAGTCTAAGTTTTAAAATAAAATCAAACCATTTCTATTTAGTATCCCATTATATGCAAAATTCAATCTTAAACACATTCTCTATCACAGCCTTGTCTTTAAAGCTGACTGTGATCCCAGCATTCTGGGTGGCTCCATCCCAGCACTAACGTGGACTGTGCTTGTGGATGTGAACCTTCAAAGCCCCTTTGCCTGGAGCTATTTCATTCCATCCCCTACACTCTATCTGTGCCTTTCATTTCAGAAGAGGTGTTCAACAGGAGGTCTTGACACGTTTCTGTTACCAAATGTCAACTTGCTCAGGTCTAAGCCCTTGGTTTCCCCCCCCCCCCTTTCTCTGTTTATCCACTCACTGGCAAAAGGAGCACATGAAAGAGAATTTTACTCAAAGGATTTTTCTTTCTACGATGAAGCCACACCAGGCTTACAAAGCAGTGGGCAGTCGGGGTAAAAATGAATTCAGGAAACAATACCCTTTAGGAAGGAGATGGCTCGGTGTATGCACTGTGTGGAATCTGCTGGGCCCTTTCTGAGAGGAAACTCTGGATAAATATTTACAGTTTTTATTTCTCTTTCCTATTGCGAACTCCCTAAAACTGGAGGATGTTTAATGAGGAAACAGATTTTGGATCTCTGCCCGACGAAGTGTCCTGTCCACAGGGCTTGAGGACTTGAACAAGTCCTGCTCATAGTGAAACCAGACACAGTTGACTTCCTTTTTTCTTAAACCACCCCCTCACCTGGGACATGTCATGAGATGACACAGAGTTAGTCATGTGTCACTAACCTGAGATACAGAAGGTGTCTTAGTTAGGGTTACTATTGCTCTGATGAAACACCACGAACAAAAGCAACTTGGGGAGGAAAGGGTTTATTTGGCTTACACTTCCACATCACTCTTCATCATTGAAGGAAGTCAGGACAGGAACTCAAGCAAGGCAGGAGCCTGGAGGCAGTAGCTGATGCAGAAGCTATGGAGGGCTGCTGCTTACTGGCTTGCTCCACATGGCTTGCTCAAACCGATTTCTTATAAAACCTGGGCCCAGGGGTGGCACCACTCACAATGGGCTGGGCCCTCCCCCCATCAATCGCTAATTAAGAAAATGCCCTGCAGGCTTGTCCACTTATAGCCCTGTATTCTGGAAGTATTTTCTCAATTGAGGTTCCCTCCTCTTTTATGACTCGAACTTGTGTCAAGCTGACATAAGCGTAGCTAGCACACAGAGGAATGGTTGATGCTGATTATTATTGAATATAATATTTCAGATGAACAGTATTTTCTGCAAATGAAATATAGCCCATATAAGCTGCTAGTTCCTAGAGTCACTTGTGGGAAATTGAGATGCTCAAACTCCAGAGCAATCTCTTCTGGTGACAGACATATAAGGGGGGTTGGGAAGATCAGAGACTTAACTGCTGAAAGGAAAGAACCAAAGAATCCCAAGGCCCTTTTTGTCTAACCTCAATTTCCATTCCGGCTTTTGGGAAGCAGCCTGACAGGATCAGACATAGGCGGCCAAAGAATCAAGTGGTTATCTACAGATTCTCTTGCACTGCTCAGAGGAAGGGGGCTAAGTGACTATAGGACCAGATATCAGTAACCATCTCACCAGACCCAAGCAAGTGAAAGCAAACAACAAACAAATCCAGAATTTAGCCTCTGGCTTATTCTCCTGAAACTCAGACTAGAATAATCCCTACATACAACATGAAAGGGTGTGGGGGGGGGTGGCAGGGAGGAGCGTTGGTCATCAAATCCTGCCCTCATGGATGTGTGAAGCCTCTTGCCAGATGAATGGACTTATGAGTTATCTTGGCAAAGCCGGTTGGCTGAATTCTTCACATTCACCCCTGACAAGTGACATCATGTATCATCATTAAGATGTTGCCCTGTGACCTCAAACCCGAACTTTGAGCTAAAACAAACCCCTTTCCTTTGTAACTTACTGTCCGCAAACTATGTTATTAACAACAGAATATGAGTTAAGACCTTTCTGTCCTCCTTTAGTTGTTGCCGGCTCTCTTTCATCGAGGGCATAGAAATGATCTGTCCCATTCTTGGACTTCTCCCCCCTTATGTCTCTCCAGAATTACTCACTGTTCTCCAAGCGCTACATCTTATCCCTTCCCCTCATTTAAGCAGTTTCTTCCTAAATTTCCTTTAGTTTCTCCTTCTCTCCCTCTCTGTCTCTCTCACCATTTCCATCAGCACATGAGCCTGTTTGACATCTTTCAACTTAAAGCCCCTCCTAGCATCCTCCAGATGCTCACTCCTCCCCCACTCCTTTTCTGATGGAAAAATCCTCTAAAGACCTGTATACACTCGCTGCCTTTTCCTTCCTTAACCTGTTTAAGCAGGTTTCTTGTCATCAGAAAACCTGCTTTATGTCAATGTCTCCAAAGGGTTCTGTCTTGTTAAGTCCGCACTCCAGTCTTTTCCTCTGACACAGCTTCAAGGCATCCTTTGGTTTTAGCTCCCCACTCCCTGGTGGGGCCACATTGCCTTGGCTTCTCATTTACCACACCTGTGCTCCTCTTCCAGCTTCCAACTGGCTGTTTCTCCTCTGCCCATCTTTGTGTCTTAGAATCCAGTCTCCTGCTTTTCCAACCCACACTCACTTCCAGGCTTCTGGCTTTTGTCACCTGGACGTTAAGGATGTCCACATTCACTAGATCTCATCTGACCTCTTCTCTTTATCCTAAACAGGCCTTAGTTCTGTGAGTTTTAGCTACCGACACATTAGGAATTAAAATAGGAATTTAAATATCCAATTTCCCACTTAGCTGATGGACTAGTAACCGCATTATGCATCTCAACTACGACATGGTCAGCTATTATTCCCACTTCTCTCACCTAATCCTGCTTCACTCAGGTTGAGCCACTTATTTGTTTACTCACACATTTTGATCATAGCTCCATGGAGAAATATGTGACGATCAAACAGGGTAGTAATGTGGTGTCATCAGCTCCACCCCCATAACACATCCCAAGCCGAACCCCTTTTGAGTTCAACATTTCTGAAACACATCTGCCCAAGGAAACGTACACGTTTTTTAATATCAAGGCACAAAACAGCTCTCGACTTTGTGAGTCATATAGAATAGTACTTACCCACAGTAAAATTAAAATAGAAATGAAAAGAAATGGGATCCATTGCATTTGGAATAAATTATTCTAGGTAAACAACATTTTATGAAAAATAACTTTATCTCCCAACTAGATGAGTCAAGCGACTCTGATCTGTGTTTCTGGAAACTTTTTTGCTGCCTGTCTTGATAGAGAATTGCTAGACTCTTACACCTGCTCCTGCAGTCTGTGGTCACACAATGGTTTGACTTAAGGGTATGAAGAACATTCAGCTTTTCACAGATATACAGCTAGAAATGGGCAAAACATTTTAGTCACCTTTGGCAACTAGTATTTCAGATGGGAGAAATTAGACATGCTTATATCAGACTTCAATGTATCATTGATTCCATTCTAGAATGCAACCAGTGATGGTTTAAAAGGTGGAACAAGAGATCGTGCATTTGTGTTTCTATTAGAGTGCAGCCTAGTGGTCTGTTTTGCACATGAGTAGATGGCTTACCTCTACACAACATCTATCACTGGTCATTTGGCTAGCTTCCGAATGATTACATATCACATCATCAACATGAGATGATCTGCACTAATTAACGTCACCAGCCATTTTGTCAGAAAGTTGACTTCATAAATTAAGAAACTGTCAAGTTCGCTGTGGCAGTGACATGTTTTCCAAAATCTCAGTTTTTGTTTTAATCTTGAATTCTACCATTGCCAGCACATTCTGTAAGTTGTTTTCCTTCAAGTATCAAAATTCACTCATTTTGTAAACTCATTAATGAGTATCTGTCAAGCCAGTACCTAAATCTACATGAGCAGCATTTGTCTACTAATGTCTGTTCTCTCTCAGAAGCCAAGCTGCTCCATGCAAAGGCAGCCTGTCTGCTGGTAATGCTGATAACAACTGCATGTGGATGCTACACCCCCAAGACAGTGAACATCTTCTGGATGTGGCAGAGAAACTTCATGGCTACTTTCCATTTAGTCTCACTGAATATAAAAAGGCATTGGTCCAAGGGTGGAAATTTAACCAAAATAATACAACTGTTGTTGCTTGGTAAGAGACCTTCTTAAGTGGCACTGGTATCTGCTGCACTGTCAGCATGTGGTGGTGACCATCCCAGCCACTGCCTGATTGCTGCTGAGACACCAGCCTTCTCATCCACCACAGCATGCACACGGAAGGACAATGTGGCAGTAGTGTGGAGAAGGCAAACCACATCTGCTCTAGCTAGGAAAGAAGTCTGGCTTTGTATTCTCCCTCGAAAGGTCTGGGGATACAAGGAAGCCACAAACCACACTATGGGAATATGGGCATCACCCCAACCTCAATCTGGTCCATCACCATTTGTCTCCCAGACTCTCTTGCTTTTGCTTTGCCTCTGTAAAAAGCCCCTCTCACAGAACAGTCCAGTCCTCTTTAAAATGTACTTCAGCTCTTGTTGCTGTCTTCCCCAAACCCTTACTAAACCCCCACTGCCCAAAGGCTCCGACCTGGCCCCTCTCCACACGGGTACTGTACCATTTCTTCTCTTTTCCTCCTACAATGGTGGAAGAAAACTCTCAAGCCGTGGGTGTTGACTCCTTTGAGTGCAATGATCCTTTCACAGGGGTTGCATATCAGATATTTACATTATATCTGAATATCAGATATTTATATTATAATTTGTAACCGTAGCAAATTTATGGTTATGACGTAGCAATTAAGGTAACTGTAAGTATGAAGGGTCACCACAACATGAAGAACTGGATTAAAAGGCTGCAGCATTAGAATGGTTGAGAACCCCTGTTCTACAGCCACCCTGGACTCACGGGTGTTTGTTAAACAGTGTCCTTTGTGCTCCAGTCCTTTTTATTTAACTCTCTTCCCTCTCATCTTTCAATTTTCCTTCTCTCCTGTTTTGTTATTTCCTTTTTGGCCCAGGTTGGCCTCACACAATCTTGCTCCCTCAGCCTCCTGAGAACTGGGATGCTGGGTATGATCTATTGCTCTGGCTTGTCCTCTCCTCTGCCTCACTGTGGAAGCTTTCCTCCTTAGATCTTAGCTTGTTAACATCCTTCTCATGTGAGCTGAACTCCATGTCAGACGTTGCTGACCTCCTTTTCCAGGCCTCCCTAAACTCTACCTTCTTCTTGGTCACATAGCTTGATTCTGTTACCCCCAAAGCATTCAAGTATACTATGTGCTATTTTGGTTTCTGATCTGTACTCATCGGCTCTTGAGACAGAATGTGAATCTCCACTAGGAGAGAACTTGGAATACAGCAGGTAATTAGTATTTGCTGAATACTAGTGAACTTATATACACTGTCTAGTTTACTTTATATTTCTTCTAGATGGTCTTACTCATTATGCTTCATGCCCTATAAATATAGCTGTTATGCTTTACTTAAGGAACAAGACCCCCAAACCCTATACACTGTTCAGTGTACATGACACCATTTCCCAATGTTTTCTATCCACCGTTGAATCCTCAGCAATTGTGCATGTAGGTAAGAGAATTGGCATGCTACTGCTGGCAACATTCTCCATTAGCACGTGCTCTGTCTTCCCAAGCAAGTTGTAGATGACATCACTCTATGTAGGCTTGCCAATTGAATGAGAGTCCATGATCTCAGAGCCTGTCCCCAAACTGTTTCCCTGTCACCAGATTCTTTCTTCTCCAGAAAATCTTAAATCATGTAGGCAACCTTTCTACTGATCAACTGATCACATCACTTTCCTGCTTCCTGGTGGTCAAATATGGCTTCCAGGGCAGTTGGTGATCGATTGGAACTGTTCTGTCTGCAGCCTGCTTATGACATTGCCCCCTGGTATTCCAGCCATTGTGAGCCAGTTCTTAGAAAGCACTGGACACTCTCCTTGAGATTCACCCACTGCTTTTCTGTCCCCTTGTACAACCCCCACTTCAGGCAGAAGAGGGGAGCTGATTCCTGGTATTTTGATTTTAGCTTCTTAAGCTTTACCTGAATTTTGTACCCAGATTTAGCTCTCCATTTTCCCAAAGGATGCAAGAATAGATTTTAAGTTTTATTGTAAATTTTCCCAGCTTCACTTTTTTGTTTGTTTATTGATATTCTCTGCAGTGTCTCGTTTATTAATTGCTATCTGTGTTCTTTTAGGGTTCATAATGACTTCATTTTTTTGGGTAGCCATGTTTAAGTACAATCCAATAATGTGTAAAGTTGCTGAAAGTTAAAATTCCTAAAGCAGCTCAATGTAAGCTCATAAACTGCAAGGCAGAGCCACTTCCTATGAACATTCTCCAGGAGTGTTGGCAAGGGGTACTGGGAAGTTCTAAGGGATGGGGGAGTGACCTCACATGGCTGATTTTTCTTTGCTCTGAGATACAACAATCATGAGATTCCATGTGCAAATATGTCCTTTAAGAACAAGGGTGAATATTTGGAAAAAAACCACCCTCTGTGATTAAAACAGCTTTTCAGGAATCTCTAGGGAAATTTATTTCATTGATAGATCTAGCCTCACAGATAAGAATTTTGATCCATAATTTCATTCAGTCCATATGTATCTACTGACGCATTCCACTTATGAATGCACAAGAGCAACCATTAATCTTTCAATGTTCATCTGTTATCATTAATTCAGAGTGGTGTAGTTGATGAACGAAAAAGCCTTGGTTCTAAAAAGACCAAGAGGCGCTTAAGAAAAGCTGGTGCAAAGCTGTCAGGATGCCTCTAAAGACCTGAAGTGAAGCAGAAGGAAGACACAACATGCTTTTCATAGCAGACCAAACAGGAGCTACTGAGCACAAAACATATTGTGAGTGCTGTACCCTAACCTAAGTTTGTTTTTGGGTTCAGCCCTTTGCAGCCTCTAGGATATCTACAAAAGGCTACCAACAAACCTAAACCAAGTACTGTAAAGTGGGCAGAGCTTAACATGTAGAGTTTCGTAAAGATTAAAGGAAATAACATATACACAGAATATATATATATATATATATATATATATATGAATCATATATATGAGTCTAGTCTCAGATAAGCAGTAAATGTCTCAAATATACTATAGTAACATGTAATATGGTTTAAATACAATGCAAGAGCCCCACCAGCCACATCCAGCATGGCTTCAG
The DNA here is from genome assembly GCA_019843965.1 of Rhynchomys soricoides. Classification (NCBI taxonomy): domain Eukaryota; kingdom Metazoa; phylum Chordata; class Mammalia; order Rodentia; family Muridae; genus Rhynchomys; species Rhynchomys soricoides. The sequence goes on from JADRCH010000080.1 coordinate 1,916,399, forward strand.
GAACAGACCTGCCTGGGGTGGTGACAGAATGCAGAAAAGACAGCCACACAGGCATAAATGTTGGGAGTCAGTGGACTGAACTCTCTGCTGGAGAAACCTCAGCATCCCATAAGCAGGCTTAGCATGTTTATTCTACAGTGGTGAGCTGAGTGGCAGGGGTTACTACATACAGCTGGGCAAGGAGGTGGGGTTATTCCATACAGATAAAGAGGCAGGATTGTTACCTATAGCTGGATCAGGGAGGCAGACTTAGCTAATCTTCATAGGATCAGACTCTGTAGTGGAGCAGTCTTCAGGCCCAAAACATCCAAGGGGAGGCAGTATAATGAATGAACTCCGCACATACTATCAAATTCCTACTCAGACCAGAGGAAGGTTTTGACCTGCCTCTGAATCTCACTCCAGGGAGAAAGCTTTCCTCAAGGGGTCTAAGGCTCTGGGGTCCTTGAAATGGCAGCTCATGCCAACATACACATTCACTCAGGGTTTTCTACTCACTCTACCCTCATCTGTACGTAAGGTTTGCTGCAACACTCACAAGGGGACCTTTCTCTACATGCTGGGGAATGTTTGTATCTTTACCTGCCATGTACACTTGGCTCTGTTAAATGATGATTACATCATGATTCTCTGGGCCTCCAGTGGATCCTGTCCTGACTGCCTTTCCCTAATTAGGTTAGTTTCAATCAACAACCAAGATAGAGAGATTTAATGAGACCCAACAATGAGAATGATTCATAAGTTCTGCAAACCAATTTAAACAATAATGTCCACCATCTCATTATTTAAGCTGCCACACACATTAGAGGGAAATGTTTAACAGTTCAACTTCCCATTGGATATGTGATGCCAGCTTACCGAGTCAATTTAAAATGTAAGACTCTCAAGTTTGAATGTTAGAATAGAGATTAGCTACAGAAACAACTATTTAAATGTATATACCAGTACACACACACACACACACACACACACACACACACACAGAGGCTAGTTATTTAGTTAAAACATTCAGAGTCCGATATTACCCAATAATTGCAAAAGTTGATGTAAAGATAGAATCGATATTTACTGGTGGTTCTTAGAAAATACTTTTAAGTGAAATAAACATCTGCAGTACTTAATTAGCTAGGACAAACAATCTCTTAGAATATAATATTCACTTATTTTGGAAAAAAACCAAACTACTGACTGGGGCCTATCCAGATGATTTTGAAGCCCAAGTTTAAAATCTATACACTTGTATATGAGAAAAGCTATGCTGTGCTCATCAAAGAGTGAATGTGTCAGAATCAGAGAGATGCTTATCCTTCTTTGTGGTATTTACTACAATCTGTCTATAACTAGATAATTGAGTTTTCTCAGGCCTGGAGACACCGGAGGCACAGATGCCAGGTGATTCTGATGTGACAGGAACACAGGCTGAGTCTAGCTGTATCCTCTGCCCCACTGACTCATTTACCTTGTTCATTAGGTACTGAGGTTATCAATGAACAGGATGGGTGCCCATCACTCTGGTTATCCAATGAGGCCTCACCAACCCTCGAAATGGAGAGAGGACTAGGAAAATTAGTAATGGATTTAAAATGAAAGCCACAGCATTAAGGCACAATGGTCTACATTTTCATGGAGCAGAGTCTTTGGGTCTGTTCTGTTATCCTTCGAAGAGGAATAAAACATCTGCCTTCTTTATTCCAGTAAGGACCAAACTCTGCAGTGGAGGGTGGAGGGTGGTGGTGCTGGCTTTAGGAAGAGGAAGGATGTAGATACAGAAGAAGGTGGGGGGAGGGGAAAGGGGAACAGCAGGACACAAGTGATCTGTTAGGGGAAATGGGAACAGGGAGAGGTGAATTCAGAAGAGGGGGGCATGGACAAAAACAGTAAGGATGTCTGGAAAAGCCAAAGCAACCAGACTATTAACTACTACCCCCAGCAAAACAAAACACCAAATGTAAACTTTATGGGCTCTTCTGAAGATGCTAAATATTTGCTTATAGCATTCTTGCTAAGTGGAGCCTTGCTGCAGATCATACTGTCCTAAGGTAGGCTCCTGTGTTTGTCAGGGCCCTTCTTCCATGTGTTGACTATTCGTCTTTGAGATGGAATTTTACCTGTGAGCTTCTAGGTCAGGCTTGTCCAGCATGTCCCAGCGTTCTGCATCCCACCATAGAACACAACTTACAAAACCTTTCTCTGATGGATGCTCCCAGGCTGGTCCTGGGGCACACCTGCTGCCTATGGGGAGCTGCACTCTTTAAAAGGCCAGCATGACTTATTATTATAATTACGGGAGCCAGGGCAGAATGAGTATGAAAGTAATTTTTATGAAAATGTACTGAGATGAAAGATATGAATGACATAAGCCATTGAAAGAAATCTGCTATTGAATTAGAAATGACGCCACAGTGAAAGATTAAGAAAATCATTAAAAGAACGATTTTGTAGTCAGGTTATGTTGCAAGGGTTTTAAAAGTCTTCCATTTAAGAAGACTCATAGTAGACATCTCTACTAATGTGTGTGACAGGACCCAGGCTTCCAAACCAGTAGACCTCAGGTCTAAGACAAGACTGGGATCTATCCAAAGGCTGTCGTAACTTTCAGTGAGACACATTATTTAGGCTATGTAGCACAGGTGTTTTAAAAGATATCTTCCTACTACCAAGAAAACAACTGGGCCCCAGTCAGGTCAGCTTAGAAAGGTTCTACCTTCAAAATCAACCATGAACACTAGAAATATAAGTAAATTGGAATTTCTTCTTTTTGTTCTTTCTGATTTTTAATTAAAAAAAAATTCTCCATGGTCATCAATTTCTTATGTCATTAAATATTTTTAATTAAAAGTACACCACACACACACACACACACACACACACACACACACACTCACACACACACACGTTTCCCATACCTTGAATTAGGTAGGGTTTATGCATGTTAAGGGAAGAAGAGGTCAAATATTTCACTCACATACATCTTAATAGTTAGCTATGTGGACTTCTGGCATGAGGTCACCTAAGTGTGGCTGGAGTTTAGTTTCCACAGACCTTCCAGGTAACAAAGGCTAGGCCTGCCCACTGAAAGGCTGATTATGGGTCAGTGGCAGACACCCGTCATGTATGAGCAGGGTTTCCTTTTACTAATCTAGTTCTCCTCTTGTATATTTTGGGAAATGACTCAAGTCTTGGCCAAGCATACCATGACCCATTGCATTATTTTTGTGGGGCTGTGACTCACAACACTTCCCTGGGGATGCCCAAGGTTGTGCATGACCAGACACTGGTAAAGCATTTTTGGGAAACCTCATCCTCAACTGTAAAGAGCAAGTGTGAGAAACAAATCATAGCTTGTACTGCACATGGATGATGCACAGATGAAGTGAGCTGAACTGCCTTTACCCCAACAATACATGTCAGTGTATCCTGGAACATGTAATTATGACCTTATCTGGAAACAGGGGTGGCTGAAGATATAATTGTGGGTCTCAAGAGTAAATTGTCCTGTTTTATCTGTATGGCTTAAATCCAATTACAAATGTCCTTGAACCCCAAAGTCCTGAGAAGATGGAGTCGGCTATGTGTATCAGGCAGCCATGAGTCAATAAATACTCATATAAATACCCAATAAACACCTGCAGCAAAAGCTGCAAGAGACAAGCAATTTGTCTGCTCTGGGGTCTCCAGAGAGCGCATCCTGCCGACTTCTTAACTTTAGACTTCTGGCCTTCAGAATGAAGCGAACATATTTCTGCTGTTTCAAGACACCAAGTTCACGATTTGTTACAACAGCTCTAGGAAATGGATGCAGTACAATGGGATAGTTTATCTGGAGACAGGTCAAAAATCCAGCACCCAGCCCTTCCCCCCAGAGGGTGAAGGGAGAGTGAGCAAGGTAGAGGTTGGGAGCTTCTAACGACATGCCTGTCTCAAAGCTGATGGGCGAGGAATCTGAGGGCTAGATTAGTGTGTGTTAGAATCACCCAAGGGGACTTTTGGGAAAGCTCACTTCTTCATGTAAGGATGGTCAAATCAGAATTTCTGAGGCCAACCTTGAGAATCTGTGTAATTCTGATGATCTGTCACCCTTAACAATGACAGGTCTAGGTGCTGTGCCCTCCATGAAATATTCAAGTAGAAGACCTGGTAACGAACTATAGAAATGATCTCTGAGTGTACTGTCAACACAAGTTGGACTCCTTGGTTTTGGAGTAGAGGGAGCAGGAAGACAGATTGAGGAGGAGAGAGAGAAAATGAAAACCAAGCTGGGGACAGAAGGAAGGGAGGATCTGGGTGGCACTGGGTTAGGGAGTGAATATAATCAGAAACAGTGTTTCAAACTCTCAAGGAATTCATAAAAACAATTTAAAAAAGAATTATATCGGACGTCAGCTTCTAAACTGTGTTTTGTTTACATTTTTAATTTTTTCTTACTTTTTAAGTTATCAAACAAAGCAATGGATTTCATTACAGTGCTTTCATAATACTGTATTATTCTCTGCCCTCAAATAACCTTTAGGCCAGTATTTTCAGCACAGAGGATGAAGAAGAGGAGGGGAAGTGGGAGAGGGGTGAAGAGACCATCACCAAGGCCAAATTGGACCACACAGTTGAGAGGCCTGCCCTGCCCCCTCACCGCCTGCCCCGCCCCCTCACCGCCTGCCCCTCCCTCTCACCGCCTGCCCCGCCCCCTCATCTCCTGCCCCGCTCCCTCACCG